>JAYKKI010000106.1:6920000-7282500 GCA_039881145.1 Druceiella hillmani | reverse complement strand
TGTCTATTGCCGTGCCGTTTGTAATTTATGGTCTGCGCCCATAGATTCTTCCATTTTATCTTTGCCACGTTTATAAATATTTATTTTTTTTTATTCTCTTTTTTAGTATTATTAGTTATATCAAATGTAATTTAAATTCTCAATTTTATGTGTTTGTATTCACTTGTTTATGTTAGCTGTGTTATTTTTTTTTGTTTTTTTATTTCTTATACACATTTTTTTAAATTTTTTTTGTTGTTTTGTATGTGATTTGTTTCTGGTTTTCTTTTCTGTTACTGGTTAAAATTATATTAATATAACTTTATAATATATTGACATGTCGTCCATATCTTCCTCAAATTCCTTCATTTCCTTCCAACGATTCGCACGATTCTTCACCTGACGATACATTTTTGGACACTTCCAATAGTACTTCTAAACATAATGTACTTCAATCTGCTTTTATCTCCTCACACCCAGATCTTCATTTCTGCCACATCAACGCCCAGAGTATTCCGTGCCATTATTCAGATTTCATTAATTATTTTGAAAATCTGAACCTTCACGCATGTCTTGTTAGTGAGACCTGACTCAAAGCTTCACTCCCATCAAATTTTTACTCACTGCCAGGTTACGTTTTAATACGTAACGATCGTACTTCTAGACATGGCGGTGGTGTTGCTATATATTTTCGGGCTGACCTACCCTTCAAAATTATCCCAAAATCTACCACTGGCTGCACGCCCATAATGGAATACTTGTTTGTCGAAGTAACTTTTTTCAAGCCAAGTTATTATTTGGTGTCGTATATTCTCCTCCTGATGTTTCGAATAGCGATGATTTTGAAATTATAGTTGATCACCACCTACCTTTATACCCCCATTCATTGATTTCGGGTGATTGTAATACCTGCTTTTACTAGCATAACACTAGAAGCGGAAAGCTTTATGACATTGTCAAGGCTGGTAACCTCACAATTCTCCCATCCTTTGCATTTATGCCGATAATTGCCACTCCCTTCTCGATCTTATCCTAGTAACCTGCCCTAAAAGTGTATCCTTCTACGGTCAACTTCCAGCGCCCGGTCTATCCCATCATGATCTCCTTCATATTTCCTATAAATTAAGCAGCCCTAAATCTTCAAAGAGCATCTTCCTCCGTGACTTTAGTCGTATTGACCTACCATCTTTTCTTGAGGATGCCAAATCCATTAACTGGGATACAATTGCGATGAATCACTCTGTTGATGAAAAACTCATTGTTTTCAATAGTTGTATCACTAAACTGCTCGATAAACATGCTCCCCTAAAACTCATCAAAATTAAGCGGAGAGCTGCGCCTTGGCTAAACGATTCTATTAGAAAAATGATGGCCAAACGTGATCACGTTAAAACTAAATATAAAACTGATCCCAGCCCAAATCACTGGGAGAATTTTAGTGTTAGAAATAAATGTTCGCAAATGTGCCGAAATGACAAAAAACACTATATTTCTGCATTATTACGTGATTGTTGATTTCAGCAGTGCGTTCAACTCTGTTGACTTCTATATTCTTATTTCCTGCTGGAAATATCTTAATATATCCCAACATTTATTCGAGTGGTTTAGTTAATATCTTCATGGACGCAGGTAACCTCAAGGGAAGTTCTATCTCCTCTCCTCTTCTCAATATTTATTTATGATGTTGTTAAAAACGTTTCTAGCAATTATCATCTCTATGCTGCTGACCTACAAATCTATGCGCACTCGAACCTTCATTCCTTATCCAAAACCATCGACATCCTTAACCGATATCTCACTTCAATTGGTCAGTGGGCTCACAAAATGGGTCTTTTGGTTAACCTAAGTAAGTCACAAGCTATCATTACCGGTAGTCAAAGACTGACTTCTAAAGTAAACCTACTTAATTTACAGAAATTAGCGCTAAATAGTACAATAATACCATACACTTCAACTGTTAAAAACCTGGGCCTACTGATCGATCAAAATCTTAATTGGCGGCCTCAAGTAAAGTAGTTAGTCGTCGTGTTTTCAACAGGATACACTCTTCGAAACGTCTTCAAAATTTTGTACCGACTAAAACGAAAATCTACCTTTGTCAAACACTTTTATTACCATTAATCGATTATGGAGACGTGTACTATCCTGATCTTAATGAAGAATATTTGTGCAATTTGGAACGTCTTCAGAATTTATGTATTCGGTATATCTTCGACCTCAGAAAATGTGATAACATTTCTGAATACAGGTCACTTCTCAAATGGCTGACGATCCGTGATCGACGCCAACTTCACATACTTACACTTCTTTTTAACATATTTCAAAATTCTGATAGCCGAAATTATCTGAGTGGTAAATTTAAAGATTTGTCTGCTCACGTCCTTGGGCTGCGATCTGAAAGTTCACACACCCTACTTATTCCTAAACATACCTTTACCACTTACTAAAAATTCTTCACTGTCCAAGCAGCAAAAATTTGGAATCACCTAGATCCTGACATCAGGAAAATCACATCTCTAAATATTTTCAAAGATCGAATGAAAAAGTCCTGCATCTCCTGAAACCTTTTCCTTTATGTCCTTGCTCCTTTCTGTCTTTCCTATCCCAAATTATGTCAATATTTTGTTTTCATTTTCAATTTACTTTTGTATTTTTTTTGTCTAATGAAGAATTTTCATTGCAAAATTTCTTACAGTCTATCAACTAAATTTCAATACAAATTATAATGATTGACTGGAAGAGATTGCTCATGTAGAAATAAGTCCGCCATATGTATTATACATAAAAGTCAATAAATAAATAAATAAAATATTTTCAGCCGTATTAAGTTTTTGGTTCTTCTGAGATAATATGTATACTCCTAAGTTTTGTTGTTCGTTGAAAAGAGATTTCATCTCAACATATCATATTACAATTTTTGTCTTAAATCTAATTCCTATTGAAAACAACATCACCCGTCACAAAATTTTGCACTTTATTACACTTTTTCTTTCTATATTCATAGTAAAAATAACACAACTCATTTTTATTCATATTATAAATAACACAACTCTAAAAGTCGGTTTCCCAATGGAAAAGAAGCATACATTTTAATTTCGCCTGATACGTTAGGAAAAATGGAAATACTACGGATTTAAATATTTACAAGGGAAAATATCAAATGATTGCTCAATAATTTCTGTCATTTGTAGCGCTGCTATCAGGTATTTTGCTTTCTTAAACATTGTATTATAGACACAAGGCAGGCATCACACAGTACGGCCATGATATGTGATATTAAATATAGTTGCAGTAAATGTGGGAGCAAGATTTATCTCTTCCGCTGAATTACAATATAGTCTTTGACAATTACATGTAAATATTTTTTCAGAGATTACCATAAATACCATATACATGGTATCCGATAGGCCTATATTACAATAATTCAACTAAAAGATAAACAACGAGTAAAAGCTCTTTCCATTTCGAGAGATCACGTGAGGGATCATCAATCAATAGCTATTCAGACCTCGATAAAGAACTCAGACTCAGACTCAGACCTCAAAGAGACATCAATACCTACTCGCCATGAAACAGCTTAAGATCCTAAGACTATCATAAAACAAATCGTCTTTGGACACCTGTCGCGCGTAATTTGACGGAATTCTCATTTTTTACTCAAGTACTCGGGTATAGTACCGTAGTACTTAAGTAGATTTTAGTAACTTGTTTCTATGTGAAGGCATTGGAAGTTGCGAACCTTGAGATTATTCTGAAATAATATTATTTCGAGTCTTTCTTCGGTACCTAGTCAATACGTATTTTAAAAATATTTAATATGCATTTGTAAGGCTGATTCATAGATTAACTATTTAGTGTAAATAAGAACTATTTTATGGATAATACTTATACCATACAAAAACTTTTCTGCAAAATAAACTTACTTTGTTTTTTAACAGCTTATTTCCTGAATTTTTTATTCATATAAATTTTGTATATTGGAAAGTCAACTGAAATCAACGTGATTTAAAAAGTACAGTTTATGAAAGTTAGTAAAAAATATGATGTAAGAAGTAGTAAAATAATAACGCTCAAGCACATAAATACCAACTTCATCGTTTGATATGATATGGACCATAATATAAATATCAAGTTGTTTGCGTTATTGGACTCTATTGTTATTGACAATAACTTGACCGGAAACATTTTATAACTATTCCCTCGCTTACTATAAACAATGGCTGAAATTATAATTATGTAGCTAACATACTTTTATTTAAAAGTTTCTATTTGTAAATTAAAGGAAACGAAGCAAAAAAAGTAGGAGACTTAACAAAATATGTTTTTCCAGTTATAATGAGCGAGATTCAATCTGGTCCAGTTCAATTTACTGAAGTGTGTTTTAATAAAAAACGTATTGATTACGTTGAATTACTGAAAGCATCTTAAGAGCAATAATTTTACTTTTGGCTATTTGCTTATCTTACATCATACATTCAAATATCAAAACATACGTAAAATTTTATCATATTTCCTGTAATGAAGGCTAGTACTAAAAATACTATAATGATTTGAGAATTATCTTATATTCATATAAAATTAAAGTATTACAATCATATTAAGGAATCTTGGAGGTCCAACTAAAATCAGCTTATGATTTTTCTGCCTAGGTATATATTCCCGGTAATACTGTTTCTATTCCTTGTTAAATTAATTCCATTTTAATAAAGTTGTTATTTATGATTTTGCATAATAATTTCTTCATAATATTTGTTAATATATTGCGTGTCTCATATCATTCCAGCTTCTTGGGATAACTCGACCTGATCAGTGGAAAGCCAGCAAGTTGTATCAAAGAAAACACAAATGAAACAAGTTGAGGTAAACCTAAGAAACAAATGACTTAACTTACATCAAGCAAAAATTGCGGTTTCAACACGGAAGAAATGGAGAAAAGTGGTAAAGTGGTAGAAAGAGCTCGTGAATCGGTGGCAGCTACAGCAGCATACTGGTATCGAGGTCGCCCTCGCCCCGATGACAGCTAAGGATCAATAATTTTGAATTATTGGTAATAAATTGATTCTTCAAATAAAATTTTGTAGCTTCATGAATACCGAAATAAGTTTACTTGCAGGTAAAAGAAGGGCATGTTTTTTTTATAGTTAAACACTAAAAGAAAATTATTATTTAGCAACATTGGAATACGAACTTTATCGAGATCCTAGATGTAAATAAACAAAATTTATATATTGCTTCATTTAAAATTATTAGAATAAGAACCGCTCCATTTATTGCAAAAAACTGGTCAAGTACGAGTAGAATTTGACTACTAAAGCTTCATAGACATTAAAACATGTTTGTTTCAGCTTACATAGTATTTCTATTAAACTATTTAGAAATATAAATTTTTCACTGCATCAAAATATTGCCTACTATATCTTTCACAGGCGCAAAACATGACGCGTATTTCAAGGGTTATAAGATCAATGATAACCGCTATAATTTTTCACATCTTACGCGCAGGCTTCTAAAAACCCATTTTTTTAATAATTTTAGATTTAGTAATTTTGAAAATAAGAGATGGATTAAATTTTTTTGCATATATTTTTATTTCCCAAAAATTTTGAAAAAAATCATTGTAAGGACCTTATAACAACATATTTACATACATTTGGTATTGAAAAAAAACTTCCTGCTCTTAATTTGCCCATACCCCTGCCCCCAATTTCCATATAAATATTTTTGAATGTTAGATATGGAGATATGTGTGAGTTACTATGTTTTTTTTTCCAAATTTCAAGTTTATACGTCAAACGGTTTCTGAGAACTACGGCTGAGGCAGTCAGACAGACGAAAAAGTGGGTGATCTTGTAAGAATTTCGTTTTTACTCTTGCCTCACGGAATATTGAGAACTAACAAAAAGCTCGCAATTATATCGATTTACCTATGCGGAGTCATTCAATGTAAAGTAACAATACATTAAAGAGACCTCTATGAGAAAATATATTTCTCTTTCAGGCACGGACAGACTTGTTTTTCGTAATATCGACAAGTAAGGTTGGTTTGACTTAAAATAAAGTTAACTTAAGTTTTAATTGACGAATTTGTTACAGAGAGCAATGTCTATAATGTCTTAGATATTTGTTCTAGATTATAGGAAAGAAATAATTTCTTGCTTATTACTAAATGAAAAGGAAACTTTAAATTCTCAATATTAGCACAACTATTCCTTATACTAAATCATTCTTCTTGACGATAAATATATTCTTCTATATTTGTTATAAAAATGGTTTAAAAATATCCTGAATTAGGAATTATTTTTAATGTATTACTTATAATTGTTGTGTACTATTTATATACCAGTATACTCATTATATGCAAATATTCTCAAATAAATTTGACTCCGGTTCCCGTTCACCAAAACATTTTTGAGTTAGAGCCCGCGTCACTGAAACAAGAGTGCATATGTAATTGATACACATATGTTGGTAACTGAGTAGACGAAGTAATATTTGTATAAGTAGGGCTTAGAATAAAAATAATTAAAAAAACTTTTTTTGTGTAACGATTTAATTCACTTCAATAAGAAATAATGTATCATCGCTATTGATTAGCGTATTTACTTAAATTCATAATTGAAATAAAGTGGAAAATTAATTACTTCATTTTTGGTACTGTTCGCAAAAGTTCTAATTTAAATTGAATACTTATGGAAATAGTTCTTTCTATTAGGTTTCGATTACTGTTCATGCTGCGAAATTATGGAACAAACTAGTTTCTGGTATCAGATTTTCACAATTCACCCAATTATTCAAAATTTGTTTGAAAAAATCATACTTCCACTAAATTTACTTTCCACGTTCCATTCCTTCCATAACCCACTGCCTTAAACATCTCCTTTCCTACACTCCAATATAATTTCAAAACTGCTTCCGATATATCAAAATTAGATTATTATCTACCATCTTTTTTGTTATCCCTCAAAAAATTATTCATAATATTTTGTTAACATATTGCATAATCTACCTATCATAACTTTTATGTAGGTACACTACAATTATAGTCGACAGAAAGAGATCACTCCTGTACCAATAAGTTTTCCAAATGTACATATTGTCAAAATAAATAATGTAAACATATATTAATAAAATATCGATAAATTCATTGATTCAAGTGAGGTGCAGTATTTTTCTGTAAAATTAAATGTAACTTATTGGGTCAGATAATATAAATATTGTTGTCCACGATTCAGCTCGTGTGGGTTTGTGATTAAGGCGCGGTGTTAGTATGCAGGTCTCTCCAGGTTTACGAAAAACAGTTTCAATATACACGTTGAACCTTATATCGATACATCGAAATGTAACATTTTTATTATTGTAATAAAACGGCCTATATTTCAAACTATTTTGATGAGTGTTTTTATATATTTTTTTCATATTGTATTTAAGCTGTTTCTCAAGATGAATATATTAAGTGCTTTCTCACGATAATTATATTAGCCCTCGTAATGCGAGTACTACTGGTATTTTATATGTTGATTAACTTTATCTTAATTCGGATAGTGGACTATATTCATATCTTTCTGTAAAAAGACTTTGCAATGGATCTAGTAAAAAATATCCAAATACGTTTTTCGTGGAATTAGTATTCGACGTATGCGTAGCCATGAGTAATTGATATGTATTACTTTGCTACACTGCTTGAATTACATATTTATTAAATAGCAAATATTTTTTTTATTTATACTACTATATTGGTAATAATAGGGATTATACGTTATATTAATCGTTAAGCGTGCGTGCGTGCGTGAGTGCGAGCGCGCGTGTGTGAGCGCGAGAATGCCTCCGTGCGTGAGTGAATGCGTGCGTTCATTATTCGTGTTTTTTAAAACTATTTTCCGATTATAAATAAATCAGTTTACATAAGTAATTTTTAGAGAACTGACTTAACCCTACAATAATCATCCAATTGAGACTGAGGAAATTTCAGTAAAAATGTTTTATTGAAATATTTGATAATCAAGAATTAATTAGTGAAATGTGATCAAAATTTTAAAAAAAATACTCCAAATGTGACAATATAAAGAAAATAATTAAGTTTTTCAAACTGATCGAAAGAGTTTTAACTAATTTTGTTGAATCGCCTAAATAAATGCGGAAGTCAAGTTATATACAAAAAATATAACAATAGAAATACACTCTCAATCGTTCTTCGTTGAGGGTTCGTAAAACTATTATGGTTCTTACATAATATTCCTGTATTTGCACAGCGAATACTATAACGTAAATTAAGGAGGTGCTAGAATTTGAAAATATTAAAAATTTCAACTTTTCCACTTTAAAGGTAATAAAACATAAAAGCCGGAAATATAAAACCCTAAAAACTCGCTGTAGGAGATTAATATCTCACGAAGGCGGATGAAGAGAAGTCTTTTCATATCGCCCCCGAGCAACCTGAAAGTTTTACACTTCACTTCCGGCCTTACTTACAGCGATGAAGTAAGTTTGTGTTAGCGTAACCATAATATGCTTTCTAAACACATGTGGATTAAATATCTAAGGAGAAATTTAGCATGCAAATAAGAAGATCCTTTATCTTTAATCACTATTTTTAAAACAAATTTCGTCAGGAAGAAATACTTGTATTTAATTTTTTTGCTATGTACGTTTGGTAAAACCATTTATGTATAATTTATTTACAATTAAATGAAACTACGTGCTGTAGTATTATTTCTACTTTCTTTAAGTTCTTACCATGATCTAGATTTCGTTGTATTACAACATCTTCAGTTGGGCTATTAGCAAAGATCATTGCTAATAGCCCACCTGAAGATGTTGTAATACAACAAAACCTAGGTCATGGTAAAGAACTTAAAGAAAGTAGAAATAATACTACATCAGTATACAGTTATATTAAAATATATATTTTTAAATGGCTTTCGGACACACAAGTACTTCTCCTGCCATTTTAATTTAAAAAACTACAGCAATTTATATATCCACAGACCTCTCGTTTCTCAAATTAAAAGATTGTGTATAGATTACCGTGACGAAGTATATTGTTTTCTTATTAAACTTACAAAAATTTAATATTTTGCTTTAAAATATTGCTTTATTTTTTCTCCATTTGTAATTTTGTTTTAAACTAAAGTTTTCAATGAAATAAACTTTTGTTCCGTTTCATTTTAGTATTTTTTTTCAAAATTATTTACTAATGGAGATACCATGTGAATTAAGTGGCGAAAGGTTATAGTAATGCCAATTCGTTAGAAAAATATATATAACTAGGTTTCGATACCCCTGTCACTGACGTTAACATCAGTTTTTCACTTTTAATAACTCTTTAATCACAAAGGTATGAAAAAAGACAGTTACTTTAAACTGTTTTTTTTCATACTTCCTTCTTTTTATAATATAGATTATTATAGGCGTAAATTTGAATTATTTTGGTGTAAAATATTTTATTTGATAAATTGGTTTTTGTATATTATTTAAATTCTTTTGAGAGTATTTGAAAGATCGTGTATATGTGTAAACATCATATAATTACAAAGAGGATAATGTTTTTAAGGTAATAAAACTGTATTGACCAAAAAGTTACTAGGAAAATTTGTGCGAGGTTTAATTACACATAGCACATGAGGAAATAACTTACTCAATGATTTTTTAGGGAAATTTAGTTGTTTTTTGCAATATGGAATAAGAAATAAATTATAACGCATGTATTCAAATATAATATTTATTACGTTGCATTCACTCTTTTGCGAGTAAATAAAATAGACTTATGATTTATTTCAGAGTATTTCTATTATTTATCGAATATCACAGAAAGCAATCTAAGTTGACGAAAAGTTTGATAAACCTAATTTCCGAAGCTTTCTTAAATAGATTTTTTTTACAGAAAATTATCGAGTATCTTTCTAATATTTGTAAATGTAAATTCGATATCTTTAAAAAAAACATCCATGCACGTATGTTATTTAACATTTGGAGGATTATCTTAAGATTGGTACCTTCATAAATCAGCAATCAGAAATTAAAACCACCATAGTCGGATAGTCGGAGCGAATGAATATGCGTAGTACATAATAGTAATAAAAATGTAATAGTAGTGTCTTCTTTAATTACCTTTTTGGGTTAAAATTTTAGACACAATATTATTTTGATATATAGTACATTCCTATGAAAAACAAAAAAAATATTCCTGGACCCAATTTTAATACCCAAAATCTAGATATATGAAGTTGCTCTAAATAAAGACCATAACACTAACAGCTCCCAACTAATTTCCCATTTCAAGTCGCATTTTATTTAAAGTAAAAAAAAAAATTGTAGATGTTAACTTCTTGTATAAGACATGTCTTTTTAGGCCTGGTACACTCACGTAACTTGTTTTCTAAAAATGTCTCCCTAAAACAATTTTTGTCTTATAATTTTTTATAATACTACTGTTAGGTTTATTATTATTTTTTTATAATACTACACAATGAAATTATCACAATGAATAAGTCCAAAATAAGTTACTCCTTTGTTTATGATTAACCAGATGCTACCAGTGCCTTTATTCCCATAAATTGATATGTGATTGTCAATGCCAATATAAAGATTGTAAGCAACTGAAAATTTGACAAAGAAGTTGTATACTGAAGTAAAGAAGCGTTGGCGTTATCTAGTGGAACATAAAAAAACTTTTTTATTCCTCGAAGATAATTTAATTTTTTGTGGTTTAATTGATTTTTATATAAATATTAGGTTATTGGAGTAGAACGGTTGAGCAGTGGAGGCGTGCAAGCGAACAAAAAACACAATTATGTATTTATAACAATATTTAGAATAAATATATAATACGGACAAAACATTTGGCCAATAAAAACTTTTTTTTGCATTTATAAAATATCTTATTTTTAAATTGTTACCTTGCTACATTGTGACGTTCGCTTTATTATATGAGATATACATTTTTATGTAACAAACACAAATTGTTTTAATTGAAATGAATTTTGGCATATTATCGATGCACTATTTGACTGGTTTTAGTTACAATATTTTTAATGGATAAAATGAGCAGCGAAAGGATTGTAAAACCAAATAGATAATTGTTAGAAATAGAACAAAATAATTCCAACCGCGAATTATATTTTTATGATAAGTCAATTATTCCCAGGGCGCAAAAAGCTCCTTCTCTGCATTCTACGGCGGTCGGCGGCGAACTGTGAAACGCGTCAGCGGTAGTGGCCGTTTTGTCGATCCCGGGATGCGGGGCGCGGGGCTTCCGGGGTGTACGCTGTTTCGCTCGGCGATCGTACATCTCTGTCGCTGCGCTTTGCCTCGGTTTTCTTGTGTCGCTCTCTCTCTTTTGATGTCGTGTTCATTTTGTATAAAAGTGGATGCCGCAGAACCGAATCATTAAGTATTCGCTACCTGGACTTCTGTTTTATTTCAACGCATTTTACAATCGAAAGTACTTGCCTTAATACTTTGCTTCGAGTTATTTATGAATAAAGCTTATACTATAAAATCGCACACATATTCAAAGCAACTTATTTGGACAAATTATACTTTGACTATTTTTTCAAAATTGGTTTAATTTTCATTATAATTTCGATAAAAAGACGGTAAAGGTCTAAACTTTCCAAATTCCTCCGAAGCTTGGTAAAAAAATATTCATCGATCCAACAATTCGTTGCCCAAAGCGCATTTGAAATCGTGAATACTGCTTATGAAAATGCTTCGACAACATTTAAAGAAGTAATCGGTTGATTTTTTGTAAACCATGAATATTAACGATACCAAAAAATGAAGGGAAACATTAAGCAGAATTTAAAGATTAACTAAAATTTGAAAACATTTCGGTAAAACTTGAAAACAGGTAATAAGGAACAAAGTGTGTATAAAATTAATTATTTAGGAGTATAAAATTAATTATTTAGCAGGTGTAAAAATGAAGAATTGTCTTGCAAAATTATAGTTTTAATTTTAGAAAAATGACCACTTATGAAAGAGTGACCATTTATGTAGACTTGGATATAAAGTAGCATAAATTAAAAGTGTAGAACATTTGACCTGTGTATTGTAACTCGATTATGTCACACACGATGACTAAAAAAAACACGTAATTAACCTAACAGAAACTTATCAAAACAAAGAAAATAAACATACCCTATGCATAGATATCTAGAAAGCTGTATTATTTTAAATTTTACGATTGAAAATATGTGATCCATATGTGAACAGAGTAGAAAACGAAATAAAAATGTCCGTTGAATCAAAGTTCTATTCAGGTTCGAAGTCACCGCACGTATATCCGCTTTGCGTAGCATAATAGTCGTAATTGTCACTTCATACGGAAGCGCGGTAGCTCGCTTAACGATTTGTGGCCTTGCGGTTCGGTCGTGCACATCGACGTTCACGGCACACTATAAAGTAATATATCGTTCGGGTTCAAGGTGTTGTTAATTTAAAAAATATACGTAGGTACATATATATTTACATGCATATATATATATATATATATATATATATATATATATATATATATATATATATATAACTAGGCACTAATCTACCTGTATACAAAATACATTTAAGTTTTTCTGTTTTCACAGTCTATTTTCGCAAAAACAATGCGACATAGAAACTTGAAATCAACTATAGTAATACGTCTTATTGACCCACATTACACTAACTATTTTTAATATTTTTAAATACACATTTTTCAAAGTGTGTATTTAAAAATATTAAAAATAAGTATTAAAAATATAAGTTAAACTAGCTTTAAATGTAAATTTCCTACCCCGTCCGTGAGTGACGTAAAATTTATTTAATCCCCAAATGTTTACGAAGAACACGTACATAAATATTTCCGATACCTTTGCAAATTTTAAGTATACTCATTCACGGTATATGGTTCGAAAGAATATAGATTCACAGTAAGTAACTCGAAGGGATATAGATTCACAGTATGTAACACGAAATTATATAGATTCACAGTATGTAACTTGGAAGTATATAAATTCAGTTGAAATTTAAGATATATTAAAATTTTTATATTTAATTATTTCGTTCGAACCAAATTAAATTTAATATAATAATCTCATAATATTATAGGTGTATATATTTGTGGAAAATTAATTTCTTTGGCACTAACTTAAAAATTAATTTCTTTGGCTTCTTTGGCATAAACGCATGTGGTAGCGAAACAGAATGGGTTCAATTCTGCGGCAAAAGAATAAAGTCGTTTTTGTTATTGTTTGGGACAATTCTGCCAGATAATACGAACATCGTTATTTCAATAAGGTTTTTAAAATTTTTCAAAATCAAATATAAGAGATCGCCTAAGGTGAATATATGGAAGGGACCAATATATCCTCTTAAAATGTATTGTTAAATGTTAATGTAATAGTTTATTGATATTTTGTGTACTTGGCTTTAAGATATTACGGACTTTTTTTGACTAGTTAAATACAAATAAGAATACTAATTCTATATGTAGTCAATTATATATCGGACTATATTAATAGTTCAATACAAAATCGTTCATAATACGGAGATAAGGTGACTGGATTCATTTCGCAATTAATAAAAGTAGCAGAACTTCAGGTAATTGTTATCCACCTAAAAATATCCTCTATGACCAATAATCATACAAAATACGCTGAATTTAATCTAATTATTTATCGATAAGTATAATTAAAATGATATCATAAGCAAAGTTTAGTTGAAATTACACTCCACTATAATTAAACCATAACGAAATTAATTTATGAGCGAAGCCTTCGCGGGAATTGAGCGACAAACTTTTGGCCTGACTATCTGCTGAATAACAATAATCTTATAAATAAAGGAAAGTATCCTTCGTCTTATAGGGTCAAAGATAAAAAATATATGTATAAATGATGTTTTAATTAACTACGTGCTTTTCTGCCCCAAACAATAATCCCACAGTATATTTTGTGTTAAAAATACGATATAAAAATGGATTTATTTTATCTTACTCGTTGTAACTAAACAAAAACTTTACGGCTAATATTGGATATTATTATTGATAAAAAAATTTTAGAAATGTAATATTTTTTACAGTTCCAGAATGATAATGGAAACCATACGATTGAAAAGTGTAGAGGAAACCACTTTTTGGAATATTATGTTATGTATAAAAATTATACAGTCACTCGTGAACAAATATTCCACATTTTTTCGAAATAACTTTGAATAAGGTATGTGTGAAATTTTATTTTATATTTCCCTAAATATGATTAAAATTTAAGTAACAAGAAAATTTGTTACGAAATAAACTACTGGCCTTTTCCAGATACTTTATTATTTTTTTGATTATTACTTTTAACATTATCATTAGTAGTAATATTATTATTATATTGTTTTAGTACCGCGGACTTTCCGCCAAGCGATAGGTCTTGTATATAGTCTTGCACGAATGTATTATTTCGTAGGTCCATAGGTTTATTTGTTTTGTGTTGTGTGTGTGTGGTTCGTGTTTTTAGCCTGCATAAGGTTTTATGTTTGAGAAGTGTGCAGAAGTGTGCACGTTTATATGAGTATGTGCGCCCAGTTGTGTATATCTCCCGTGGTCCTTTTAACTAGCTTTCATTTCTTGATAGAAATTTATGAACGATCCTCCAATCGTTAAGAATAACGTCTTTTTAATTAAAATATAAGTATGCTTTAGATTAGGCCTTAGATTTAGATTTACTATCGTAGAGTGATTGAGAAACGATGTTTATAGTAGAAATGACTATTATAACTTTTTGCTAATTTCACATTCTGGATATTTTGTTCCCGACACCTTTTTGATTTTTATTCACCTATAGTATTTGGCAGTTTATGAGAATTTGATATAGCTGTGTTTATAATCTATGCCTTTTTATTTATAATAACAATGAGAGTTAGGTTCGGTCTTTTAAAATGTATAGTTTTGTCAGTCAGTACAGCCTTATCATAAAATCATTTACGGATAGAATTCTGAAGAACAGGCGATTATATTATTAATTTGTATTGGTGTTTTGGTTTTTGGTGCATTATATCAGCGAATTGGTCATGTCCGTGTTTGAAATTTGTGTTGTGCTATTGCTTTACAAGCACTGGTTAGTGTTGAATAGTTTTATTATAACTATTATTATAATTTATTTTTGTCAACCGGAGCCTGTAGTTTTCTTAATGATATTTGCCGGGCTAGTTCAAGTACGTTTGTGTAAACGTTGATATAGGTTGTGGTTTTGTTTAGTATCTTTATTGAGTATTGTAAATAAGTGGGAATTACACTAATTGTGAAGAAAACTCTGGGAACCATATAAACTTTATTTTACTTCCAAATTTTAGTAACTTTATCTTTTAAATCTGCGTATTTATGAATTTCCTCAGTTATTGCTTTTACTAAGGTTTTACTAATATTGTTCAGGAGCGCAATTCCATTAATTTTTTTTCGCAGTATAATATCAGGTCTATTATATCGAATATTCCTGTCTGTCTGTATACTCCGATCATAATAAAGTTTATGAGCGTCGTTTTCTAGGATAGAATTAAGTACATATTTATATTAGGATGTGTCGTTGTATATAAGTGCTAGTTTCTGATAGATACTGTTGGCCATTTGGTTATGTCAATGTGTACAGACTGTTTGTGAGAGATTGGTGTTTGCTCCAGCGATACCCGTATGCTTAATGGTTTCTGAGTGAATATAACATTTGCGGAAATTGTCATCGGTTGTGTTTGAATCTTTTATTAAATGTTTTGGTAGTTCTGGGCATTAATAACTCGGTTTTGAACAGTGATATTCTTCTCTTTCCGAGAATAGTGTGCCAATTCTAAACCATTTGTTTGAGGCTTTGCTATCAATGTGGGATTGTTGTAGATAGTGGGATTGTCGGCCATGTTATGTTTTTATTTTCCATTCATCTATTATATTTTTATCGTATTCCGTGTAAATCGGTTCATCTGTCTGTCTATCAATGAGGGTTTTTAGTTCGTTTGATTTCTCATTGTTGTTTTATGTGTGTCGCTTATTATAGCTTTTCTGTCGAAAATTTATTTTAAGTTTTGCAATTGATTTTCACATAGGACATCTATATTACCTCTATCACCGTTATGTATTTTAATGATCAATATGTTTTTTTGCAGATTTAGGGTGCAAGTAGTTATTTTCTATCGAATTGTTCTAATAGTGAGTTTGGAATTGATTGTTTCGATTTTTTCCAGTTTTATAACGCCAAATAAATATGTCAGATTTGCAATATAATAAGAAATTATAGCCTTGACTAGTTTTTTTCCTGTAAGATTTTTAGTTTCTATTTACTCTAGTAGTGTTAAATTCCGGTATTTGTTTAAGAATATTCTGGAAATATTTCATGTATGTGTTTTCATGTTTAAGTTTATATCCATCCTGTTAAGAATTCAATAAGTGGTACTGATACACATGCTAACACGAAAACATGCCACTAGTAAGTGCTCAGTAGTAACACTTGAGTGGAAACATTTCTAGTAATGAGCATGCTGATTTTGATCATGCTCTCAACTCGACCGCCGTTTGATTTTCAAGCATGCTATCTGAGGCGCGGGTGGAAGGGAACGTGCTCCGAGGGTGTCTGAGTAAGTTTGCTTAATATATTGCTACTCCGATTTCGGTTAACAACGGGTGTTCTTCAATTATTTAATTAAATAATGGCGCGTTGGGGAGAACGAATTGTAACATAATAAAATCATGTTCTGTTGCAATCAAAATTAGTAAACTTTCTATATAAATGAACTAAAAATGTTTGTAATATTCAACACCACCGCTTATCGTTTCACTTTATTATAAAGTCGCATTTTCATAATTTGATATGAGTTTAAAGCATTCTAAGTCAGCATTATGGTAATTTAAGGTCGGTTTAATTATTAATTACATAGGGTTTTTGTGGAATAAACGCGAGATTTTAATAAGCTTGTCAAGTTTAAACTAAAGATTTTTCAAATTTCTTTATAGTACACTGGATATATTATTTCGCTTTTACAGAAATTGCTACTCATTAAAGTATATGAGCAAATAATGTTAATTTAAAGAGTTATTTACGAATCCAGTAAACGTTTTGAAAAATTCGTATTAAGACAAATGTATTTCCTAAACTCACTTCTAAGGAAATACATTTCTAATTCATTTCGTTAAATAATAAGCGAGTTTTTAAGGTTTATAATCCTTTCGGGTATGTAAAGGATAATTGATGCTTTTGAAAGGATGTTCACAATTGTATTATTTGTTCCAGTTTATATTACTTACTTCACAAGATAAAATTTCATATCGACAATTGACCTCTCAGTTACATAATAATTGTTTCATATTTTATTTACCTACTTAAGTATATCATAGTAGAATGCCTCATATTTATCATTTTCGTATGACGTTCAGAATGTCTATTTGAACTGAAACTATAGACAAATTATTAAGTCGGAATTCAAGGTGAATAATTTGATATCTTTTAACAACTTTAAAAAAAAATCTGTATGAAAATATGTTAAAACAGATACGTTGAGAGAAAGCGCTACTTGTTTACACTAGTTCAGTTCGCTTTTCTCTTTAATACCATTTGAATATTTTGGTGAAATTAAAAAATTTAAAGTTTATGTGTGCATAGGTATTTGTTAATTGGAGAAGAGAGGATACAAACGTACGTGAAATACGTTTTCAATAAAAATATGAGGTTTCGACGAGAATAAATACGTCAATGACACTAACGTTTCGGTTTCAAGACAAGAATTTTGGATAAGTAAATAATTAATGTTTGCTTACTTTTACTCCGTTCTGTGGTTTAATATCGGCTTACAAAGTCTTAGCTACGCGGCTTGATTTAAGGCCTAATTATCTCTCTTTTGTCAAAAATGTATTGTTAATTTCGGTAACGTACATATTGTTTGGTTAAATTCCGACTTGAATGTTAATAATTTATTAAAATTTGTTCTTTATTTTAGCGGGCATATCGTAATTATTTCATATTGATGTTGGTTATTGCGTAGTTATAAATATATATGTAATTGTGCATCTGAATAAAATTTTATATGTCTCTCAGAATAGATAGTGTGCTGTTTCAGTACTCATAATATATAGTAATTTCATATATAAAGTGGATTTTAATCGTTATGTAAGGTTAGAACCCACTTCTTTAATTTTGAATTTTTTCTTTATATAGAACAGATAGAATGAGATGGAAGGAAACGTATACAGGTATAATAACACTGATGTCAGTAGCTAGGCTAGGATGTAAGATTTAAAGAAAAACGAACTTTTATCCGAATATTGACATCAATTTTTCTTCACCATCATATATATTCATATTTTGTAATTATAATGGTATAAAATTCAGTTAATAATGTTGATGGGTCTTTGTTATTATCATTTGATATTGAATTAAAAATATTACCAGTTTGCCAACTAATAAACGCCCGATATTTTTCAGCGACTTTTGGAATATTTTAGAAACTTAGTGAATATCTCCATGGAAACTTCTTGAATATGATAAGCGTAGAAGATCGATATTATCTTTAATTAGAAATTAGGTTTCAGAGAGTAAAAAGCAAATAAAATATGGAAATTTCACGAATAGGATTTACTCCAAGTTTGCTCCTACTGCATGAATTCCATTTATGATGAAAAACTTATAAATGAATTTCATCTAAAAGTCTGTGCATGTTTCCTTCATTCTCTATGATTCTAAAGAATTTAACTAGTTTTTTTATAATTTCGTCTTCATGTCACTGAAACTTGAGTATAATACTAAAGTGTGTATCAGCGCCGAATTCAAAGTTTAAACTAGAATATCTCGGTATCTAGGATTAACAATTTTTTTATGCCGCAACTACAAGAGAAGAATACTGACGTATCAGAAAAGTCATAAGCCGATTTGGAGACATAATTTGGCCACCTAGATTGCCCGACTCAACCCCAGTTGACTTTTTCTAAGGGGTTATCTCGAAGCAAGAGTTTTTGATACCATCTTATGAACTGGGAGCAGCTGAAGGTAAAAATAACGAAAGAAGTGAGAGCCATCTCATTCGACGTTCTGTGACGAGTTATTGCAAATTCGGGCTTACGCCTTGAGGACTGCGTTCGCCGTGAGGGGAGACATCTTGATGATATTCGTATAATATTTCGCACATAAAACCTGCACATATGTACTTTAGTTCACTGTAGTTGTAATATTGCACTGAAACTGTAATTAAAATATTATGAGTATATTAATTGTTTTTTTATTATTACTTAAAGTTTTAATTCGGCGCTGAGACACCATTATAATGAAAAATAGTCATTTACAGTAGTTTGGCAAACAATGAATGGTATTGAGTTAGTTCTTTTATTTCATTATGATATTTTGAAAGTTGATTCTTAAGATTGCTTTGCTTTTTCCACTAGAGTATTTTTTGTATTTCGTGTTTAATTATTATATAAATTTTGTTAAATTAATAAATGCTTTGAAAAATCACTTGAGCGATATCTCTATATGTATAATCCATTATTCGAAAAAATACTTTCCCAATAAATGAAATAGTACTACTATTTACCTTCTATCACTTATGGAAATTGTGTAGAAAAAATGAAATAACCATCACTGCTCAGAAGCTCTTTCAGGAAAATATCCGAAGCGCTTAAAACATATTATCTAGAAGCAATTTTATTTTCTTCCTTGTTTCCCTGTTCTAGACCTTCAAAAAAGACATCCGTTTTTCTATAAGGCTATGCAAAATATTTCTTTTAATAAAATATATTTTTTCATACAGATTTTAATTAAATTATTAAATTGAAACCTATGCATCACGATTGTATTTTTAATTATAAATTTTATAACGAAATAATATTTGATAATAACTTGTGCTCTTTTTTGGGAAAAACGACATTTTGGTAAGTTGCCATAAATAAGGTTATGCATCGATGTATAATTCAGAAAGATATATAATGTAACAAAGAAAAACTATTTAACGTTTTACCATACCTAGGTTAAATCTATAGCTCACAGAGCACAAGCTGCTTTCGACGATATGCATTCATACAGAATATCATCATTAGATGATATTCTATGGCAACAGAATTTTCCATTAATTATTAATAAAGAGAAAAAATGACGGTAGCAAAATTATTTCAATTTTGTAATATATTTCCAGTTACTATTTGGTAACTAGAAATATAATGAAAACCTTTTCTAAATAAGCGTTTTTACGAAGGTACTCACAGCCATTACTATATCCCTTACCTAATGAAATTACAAACCTCATTGAAACGGGTAAAACTGATGGAAAAACAAACAATAGATAAATCTATATTCATCAGATCTATGAAAAAAAATGCTTAAAATCTGAATACGGTGACAACGTAAATGTTGATTGCAAATGAAACGTCAGAATTCTGTGTAAGAAGTCTCTTTCCCCATCCTCCCTATCACTGAAATTCTGAAATTATTATCGACTAATGTATTTTCAGTCGTGTACCTACTCGATGACTTAATTCAAGTGGAAAATTCACATGTCCTCTTTTATAAATAGGATAGCTACGTCTTATGTGAACAATTATCATAAATCTGTAGAGACAAACTTGAACAGAAGACATTCAAAACGATATTCTTTTAGACTAGAAAAATACTACGCAGACGAGAAATATATAAGTTTCAATATATTTTTGTGCCAAATTTTGGTATGTAACAGCAGACGGTAAAGAGTGCCATAAGCCAAAATGTCGAACTATTTAATTTAGTCTGTTCACAGTACACTATGTAATTGCCACATAAAGATTCTACAATTTTGTCATATGTGGCACAATTTATAATGTTTTATTAGTTCAATCTTTCGATAATAGATATCTGGAGTCACCTTCAAACAATGAATTAGTTAAATTGCCGATAATAAAAAGTTTAGGTAGATAGGTCTAATTTTCATGGAAACGGATCCCTTATAAAATCACTAAAGAGTCAGTTTCTCTGCAGGTCGGTTACAGGCGATTTTCTCAAAAACTAACCAAGATATTAAAAAAATATGCAAAAATATAATATTCCACCCCTCGTTATTGCCAAAAGTACTAAAAAAATATCACGCAAAATAGAGGTTTTCTTATATTGTTTTAAATATATACAATGTTTTACCCCTATGAAGAACATAATAGGTTATTTATTCATGTTGTAAACGATTTATACTTGTAGATCTTTTCATAGAAATTCTATATATTCTGAAATGTATATAAGTGACTAAATGTGAATGGACTTGGCAGTTTTATTTTTCTATATTATTGAATATTTATTTATAGATATAGCAAAATTACATAAATAACTTTTTCCATAATTTTTAAAAGCATATTCAATGCCTTTTCACCCTTCTCAACATCTCATGTTTACAGCAGCGCCTTTAATTTCAACATTATTTGAAATCGTCAGATCAGCATAACCATTGAACATAACGAAACCTTTGTCTTCGTGCCTATTCTTCATCACACATTCTCATGCCTTCCTCTCATTTGGAATTTTTCACAAAAAAAATGCATTTTCCTACATGGAGATACAAATTATCATATTTCACACAATTTCAGCCATCCCATGTGATTTTATTTATATATTGAATGTTGATCTGATATATGTTTACTTAATACTTTTTATTGTATCAAAAAGCTTTCTAAAACTCGCTAAACTGTTACTATCGACCAAATATTTATATAAGTAAACATATTGAGTATAAAGCATAAAAAATTAAAAAGGGAAAACTAATATTATACAAAAGAAGAAATGTTTCAATCTGTTTTAACCAAGTTATTTAATAAATATATCTAATTTATCTAACTTTAATGGAATTTTATAACTTTTTTCTACATACTCCGAAAAGTGACATCGTTCGTCAAATTGAGTAACGAAGAGGTAAAAAGGATCATGCACTAATTTCACGCCTATTGAAGACCATTGCCTATTTCTTCTTACTTACTTGGCTGAGCAGTTCCATTAGTGGATATTTAACAATAAAGCGTCTAGTCTCTTTGCAGTGAAATTCTAAAATTATTTAGTTAACACAGGTTTATGCGAAATTAGAACTATTGAAAATAAATTATATTCAATCGAATAATATAATATCTTAAATATGTTCTTAATTTTTACGAGTATATATAATTAAATGAAAAGTACATTAAAATACTGAATTTAAAAAAAATACTATAAATAATCTATTAAAATACTACTTTTCCTCAATTAGAGTACTATCTATTTTTATAAAATAATCTATTTTTATTTTATACGCGTGTTCCAATATTCCTATTCTGGACGGCATATTCCGATGGTCAGTCTTCCATGGAATGTGAAATTTCTAATTGCAAATATGCTAAGTAACTGTATTATTAAAAAGTCACCTTAAATAAGAAACGGTTTAAATATCATCGTTCGTGAAATTACATATTTACAAAATAATTGAAAACATACTTTTCCTCATTTTATTTTTGCCGAGTACCTAAAAAAATAGGTCGACAAAGAGAAATTGAAATAAGTGTAAACCTTTTAATTAGTTTGAATTGAAAATCGATACAGCGCAAGGTTAAATATTCAAGTTGCTTGAAATTGCGTCCAACTTGTTTCGACCGACTCCCTCCGATGTAGCTGCTAATAAAATTTGAAAAAATTAAAATGTGATAATGTATAGATGTAACAAAAAAATTGTACACTGATTTTGCGTAAATAAAAAAATGTATATAGTTTTATTTAATTAAAAAGATTTTCTGATAAAAAGTATAAAAATGCAATGTATGCAAAATAAAATTTTGTTTCGTTTCTTAGTAGAAAGTACTATTAGAATCATTATAAATAATGGTATTTACAACGTAATTAATTTGTTTAATGTAAACGACTCCTGAATTGAAATAACACATACATTTTTGATATGCCCTTATATTTATATCATGTCTTTTTTCAGTCATCACTTAACTCTGTAGAAATTTCATAATTAAAGATATTATCAATTATGTTATTAAGCTCACCATAAATGAACTAATGAGATCAAATATTTGAAATACGAAACAGCACTACTTAACCTGTACTATCTTCAATATGACATTTCTGATAACATACTTATCATACACAAAGTAACTCTCATCAAACTTATCTAATTATCTCAACTTACCTCTACAAATACAATATTTGATAACAGGGAGAACAACATAACAATGTTTTCCTGTTCTCTGTTAGGTTCATGGAAGCTACTAAATACTCTCTTGGGTTTATTTTTCTACGTTGACGTAATAACGCAAAAGAGATCGACCGCTGTGAGATATATTGAATTTCATTAGATATTAGTTATTGTCTTTTTACAACCTTAATTCTCGCGTTGCATTATTGTCATTTCGAGTAATAAAATATTATTATATATGATAGATTGATAAGTATGGTAGTATTTTTGAAGTGATGGTTCAATCTATTTACTTGATATTCAATCAGGGCGGAGTTTAGAAGGAAAAATCGATTAATCTATAGCCAATACATAAAATTGTTATGTTAAGATGAATAAGTTTATTTAGATTATTAAGACAAGTTAAATAATTTTCATATTACTCAGGCGATTAAGAAAATTCAAACAATATCTCATTGTAAATATCGGTTTAGTAGTTTTGGAGTTATGAACATACATACACACATAAATATAATATGCGTGCATACATGCGTACCAATAATGTACATGCGTACATATTTTCATAGATTGCAATGAAGGTCTCATCTATGTATTTAATTTAATCCTATTTCGACGTAGTTTAAATGTAATTTTTAGGGGAGGCAGTAAGGATAATGTAGCGGAAAGTGGGCGTTATATTGTATCATTGTATTGTATCATTGTATAACCATATATTATATGACATTTTTGAAATTTAGACGAATACAATAATGCCTTCTTTCTGTCTAGTATTTTGGTCCTTAGAGTGTTTCCCACAACATCTATATCCACATAATCATACACATACAAACATATAAACTTGGACTACTAAAATCATAACCCTGTTTTTAGGAATTGCCGTAATCCGGTAACAACATTTGAAATTTAAATATAACTTCATTTTGAAAGTGACTTCTGAAATTAAAATTGGGTTTATACATTACATTGTTCAAACAGTCCATTAAGTTGTATTAAAAAGCTTTCTATCGTATCTCATAGAAAATACAATAAAACGTGAAAGCTAATTGAATGAAATACGATTTCATAATATGAGATTGGGAAGTAAAATTTCACCATTGTATAGAAAAATTAAATTATTGGAATATTGTTTCGCTGGAATTTTGTTTTGATTATTGCTAAGTTTATAAAGTTACACAATGATAATACTTCACTGACATTTTTTCTCGCTCTTCGCAATTAAAGAAATGTGTGTTAACAGTCATTTATAGATTCGCAGTTTTCCGCCTAGAATTTGCACCAGGAGGGTGCCCTATAGCTTGATAGTGAATTCTGTAGTTGCTAATAGGCTAATATAAATACGGAAATCGACAAAAGAAATATTTATGATAGTACGTATTTATATTAAAATAAACTGAACTAAACATTTTGACGATTGCTTAAAAATACTAAAGATATAGCTGTAATTTAGTTGTGTAGTTATCTGTTAATTAAGTAAGTAGTATTATAGTAGAGTTAAGTAGTAACCTAAGTAATTAAAATTGCATATCTTCGTAAAGGTAAAAAAGTGCGAAGTTTAATTGAAATGTTTCCGTTGATTTTGCAGTGAAATAGGTGAACACAGTCTGGTTAGTATGTTTAGATGCAGCCCCTTTCTTTCTAATTAAAATTAATGCCACTGCTAAACCAAATTATCAAATCTTCTCTTTAACGTTGCAGTGATGCTTAATTTCATTTTCTAAAAGTAAGATTTATTAAGAAGTATTACGTACAAGACAGGAGTATAAAAATAAATCTACAATTTTATATTGAATGTAAATTTAAATGTCAGTGACATTTATATGAAATGTGAGCTATATATTTTTGAGCATTTTTTTTTCTTTTTCATTAAGCCAGCTGTAGACATAAATTCTAAAATATTTATGTCAAATTTACGATAATAACGTCGTTGTGATTCTAATATTTTAATCGCTTTTATGTTTTCTCAAATTGCTTTTATTTTTTCTTTAATTAAATTTCACATTCGTACGTCGACTAGTTTAATATTTATTGAACGAACACTGGTGAAAAATTAATCTCTGGTGGTTTAATATTTATTGAACGAACACAGGTGGAAAATCACCATAAGCATTTTTTTAAATATGAACTTGCGGTAGAAATAATAATTATTTATAAATTAGTTTCATACAATTTCATCTGACTGTTTAGTTTCGCCAAAGTACAATTGGAACTCAAATAAAGTAAACCTAACTTCATAGGTATAATGTACATGTATTTACTTTCATATGTACCAAAATAATTGTATACGATAAAACTATTATCAAATTACAAAATAAAGCACTCTCAGTTTTCATAGAACAATAAGTTTTATTTATAAATATATAAATTTTCACATCATATGTATTCGTCAAACATGTAGTTGAATAATCTTTTTGTTTTTAAAAACTTGGACGTTACTTAAAAATGTAGTTGCGATAGGCTGTGGAACTTTTCACCTATGCACATTTATCTTGTCAGTCGAATCGTTAGGAATAACATTTTCAAAATATTTCTTTAAATTTACTTTTCTATTATACATAACATAACACACATCCTTAATAACGCTACAATATGAAAGAATTTAGAGAAACATTTTTAGTGTTTTAATTGCGGTCGGTAGCTAAGACGAGTTTCACTCTCATCTATTTCTTCACACTATACCGGAAAGACTTAGTACATTTTTGTCACAAATATACGTATTTTATAAAAATATGTATTTTATAAATCGCCTTAATTTACATATGGTACGACCAACATCTTAACTTCCTTCTGTTTTATAGTTCCTATTAAATCTTTCACATTATCTTTCATGTTATATTTTTAACACAAATTTTAAATATCATACGGGAATGTATCAAAAACCTCTTCAAGATACAAATATGAAAAAGCGTGTATAATATTTAAATTTCAAATCTGATATTTTGAAATATGCGAAATTTTTGTATGAATGAATTGATATGATAGTCAAACATAACTATAATTAACATTGATCATGAAGATAACGATATTTTATAATTATACAATTTTCTACCCTGGTCTGATAGTAATGAAAAATATGGTTATATTAGCAAGTGAACTACGTAAGTTGTAATAAGATTGCTGCTAGGTTACTTGTTTTACTAATAATTTGCCTAGCTGATTTTAGACGAATTTTCTCAAATGTTTTACTGAAACCTTTTTCAGCATTCCGCATTTATTTTCATTGATATGAGCAAATTTATGAGTATCTATCATGGTAGCGTAAACTTTAAAATAATAAGTGATTATTCAAAACAAATAAACGTAAAGTTAGTGAAAAAACATGGTCTAACTTAAATGACAATGGTCTAACTTAACCCTCTGAAAATTAAATACGTCATGCCTACTATATTTTGAAGCAGATTAATTGAAAAAAATAAGGAGAAAAACTTAAAAATAATAATTATCTAATAGAAAATATCAACAGCAAAAATACTATATTCCAGTTCTTTCAATTTGCCGTAATGGTATAAAGTAAACCACATATTTCATGATATTACACAATAATGTCCCAACCATCATCCACAAATTGCTGTCGGATAAACAACAATTAATATCAATCACCATAGATTTATTAACTTTTACATATATTCGTAATTACTGCCTATTATTTTCATACATGTGCAGAGAAAATAAGATTTACGCCGTGAATTTTTGAGTTCGGTAATTATATTTTGTAAGCGTTTTTGTCGTATATTTCTTGCAGATAGGTAAAAAGCGTATCCAATCGAAAACTGAAACTTTCGGCGAGCTAGTGGTCCTTACAGACGTTCAAAGCAATGAAATTTTGGTGCAGTAAAATTATTTTTCGGCTCAAAAATAGCTGATGAAAAATGTTAAATGAAAATGAAAAATGTTGATATTACACTTAAAACTATAAATGCATTTCCAGAAATTCCTTACGCATCACATGCTATAATTAAAAATATAATCAATGTGATGGGCAAAGGTTTTTTTCTGTGATTGGCTTTTCTATCACCGGAACAACTACCAAAAATTAACAAAGAATGTTTTTAAATGTTTGACTTTGGAGTAAAAACCCTATTCATTACTTCTTATTTTAACTGATGATATATTATTTCATTCGTCTCAGTATCATACATATTCAGAAGAAAATAAATAGGGGATACATACCAGTTTAACTATTCAAAAACAAGGAGAC
The DNA here is from genome assembly GCA_039881145.1 of Druceiella hillmani. NCBI lineage: Eukaryota > Metazoa > Arthropoda > Insecta > Lepidoptera > Hepialidae > Druceiella > Druceiella hillmani. The sequence goes on along the minus strand of JAYKKI010000106.1, from coordinate 7,255,220 downwards.
CTGCTGAGGTATTTTAATGAAAAATGTTTTAAATATATTAAAAGAAGATTTTAATACACAAAAATAGAAATTTATATTCACTCGTTTTTTTTACTTCCCGGATTATTTCATGTTAAATCAACACACTTTTGGGAAAAATTCAGATTTTATATCTCGGATATTCATGATTTTTGGTATACAGTAATATACCACAAAGTTTTAAAAAAACACCAAATTTCATTTGTGTAGCGCAATTACTTTTTAAGTTATTAATTTTTAAATATTTAACGTTTTTTTTAAAAATTACACGTTTGGGCATTTTTAATTACCTTTAAGTTGGCAACCAGTGACAATATGAACCGGAGAATAGTATTACTTTAAAGCTCTTGGGCTTTCTTTTTAATTTGATATGACAAAAAGCAGGAGATAAAATTTAAAAAAAATTTTTAATTTTCAAATTTTAATTTCTCAAATTAAAAAAATATCGAAATTATTTCGCAACGTTCAAATCGTGTAGCAAAATTCTATTATAAGATCTCAATGGGATCATGAGATACAGATCATCAGAAATGCATGTTTTATGAATAATGTACCAAATCTTGTACAATTTAATTTTTAACTTCTAATTTTGTTACGCAGTGTGTAGGACATAACAAAATAAATGAAATGCAAAAATTGCTATATATTACCGTGTTTAGAATGTAGGGGATCTCCCTTTTTAAAAGAAAACTAAAGCTGATTTGCCTACCAGTATGAATGTGAAAGGGCAAAAAAGAAAATGCATTTCTAAGACGTACCCAGGAATATCTCTTGGAATCTGATGTGACTGTCATTTATAAATTTCCCGAGAATTATTCTTTCACTTTAAAAGATGAGGCACAATTATATCACTGGTAAAATAATCACATAACCATTCACCAATTTGTGTTGTATTTTAAAGAAGAAATCAAACATTTCAGTTTTGTAATATTAATAGACTGACCAAAACATTACTGCCGTCTATCTATCTGTTCCAAATAAAGTTGATAGAATATTTGAAATGCAAGTGTAAAAACTTCCAAAAATTCTTATATTTTTCGGACGGTTGAGCAGCCCAATATAAAAAAAATAACCTATTAACATATTGTTTGTGATTACAAAAAGTTTTGGGATTTGAGTCTGAACGACATTTTGCAATAACAGCACGTAGAAAGGACGCATACGATGGGGTGGAGGCCACAGTAAAGAAAATACCAGCCAGTGCGAGCATACAAATATTAGATATAAATGAAATATAAATAAAATTATGAATGCAAGACAACTGTTTGAATGGGCACATCAAACATATCTAACATAAACTTAAAACTTGTGACCCTCACAGAGTATGTTAAAATTGAACAACAACTACACTACCGGTGTAACCAAATTAAGTACCCAGAAATTACATGCTTTCATACCTCCCAGGCGTGGAACCAAACTATATATGAAATGATTTTCTTCCGCAATAATTTCAAGTAAATGGCATAGAGCGGATAATATTTGCAGATAGTAGGTATGTAATTTCAATCTATCCACAATTTGGTGGTCGAGTTATATTTTGGCTAAAGATAAAGAAAGCAGTAAATTTGAAGCTACTTTCCTCCACCCTTCAGTTCCATCAACCTTATTTACACACCCCACACTACCTGATACACTGTAGATCCCTTCTGCAGATGTGATATGCAAAGTGAATACCACCACACAAACTGGCTGAACATACAGTTTATAGTGAAGTGAACAAATATGTGGGTATTTTCCATCAATTGTGGTCTTGATATGAGATAACAAAATGACATAATTGAAATACTGATTTCTTAAACCTTAAGTTTACTCAAGAAAAATGGGGTTTTTAATAATGAAGTGTCAAAGTGACCGTTCTCCATTTTTAAATAAAAGTCAAAGTAATAATCACTGCTTATTTTATTGTAACGTATTGTTACCTTCAATGAATTTTCTGAAACGGTATAAGATTTGATACATTATTCACAAAACATGTGTTTCTCTAATGTCCTGTATCTACTGATCTCATTGCGTTCCATAATAGAATTTTGCTGTATGCAATTGAAACTTTAAAAATATTTTTAATATTTGTTAAAAATGTTTAAAATTGTAAATTTTTTAAGAACATCAAATTCTAAAACTGAAGTGCAAATTTTCAAAAAAATTTTAAAGTGTTAACCCCTATCTTATGGCGTAAAATGTTAAAACTCCATTCAAATGCTTTAAAATGAGACCACTTTTAAGTCAATATTGTCACTGGTCACAGTGTAGGCAATAAACGTGCCAAAAAATCTTATTCTTTGGTAAAAAGTTGAATTTTTAAAAGTTAACAACTACAAAAATGGTTGTATTATATAACTGAAATTTGGTATTTTTTTCGTAAGTCTATAGTATGTTATTGCATACCAAAAGCCATTAAAATCTGAGGCATGGAGTCTGAACTGGTGTGTCGATTTGGCATAGAATGACTCTTTCATAAAACTAGGAACAATAACTAATTTAACACAGGTCCAATATATCATTGCATGTTTCAACCATTAAAGCAGATTTACACATAGATTGTATATACTCTGAGAAAATTTTCACATAAGCTATCCAAATACGCCAAATATTTTTAGTGCCTTGTATATATAATAAGATGTATTCAAGGCACTAACAATATTTTCTATGCAAATAACTCAATAAATACTAATTTATTCACTGGGATTAACAATTATACGATAGAAGTCATTAATGGCCTATAAAATTTGTAAATACTTAGTTTACGAAAGTGGAATAAAGTAGCCACAAATAAAGTAAGACAATTTAAATTTGATAAACTTATTAATGCATCGTCTTTATTTCATGAAAACTTCATGTAATTAATAGTTTAGCCCAACTTATCTGCCAATAATGGAATACCGACCTTCAAACATGCCAAACCTCATTTAAAATCAAGAGTGCGACGTTGTTGTAAAGGACACCAAAGAAAGACAAGGTCGAATAAAATCTTACGTTAAGTTAATTTGTATGGCAAATTTATTGTTTTTAATTTTGAATACTGTGTGATTTAAGTATTAAATAAAAAAATACGTTCGATTTTAATTACACATTTGCATGTCATTTAGTTGGCTGTAAAATCTTATGTAATTAGATATAGTACAGAGTTCATGAAATATTCAATAGGATCCGCGAAATGTTTTCAGACATTAATCGTTTTAGTAACTGTAGTCTAAAAAAAAATCTATTACTTCTATATACCATACGTGTGGAAAAGCGATATAAAAATAAGAATTTCTCGCGGCCAAGTTAAAATCAGTCCGTATTGATATCGTTAAAATATTCAATTTCACAATTATTCTTGAGGCATATGATCGTATGCCACAAAAATTATTAATTATATAATTATTCATCAGATACAGTATAGACGAGTATTATATTCTTCCCAACAAAATAGCATTTTTGGTACTAAAATATGAAATATTTAGGACTTAATGTTTGCACACCAATTACAGGTAAATAGTGCGTCAAAAAAAAATCAAATTTGTGAAATATTCCAGTCAATATGGTTTATATTTTGTTTGCCAGAGATCTTTTTATTCTTATTTATCGCTATAAAGTTAACTGTGAAGTTTTATCTTAAAGTTTCCTAGGATTTTAAAAAGAGAAGGAAGGCAAAGATGTTTTGTATAGTTTCCTGCCCCGTTTCATTTATTTTAACTTATGAAGACAGTATTTTTTAAATTTATTGCACATTAAACATGCTTGAAAAATCTTTGAAAAGGATTGTAGATATTAATATTGTATTAAAATTATCTTAAAGATGTCGGGTACACCATCAGAAAAATATCAGCACGTAATCAGTTCCAAATTAAAATTCGATATTGAAAAAACCGCACAACTTTGTCATGCTCTGTAGATATAAATAAGTACTACTAGTTTATTTCAGTAATTCAATAAATTCTACAATTCTACTGAGTTATGGTGGTAGTTGTACCAATGAAACCTTCTAACAATAATTTAGTAACTAGGAGCGCGGAATATAGTAGATATCACTTTACTTCAGTGTTTTATTATTTTTTTTTACTTTGAAAAGTCTGTAATTTTTTGAGAAAGGACATTTTGTGTTAAATGAAATTATTTCTGTAACCTGGTTTATATATTTAACTTATTATACTAAACTACCTGAATATTGCTTCTCCATGAAACAGGAGTAAGAGATTTTCGGAAGGTCATTCATCATTCGACCTTTTAAATTAACACTTATTATAATGTCAACGTCTTTAAACATATCGTTTTTACCTGTTAAAATTATTCAGCTATTTACAAGCTTATTGAGTTTCTCTTAATATTACATATACATATATAGAAGTTAATAATATCTTACTAACAGAATTAGGTTTTATACTTACAAGGTAAAAGCCAAAAAGACAGAAACTGGAAAATAATTTAAAATATTTCACCATTAAATTGTTTTTAAGGGAAAGTAAAAAAACTGTGCAAAAGATATTAAACACAGAACTCCCATTTACGCCGGAAAACAAAGTACGTATGTTACGTGAAAATAAAAACATTAGGTGAAAATACAGTTATAAACCGTTTATACAGTCATAATTGTTTATTTACTATTGGGCCTCCATATTAAATACGATACGACCTTAATTACAGCCCATAATTTTTTTATTTTGTTTCCTGTAATATTGTAAAAAAACATTAATTGAAATGTAAAGTAAATTTTAAATTATTTCAGCCTCTTCAAGAAACTGGAAAAGAGGGTCGAATAATTAACACAGAAGCATGATTTTCCGGTAGACTGCGACATCTTGAACTCCTTACGAGGCGGAGAAATCTTTTTACGTCACTGTATACATTCCTGCCTTGATTTAAGCTCGTAATAATGAACCCATATTACGTCACCCGTAACAATTAGACTCAAAACTTTATTTTTATTCTCTCTACAGAGATCGAAATACTTGCGAGAATACTCAACACGTTGTTGCTTTTGCAGCATGAACATTCTCGGCACCCATTTTGCGCTGACTTTTGACTTGCCACAATGATCATGAATAATATTGAAAATGTTTATAGAAATTACTCCACCCGTTTCTCCCAATTGGTTTTATCTAATAGGGCATCTTTCAATAAAAGTTTTTCAACTTTTTCAAGAATGTTCTAGGAAGTAACATCGGTTGGCCGTCCTGAGCGTGGATCATTTTCAATCGAATCTCTGCCTTGTTTGAAGAACTGAATTGATGACATTCAATATAACTTGTCGTATTTTCCTTATTTTCTTAGGAATTTTATATCAGTTCAAATTTCCATTTTGTCCATAGTCAATTATTTCTTCCAGAATGATTCGCTTGATACCACTGTCTGTAGTAAATGAATCGATCTAGGTTAGTACGTTCACAAACGTAGCAACCTAGATCGATTCGTATTTGTTTCTTAACAAACTTGTTATGAACGCAAAATTCTGACTCGGTGCAGCTTCTGTCTCCGTCTCATGAAATCCAGAACTTTTTTGAAAGTATCTACTGCCGTATACAAACAAAAACTAAAACCATATTGCTTGATCTTCCTTTTATTGCTTCTTTGTGCTACCACTTTAGCGTTGAATTGCCCATAACAATGATGTGTATTGGTCTTGATGGTGCTGTTGACTGTCCAGTATACATGTCTTACTTATGTACATGTTTAGTCTTTATTCATATCTTTATAAACGGTTATAACCTTGTCATCCATGTGTGTTGACGAGGACGCATATACCTGTAAGAACTTCAAGGTGTAAGTCTGGGTAGCTTAAATGTAAAAACCATGATGACACACTGGTAAACCCCAACACGTTTTTACGGATGACTTTGTCGATCATAAAACCTATGCTGGCTTGTGACTTTTGGATGCCCTCTCTAAAGAACAGATTTTCCTATTCTGAAACTACCGTATCCTGTTACTCTCTATGAGCATTCGATAACCAGAGGAAGTCCCACTTATTTTATTTAGTTCCATCTCCAGCTGTACGATGCTCTTATCACACTTTAATTCCTTATATTATATGCAGCTGGGTATAGTGGTTTACAACTGGCTCGCCTTGGCATCGAAATTGCTAGCACCCCCCGCCTTATCGGATTCACGATCGCCACCATGGTTGATAATAGTGAGATTACCTGTAATTACAAATTTCACTTTATTATCATGCACCCTGCTCTTCAGTCGTCCACGTGGTTCATTTTAAAGTTCAAATTCGACGCTTTGAATTTTTTCCAACTATCACTGCACTGTACGTTCATTAGTCAAATCTTCCTACACCACTTGTTAATATTTCGAGCTGTCTGCGCAACCGTTGTTCAGAAAAGAAAGCATTTTTAAATTAAAAACAGGATTTTTATAAGGTATCCTTTGTAAATATGGCAAAAAATTCATCCCTGGCCAAACAATAAGGGTCAAACATTTGACAAACGCTGTATATAAATAATTCTTTTTAACTGTCGTTAAGATTTAAAGAGGTTGTAATAACTGTTAAGTTTTTAATAGCTTTTAATAGTCTTATTTTTAATGTTTGTCGTTATAATATGTTTTTAGGTATAGTACACCATGCTCGCTAATATTGGGAGAATAATATGCTAAAACTTATATCGGATTTGTCCAAAAGAAAAAATACCGTTTTAAAATTAGCAGTACCTTCATTTGAAAGTAGATTTGATGAAGAGTTAAACCTAGCCAAATTTATACAGCGCGGACTCAACAATAATTAACATTGGACTTGGAATAAAGTAATCTGACATTAAATAGTTATTTATGTAAAATAGTACGCAAAATGGAATGTTTTTATTAAGTTGTACAAATATACAAGATAAACTAAATTTAATGCGGATGAAATTATGGACAAAAATCAATACACGATAAACGAGACCAAGTATTGTATTATCTCATCCTAAAACATGACCATTTTGTAATCACGGCTTTGATTCAGCAAAATTTAAAAAAGATCCTCATCGAACTTTATTTAACATAGTAACATTTTTAGTTGCGACATATTTGTTTATTTTTTATATAGTTGTAAGTTACTTGAAAATATGGTTTAGTTAAGAAGTTTCTTTTGTCTCCTTAAGCTTAATAAACAATATCAAAAACTTGAAAATTTCATAATGGTGTACTGTTTTTAATTAAATAAACATAAAATGTACAGTTTCTAATTGTTTTCATTACAATGAAGTCTTAGTAATAGCATTTTTAGAAGTATCTCAAATCCTTGAAAAAATTATTTATTCTAAAAATTATTTTAAACTTACAATATTTATATAGATGTGTTTATCTTCTAAAATGACCGTTCTTTAACTTAAAGGTTATTTTAAAGTATGTAATACTTAAATAAATTGGTTAAAAACATTTAAATTCAAAAGAAATTAATTTGAGGAATAATAATATAAGGAGCATCAAATATGTCTTTTCAACCGAAAGTATTTTATTTTTTTAAAATCTGTTTACTCTTGGTAAAAAGAAAACAAATGGTATGTATTTAAACGGGTTTCATATTAGTAAGATTTAAATAATGAAGAGTGTTTTATTTTAATAAAAGTAACTATTTTACTAAATGTTTTTTTAAAATTTCGATCTGAACATAAGTTTTTATAAGAGCAAAACCAAACGTGACCGGGAAATAAAGAAAACGAATGGGTAATTAACGTGAATTCCTAAACTATTTACTTTTTGTTGAAAAATCAAACAAATCAATAAAATTATCTTTAATTTGTAATTGTTACAATGTAATATACCTTTTATAATAATAGATTCGCTAATCTATGTACTCACTTAAATAATTAACCCGTATGCTGTAATCATGTACGCATGTAAGCACGCTGGTATTCACACAAGCACGCGCTTTCATATACATGCATGAACGCACACAAACGCACATACACACAGGCAAACGCGCACTCGCGCGAAGGCGCATACGCGTACACATACATACATATAAGTACAGGTTTTCCCAAAAAACAAGCATTTAACCTGCGAGGGCTGATGTATTATTTTGTTAATAATTTTAAATATCACTTTAATAAAAAGTCATGATTTTCTAGAATATTGCTGCATTTTCGCAATTTGTGAAAAATTTAAACCTAGGTTAGTGTTTCGGATACACGTGACTAGTTTTTTAAGGAAATTTGCAGTAGGACAATGCTATATATTGTAACTAAATACTTTTTCAATTAGGTAAGAGATTTCTCAAAAAAATCTTTTTCTCATTTTTTTAGGTTCCTCAAATTTTAATTTTGCCGTTTATGTTATAAAGAATATCCTAGTTTAAACAAACCTATTCTTAAAAAAATTGTAATTTAATGTAGATTTAAAAGTGGTATAACAATTATTATATTTTACTTTGAAAAAATGTATTGTTATTTTATCATAAAAAGAACACATTGTAAAATGACTCTGTTAGGATTTCGAACGCAAATGCTTGTTAAATTAAAGCGACAGTTATTTATAGTTTATAAAATAAATACATTAAAATAAATGTCCCAATTTTCTCCCATCTTCTCGAATATAAGTGTAATATCTTCTCAAAATTGAATTTTAGATGTATTTTGCACTCCCGGTGGCATTTATTTTATTTTTTGAGATGCAGCATTGGTAAGTTGTCTAATTTCAACTTCATTATTACTTTGTTTTACATAAACTTTGTCTTTTAAACAACACCAGTGGCAAAAATCTGTATATATATATATATATATATATATATATATATATATATATATATATATATATGTATATATATAGTTGAAATATAAAAAAAGGAATGAAGAATAAAAATAACTTTATTAAAACACCCTTTTTTTTGCATTAGAACAGAACAGAATATTATGAAATCTTAGTTGCATTAGATTGTCAAGTTCTCTATAAAATTCACCAAATAATAGATTCACAAAAAAAGTATTCGAAACTAGGCCTTAAACAAGTCATAATTTCCTTTCTACCACTGTCCTATACCACAAACTTAAATTGTGAAGCCGCTGGTGAAGTTGGAATCATCATTACTACCCATTTTGTGACATCGCTAACCTTTTCTAAGTCAGTCAATTCTTTTACAGTCACTCAATATACCGCCTACTAGTTTTCTCTTGATTGCTTTTTGAGTCACTTGGAGTTTGTGGTGGATTTCATTTGTGAACACCCAGGTCTTTGCTCCGTATGTGAGCTTTGGTAGTATACACTGGTGAAATATGCAAGCCTTCTGTTCAGCACGATTTTCATGTTAAACTCGACCCGAACAGCGAACACGAGCTTGAACTAGACCGCCTACGTTTCTCTTATGCGCCTATCAGTTTCATTTATTTGATTGTCCTTACCCATTACCGTCTTCTGACCAAGATACACATACTTTTCCACTTTCTTGTTATTACTGCCATTTACCCTGATGTCTGCTATATTATTAGGGCCATAAGTCATAACCTTGGTTTTGTCAATTGTTATTTCCAAACAACACTTTTCAAGAGGCATTACCATGGTTTCACGTTTTCTCTGTTTGTCTGAAAATGGTACGAATTAATCTGCAATCCTAATGTTACTCTACTCTTGCCTTCTATATGTTTATACAACGGTTCTCCCATTGCAACATCTTAAAAATGTCCTCCAGTGCGAGAGTGAACTGCTTTGAAGAAAGCGTGTCTCCCTCTCTTAGAACTCCATACTTTCAAATTTGTGTTTTAATCAATATTTTGTAACAAGTTGACGTAGAGACGATCAACACGGACGTGTTGTAGACTGAATTACTACCCAGGATTCAATAAGATCAGAGGCGATTTTTATAATATATGAAATAGAGCCACGGCGGCATTTGATATTGTATGTTTTAGTCCATAACAATTCCTATATTTAATAAATGATTCATTGTACGGTATCGGTTTCTGTATCCGACTTGTTCGACTGATTGGCAAAAGTAAAGTTTTGTGGTCAAACAAAACGGTGATCATTTTTATAGTCTTTGTACGGTTGTGACTGATTGGGCGGTAGTTGTCAATGTCCAACTTATTCCATTTCTTATATAATGAGATGACAGTGGCGTTTTTCCATTTTTCAGACAATGTACTTTCTTCTAGGAAAATTTTAAATATTTTAATGAGAAATTTTAAGGTTTCGTCTTCATCCCCTTTTGTCATTTCAATGATGATGCCATCTTCATCAAGGATTTTACCGTTTCACATTCTGCGCATGGCGACATATATCTAAGGTTTTGATATCTCCGGTACAATTTCGGATCTAACATTTTTTACTTTGCAGATAATATTCCTCTACGACTTTCAGGTATTGCTTCTGTTACATAACTAGATTTCCTTCCTTACAACAGAGCTTCGTAATTTTTTAAGTACCAAGTTTCAGAACATTCATAAACACTTTTGTTTTCTGTTACGTTAATATCTCAAAGATATTTTTAATTTTTCACCGTTTATTTTCACGGTACGCCCCAATGTCACTCAGTACTTGTTCCCATGCTTTTTTGTAAACTATTCTAAACATGGATATGGTGCTTTTTCTTTTTTAATTAAATCCTTTCTTTCCTATAGCCTTGTCCTGTAATTTGTACGTTCGGCTGATGTGACCAATATGCAAAAAATTATATTATATATTAAAAGAAATTATATTTCATTAACTTAAATATAAAAGGAAAAACTTTTGGTCGATACATTACTTTAGATAGACTAAAATTTTGTAAATTTTGTCCAACTGAATCTCATGAAAGAATATATTGCTTTTTGTGAAATGCAAGTATTAGAGTATTTTTTAAACCTTACCTTTCATAGTATTAAATTGTTTATAATTTACAGGATGGCACGAAGTCATATTAGTTTTAAAAATAATATGACATTATAGTGATCTTAAATTTTAAAATTCGGGATTATCGGAAGCTATGATTTTTTTATTTTGTATCAAAATAGTTTGAAAAATATATCCAAAAATAACATCCATAACTAATTATCTACTTTTCCACCTCATATTTCTGTTATCTTTAATTTGGCTTTTCCTCTTAAATTAAACTTACATATGTATTTGACTTATATGACTAGTGATGAAAAATGTTTTCTTTCCAATAACCGTTACTATTTGTCGCTATATTTCGATTTTGACAAATCCCTAAATCAGAAAATTAACCCTAAAAAAGCCCGAAATTTTCATTAATTATTTTTTATTCTTTGCCAATGTATAGCAACTATATCTTAAATCTGACACTACAATTTTACACTATTAATAGCACATTCGTGATTGGAAATAACGGGAACGTATAATTGCAATTTCTCATTACTACTGCATAATAAGGCAAACAAATTAAAGATATTTTTAATTCGGTCTTATTTGTTCTGTTAGTACTAGTATTATTATGGACACTGTGACGTTTTCTCGGAGTTATCCAACAAAATAAATGATAAACCTTTCGTAAATAATTATATATCAATATCTCAATCTCTAAATAAATAAAAATATCAAGCAAGATGAGCTAATTTTTTTCACTGAATATACAATCCGTGTAACAAAGCACTCCATATCAGATGCTAGCGAATACTTATAAATTCTGATGAATCATTGTTTCCGTGGAAATGAAATAATATAACCCGTTTATAGCCTGACTCCTGGAAAACTCTATATTTTAAATTAGTCAAGTATGTGAAAGCTCGCTTTTATTCTAGGAAAGCTTAATTTAATTAATATTCAGGCTTCAATTTAAACCTCTATTATTATCCATTTAATAGTGTAAAGCCTATAATGAAACGTTTTCACAAAGGGTAATTATTAACAATGGTGTTAAATTTCGACTATTATGGTTTGATTAAAACTTAACACCCTCAAGTAAATTGTTAAAACATTTCATGTTTGAAGTCTATGGTTCTCAATTATAATAGTACGATAATATGAAATTACTCTGTTAACATTCGGTTACACATATTTCCGCGTAATTCAATTCGGGAAAAGGAATTTTGAATTCAGATATATTCTACCATTTTCGCGAAGTGTAAAATAGAAGCTACAAATAATTATGCTTATGTAAACGAGTATACAACTCCATCAATATTTACAACAATGTAAAAATGCACGTATGTACATAAACTATAATTTGATTATTTACTATTTGCAGCCTAATTTGATTTAAGTTCTTTTGTTATCTATTAAACAAGGTAATTTTTCATGAATAAGTGTAAGGCTTATTCTTGAACATTTTCATATAACCAATACAAATTAATTTTAGTTATTAATATTTCTATTAAATACCTAACTTTTTTGAATTAATAATATTGTAATATTTATATTAGGTTATGCGATATTACTTAAAGCGTATAAAATATATTTTAAACCGAATAATAATGAATTAAATGTATATAAAAAACTGAAATAAAGTTTGATTTATAACAGGATATGTTATCATAAACATGAATATCCACTGTATTTAAACATACAGTTAAATGAAAATGGTCATTGTAATTGTTAATATCTTAGTTATGAACATTGGATACAAACATTTAAAATATTTGTGTCCTATATTTATATGTCGTATTTTCGTTACTTCGCCTTTTTTTTATTTCACCATTTCTTAAACAAAATTATTTTACTGAAAGAGCATTCTTTTTTTATGGTCTGCGACCTAACAGGTATATTAATTTGTATATCTAAACATTAACTATATAATACAGTAAGGAAAATAATCAGGTTATATACAAAAACAATCCAAATACCAAAATATCTACATTAATAAAAGGAAGTAAAACTGAATTTGTTAACAAAAGGCGACCTAAAAAAGAGTGCAACATAAAAATAGTACAGAAAAGCTTTCATCCTGAATTAAATTAAAGAAACGCAATATATTTTCATTAAATTTAATTTTTTGAATTTTCCAACCACCAGCTTCATTACATTAGCTTTTGAATTTCTTATATTTCAGAGACGCATTTAATAACAAATTCAGACTTAAGGTAATAGTTTAATTGAAATATAGAAAAATTATGTTACGGCGTAATGCAGAACGTATAAAAAACTAAGACACACCGTTTCTACTTAATCTAAATATTGAAGTACTACATAAATAAAATCACGTCAAAATTCAGTTTTAACATATTTGTGTCTTAAATATCAAAACTTAACTATATCAGTGGCGATTGATAAGAAATGGTTGAAAAACTTAAATATTTAATATCAGATATCCATAAAGACAAAATATAATTATAATACCATAAAGACAAAATATAAAATAATCACAAAAAGACAAAATATAAAATAATATATATACATAATTAATAAATAAGGAAACGAATAGCTAGCCTTATAGTAAAGTATATGAGATAACAAATTTAAAAAACAGAGCATAAATACAAGAAATGAGAAATAATGCGTTGACAACTTGAAAAAAAACACAAATAATCGTATACGCTGCTATTATTTAAACCAATTGTAGGTGGATTTTTCATCATTTAAACAAAAGCGATTAAAATTAAAATAAGATTATTTAAGAACATAGAGCAAAATTTGAAATTATTGGGAGGAATATATATATAAATATATATATATATATATATATATATATATATATATATATATAAATGTGTGAGTGTGTGCGTGTGTGTGTGTGTGTGTAGAAGAAAGTATATAAAAAGGTTAGACTAAGGTTTTACCAAAAGAGAATTTAATTTGAATATTAACCTCGTTGGAGTATAAACAAAAGATTTGAAATGTCAAGAAAAAGCGAAAACGCATAAACAATTCTGTTTTATGAAACAAGCAATATTATTTTTTCATTTATTGTGACCGACTAAATTGGCAATTATAAAATTCGCTGCGCCAGGAGATGGTTTGGTGGGATAGGTCGAAGAATACGAGATGGAAAAAGGGAAAAAAAATTGAATGTGGACTTTAATTTTTTTTGAACATTTTTATTACTATTCCGTAAAATATAGCAATTTTTATTAAAACTGTCGCACTATGTGTAATTTATTTAGAATATTTCTTAATATTCTGTCCTAAAAATCGATTCTTTTTTATTAATAATGATTGCACATATCTATGTTATAACCATAATATTACTGATATATAAAAGCCTTTGTGCGTCTGTAAATATTCTTAAAATTTTCGAATCTCTTAAATGATTGAGCTCATATTCACACAATATTTCCGTGATGTCGAGTGCAAGGTTGACATGTAAGTTAGGGTTCAATAGATGGCGTTGCTTTTTTTTCTTAATATGTGAGTAGAATGAAATTTTGATAGGTAAACATAATTTCTTTTAAAATTAAGTTACTAGAAATTTGAATGCTCGGTCACGGGCAAAAATGATGAAGTGAAACTCTCTTGATATTTAAAATCAGATAGGACACACCACAGACAGCGGCATCAATATATCAATAATGCAAACAGATAAACAATTAATAAACCAACCACGAATGCAAGCTCAACGTGAATTAACATCATTTAACCGCTTTGCGTTTGAATACGATCCCGAAATTGACTATTTTTTACGTTCAAAAGGTTATTGGTGAGCTAGAAAAATATTACCATATAATTAAAATTTAATGGAGCCACTGTTATGGTTCACTTACGGAAAAGTTATTTTTTCTGAATTAAATACACCATTCAGGTGGTGTATTCATTAGTCAAAGTACTGAAGTGAAATTATTTTTGAGAAAAATACGCAAAATCAATTCATTCTTCCAATTAACATCTTTTGGTTTTACGCAGATAAAACAAAATAATGATATCCAGAATTTCGAGAAAATATTTAAAATTCAAAGGCAAGAATATTATCGAATTAGCTCTTTATTCCCAATGCCTAACAACCTAAATTTTCACTAATTAACTTCGTGAGAGATTAAGAACAACCCACGTTGTTTTTAAAATGACATAGAAGCGATTCAAGAAATTTCCCTTGTTTTTTCATTACAAACTTTTTTATCGAAAAAGGCTATTGATTAAATTATGTAAACGAGTTTCTAACAAGACGTGAAATTATAATTACGTGGTTGTCAGTAAACAGACAAATTTCAAGTTGGCAACATGCTCGAAGTTTTAAAGCTGCAACTATTAATGAAGTGGCTATCGTTATGCTTGGGGATTATTTTGAACAGCAATATATAACAAGTGTACTTAAAAATAATGCCACATAAAACATATAAGATATTCGTCGATCACATGATGCTTTGCAATATCGACTTATTTTCTGGGAGAGTGACTTTCACCCCAATATCAAAGAACGAAATCTTCCGGCACTTACATTCATATGTTACTATATTTATTGACAAAAATAATTTACATGTAATTTTAAATTATTAACAGATACAAAAATTAGCAAATATAAGTTCTATTAACAATTATGCATACCGACTGAAGATGTGGGATAATACAGAAAACATCTTGGATCATCGTCTTTTATTTCATCAATACATTGTGAATATGTACATTTTCTCTCATGCAAACATTTTAGTTTATTTAATTGAAAAAATTACACCAGAAGAAATTGATACAATTATCTTATCTGATATACTCTATTAAAATATAGATATAGAATGATATAATCCATATTTGAATCAAGATTTTCATGAATATTTATCCGTGCATGTATAATAATAAATTTACAAAGAGATTCCCGGACGATTTACTTACAGGTACACTATTCCCACCTTCCACCCAGATTGTCTCAGGGCCCTCCTTGGACCCGTAACGACCTACATCTACAGTCTCAACGCTTCCACCCAACGGGGTTAGAGTCTGTTCCTTCTCAATGAATAATTTAGGATCTTCATTTGTTTTTAAGAACCCATTTTGCAAACACTTCAAATGATTTAAAGATCGTCATCTCAACCAAGTCCATTCTCAAGCAAGTCTCGGTGACTAAATATACCACGTTTTAAGATTCCGCATTATTCTACGTTAATATAAGCGTGCTCTCTAACAAAACTCTACGCACATCATCGTGGTCACTGCAGTGGAACAAAATATGATTCATGTCCTGCGTCTCACATCCGCAGGTGCAGACCGGGCGGTCTCTTAGTGTAAAACTATACAAGCTGGCACGAAATACTCCATATTCCGTTAAAAACTGATACAAACTTACAGATACAATCATTTTTATCAATGGTTATTTCTATATGGTATATGGTCGAAGTCCCATAGAAAATTGCAAATAATGTTGAAAGTGAACAAAAAACATTCCGGCATGCCATAAGTTCTTCAAAGAAGTCATGTTATCTGGAATGAGTGTGCAATGACCGATAAATTCACTTGAAGCATTAAATAACCTTCAAACGATTGCAGCTTCCTTTATGTACGTATTTGCATTTTGAACTGCAAATACGGCCATATGATTTCGTTTATGTAGGTACATAAACGAAGTGATATTTGAAAATATATTTCTCAAAGGTTTGAGAGGAAATGAGCCTTTCAGCGTTTTACTCATTTCACTACTAAGAGACTTCAGACAACAATGCCGGTGATACCACGTTTGACATATGCAGATGAAATCAATGCATTTTTAGATCATCTATATTATGGCGAAACGTCCATAAATTAAAATTAAAAATAAAAATGCATGTAATACTTAAAAATGATCCATTAGCTGACATATTTTCAAAACAATTGCTAAATTTTGGAAGTATTGTAACGCCAATTTATATTCAAAAAAATATTTCACACAAAGGATTTTGCAATATTGTGAGTACAAAAAATTCACTTTCTAAATATTGGAGAAATTTTCTTTTACATACAAATGGCTAAATAAACGTGCGATATGCAATGTCAAAAATATTGGTACCATATATATTAAATTACGACACATGTCACAAAGCGAATCAGTTTCATTTAAATCTGATTATGCAGTAGTAGATGAAAACAATGTGCCAATTCTATAACAGAATGTCTGAATTTTCTTGATTTATCAGGTCAACCAGCTTACAATTTAAAATTAAAAATTGATTTACCAATAATTTTATTGCGTAATATTTCCACGTCCTCCACGCCTTCGTGATGGAACGAAAAATTTTGAAAGGAAAGTTCAAGATAAATCCGGTTTTGTTACCACGTATAACGATAATACCCGCTGATTCTCCAGTTTAATTCAAACGAGTAGACGTCTACCATTTTCAATGTACTACACCTTTAAAAGTGAACACAGAATTATGTCAACTGAAATCATTCCCCAAAAAATTGCTACGTGATTTCAAAGAAAACTTTGATTTTACATGTTTATATCTATAAAATACTTTTCCTTATTTTCATCAATCTACTCTATTCAATCATAATTTTTTCGTTAATTCTTGTTACATATTTTACTATTATTTTCTTTCATAATCAGAAATTTCAGTAATTCGAATGTAAGATATTCAAATATTGATCGTATCTGATTATAATATGTTTTAGAACTTTTATACGGTATTTTAAGTTAAGCTCATACATATAAGAGCCATATAATCTATCTCACATGTATTGTCTGATTGTCTTAGGTCGTATAATATATGAATGGAAAATGTTTTTATTCAATAGCAAATAGTACATAAATACTTATTCTCCAATTGATTTTCTCTATACAGAAAACATGTCAAGGTTGACATAATATACATATATACCGTCACACGTAATGTGGTTTATTTACCACCGTTAAAGATTTCCATATTTTATCACGACGCAAATTTACATTTTCTAAATGTCAGGGTTAACGTGACATTTCAAACAAAATTTCCGAGAGTTTAATTAAGCTTTTACCATATTAATTGAGTTTTTGATTGCAATATCTTGTCCTTACTGTATTTAAGCACAAACACGTCAATAATCCTTGACATGAATATTACTACATTATTCGTGAATTTATATTTCAATATTGTTAATTAAATTAACTCCAAAATGAAATACCTTTTGAGTTTTTTTATTGAATTTGGTTTTAATGGACTCATGCCTACATTTGTATTGTTGACTATTAATTTTTGACAGATATAAGCGCGCAACAACGCACAGACAATTTTTAATTAACCGTGCGTTCACCATTTGATTATTTACACAAAGATTTTGGGCCACGTTTTACACCCCTCTAACTCAAGATTTGTTCAATGTGTCAAGTTAAAACTATACGTGTAAACTAGATAATTAATACTACAAACATTTAAATTTGTATAAATACAACTCTTCTGTTACTATAGATTTCCATTTTTTTTTATTTTGACACTCACTTTGTCATCAAAACATCCGGTCTATTTCCAAAGGGTTTAAAAACTCGAATATGGCATTTAGCTAGGGATTAGCGTATATGGGACATATTGCATACATTTAAATTTGTACAATAATATGAAATTTCCTTGTACACATTCAAATTATTTTTATTTGGGCTTACAAATATGTATTCGTTCATTACCATTTTAAACATATATGTATATATATATATATATATATATATATATATGCATAAATTTCCTCCGACGGACGAGATGAAAAATATTGAGTAATCATTTGAAAACATGAAAATTAGTCCTTCCTTAGTTGTAGATACTTGTATATATTCTTGGATAGTGGGTACTTGAAATGGGCAAAATTAAATAAAGTTGTAAGATAAATTGCAAAAAATCATAGTGCAAACGGTGCACTGATTGCGAAATAACGTTCAAAACTTGTGCGTCGAGAATGGTGCAGGACACCAAAGGCATACAGAACACGTACTAAAGAGAAATGCTTTTGTAAAGCAGGCGGACATGTAAAAAACCTAAGTTTTTTCTTATTTAATCTTTAATAGTTCTTTGAAGTAGATTTTTTTGAAAAATTTCCGTAGCTGTACAATGAACCCTTCACATTTTCAGAAACATATGCATACTTAACCGTCAATTTATTAAAATTAACAAGATTAATCGACAGACATAACACAACCATTACGTAATGGTTGTGTCATGTCAGTCGATTAATCTTTTACGAATTTCCTATTAGATTGCTTTCACGCGGAAAAGTCGATGAATATTGAAAACTTTTGATTATTGAAAATCGTTTAATGACTTTGGTTGCCCTAACCGAAAGTTGGAAAAAATTATAATATATTGCAATTAACAAATTTATAATACTTAAAATTAAATAATATTATATTCAAACCTTGACCGATCTTGTGCAAATATCAAACGTTCAATCCCCAACAGGCTGAAGAAGTCATCGTCGGTTGCAAGTAATATTTCGTAGTCTCCAAAGATACATTTGATTTTCGCTATCCAATATATTTCTACGAAATATATTCCTCTAAGGACAGCGTGATAACGAAAAAATATTGATAGAACTATTCTGCTTGTTGTTTATAGCTTTTGGAGATAGAAACTTATTCAAGTAAATTGGATTTTACGATCTATTCGATTTTACGTTTTAATTTTCAAATTGATTGATCTGCTGAGTTGACTAGCAGTTCTTTCTAAATTACAATTTATAACAGTATTTACACATTACTATATAGGTGGTAAGAAATAGTGGAAGAACAAAGGAGGAATCATGGAATTAGAGGACCTTAATTCTATTCGAATCGCCCCCCCATATGTTTGGCGATATTTAATAGCTCAGAAGTTAAAAATGTTCGGTAGTGATTTTGTTTTTGTTTACTCATTTCAAGGGTTCTATGGCAACACAAACAATTTTGGAATACACAAACAAAAAAAATGAACGCTTGATTTTTTTTAAATCCACTCCTAGGCCTGACCAATTACTTAAAATAATACTTTCATATGACTTATGGTGACGCCAAAAATAAAATGAAATTAAGAAAAAATGGAAAGTCCTCGATTTTTTATAATTTTTATTGTGTTTTGAAAAAAGTTTCTATAAATAATTCTTCCCTTGCTCATTTCCAGATATGGAAATCTTGATCAACTAATTTTCTTGCAAAATCTTTGAAAATTTATTCAAATTAAAAAAAAAGAAGTATGTTGTTAAAAAAATTAAATACTTATTGAATTTTAAAAAAGTAGTTAAATTGACGATGGTGTTGATAATAAAAATACAGCACCGCACAAAAAACTATTCTTTTCATAAACTACTCATTTCAACTACTTTTTCAAAGCTCGAACACCACTCTCTAATTTTTAATATTTTCCTTTACCTTAGCTTAGTTTTCTAGTCGTATTAGTTTTCATTTCGTCGTTCGTCTTTCGTTAGTATCGTCGCTTAGTTTTCTAGTCGTATTAATCAGTTTTCTAGTCGTAATTCTTATAAATTCCGACATTATATTTTATCATTACACCCACACGAATAATTGATAGGATTTAGAGTGAGACGCTTTGGAAATCGGGGTGGTACCCGCGATGATTATTTTTTTTGCAATATAAATTAAAACGTTAATTTATGTTTATTATTCGTCAATTTCCTATACTTTTAGGCCACTTCCAAAAAGACTTCTTACTTATAAATACAATACAAAAATAATTTTCGATGCTTGTTATAAGAGTCTGAAATAACTACAATAAAAGTCCCAATTGAAATAATAAGAAGCAAATATTGTAAAAATTTTAAATTCCCTTTTACATTTTTATGTCAAATAACTTGTTAAACCTATTTAACTTCATGTAACAATTGGAACGACGCTTATTAATTAAGCATATATTGTTTTCTATCTATATAAGTTCAAGCCAGATTATTCAAGTTTCAAAATGTTTTTCTCTCAAATAAATTAAATTCATTGAATATTATAACATAATATTCACTTGCCATTTGCTTATAAAAATTAATAACATAATTACGCGTACGCCCATATACACCGTTTAAAAGAATCATGACCAAAGATATTGTAAGACGCCCGCGCGGTCCACTCTATTAAATCAATTGGTGCAGTTACTACTTCTCTCTTTATTCTCCGTCTTTGTTGGTTTTAAAGCGGAAACATGCAGTTGTTAATATCGACATAACCCTAAATTTACTGGTGAGACCTTAAACACTATCAAACGTAAACTAAAAGGATGACCGACAATAATTTTTTAATTTCATAGTCAATGAAATTACTATTATAAAGTTTTTAGTTTCAGCCTAATCAAAATAAATTTTGACATATGATTCAAAATATTATTTTACAGGTTTGTTCCAAAATATTCATTTTAACTGTGTAATTGTTCTAAATATAATCATAAACATGATAATTTAACTTTAAAATTGTATATCGCCATGTACAATACCAAAGTTTAAAACTTTATTCTATTCAGTATAGTTATAATTCTAATTGTACCTACAATTTTCACGTTTTCGAACCATCAGTATGATAATTAATAGTGTTCGACTTCACTATTGCCTAATATTGTGTGAAAGTTATAGAATATGAATGTACATGCATTGGGTTTTTACGCACACGCCCATGCAGCAATTATTAATATTGATTGGTTTGGCCTTTATATGAATAGTTTAAAAGTGAGTGCAATGTTACATTGCTCAGTATGCATGTATCGGAGTGACACGATATGTTTTGTGCGTATCGCACATCTGGTATTACGGGTCGCGCGCGTCTTCCAATATCTTTTGTATTGACCGATCACACACGACCTGACTCACTCCTGTATGAAACAAGATTCAGTACAAAAAGCTCCATATTTGAAAATGCCGCTTCATGTACAAATAAAAAATTGTAAATATAATGAAAAGAAACAATAAAATCCTATCATATTAAGACGCTTGAGAATAAATTGTTTTCACGTTATCACATTATTAGATTATTATATGATTTTCCCACAGCAGAAATTTTAAAAGATTTCGATAAACATTCGCATTTAATACAAATATCGATAAACATCGTTAAAACGTAAAATTTGATGGTATTGCGATACTAAACTAAAGGGTTCGAAACCAAGACCATTTCGGGGTCTCTTCAATAAAAATAATTTTGTTTAAAATGTATATTATAATTTTTTTCAAATATGTCAATACTCGTATAATATTATTATGTAAAGCCAAAGTTTTAAATTCAGAGTGCAACTGTATTCTCGTGATTTCCATATTTTCATTAATTATACTTTCATTACTCTCCCTCGATTTTTTGTCGGTTCCTACATGGACAGATTTTGAGTAACATCTTTAATTTAAGCTACCTGTACTCTCGACTGTAATTACTGTACATGCTGACTTTCTAATTAGATTAAAGTTCAACATTATAAATCTCTTGACTTCTCATGAATATTACCGGTTAGTATACTGTTTGTATATTTTTGGAATATTTTAATTGAGATATCCACTAATTGAATGATTCATGGCACACTTACTCTTTCTCTATACATTTTGCACTCGTTATATTTTTTTTCAATTATCGCTTTTTAATTATATACTGATTTGCACAACACTTTAGTCTTAAGCTGTAAATTAGCCGAGGATTTTATAAAGAAAAATTTATGAACAAATTATATTATCAGTTTGTTTGTACATGCAAATGTTTATACTTATATTGTATTAGAAGAATTTATAAACATAAATTGAAAAGCAATTTTCAGGACAACAACTGTTATTTTATTAGGACTACTGGATTTAAACGGTTTCCTCTGTTCTCTTCGGAACACTAACGAGATTTAACTGTCGGTGGTTTTGTCGTAACCCACTTTACACCTGTACATTTTTTTGAATATAAAGGCTTCTTTTTAAAGAAGAGTTCTACCTTGATATTTTTTTTGATATAGAGAACCAATCATTTTTGCTATTTCAGGGAACCTTTTCTGAAGAATTCAAAGAATTACCAAAACTTATTCCATTTTACGGTATCATAATTTAATTCGCGCTTTTTATTTGCAAAGATTCAGATATCTGGCTTTAACTTTATTTGTATCATAATCTATTTACTAAATAGAAAAAACGACCGGTATTTACATGATTATGATAGTTACTAAAGTATTTTCTCTGATATTCATAATATTTGTTCAATAGCTAATTATTTCTATCCCTTGTTAATAGTATATATTATTGCTTTGATAAACAGTTACCTTAACATCCTATTTCATTTTTGAAATAAAAGTTTATGGCTATAAACGAAAGTAAAAGAGAGGGTTTTAATTAAAAAAAAGTCATTTTTTTTCATTTGAATTAGCCTAACGATTAAACTATTACTTACATGTGGCTTTCAAAGAATTCATAAATGTAAATTGAAAAGCAATTTTCAAGACAAACAGTTTTTTTAATTTTACCAGGACTACTGGATTTAAATATTATAGCATTATTTTCTGAAAATCGTGAAATTGTGTTTCATCCTCCTATTTTAAGAGACTGAACAAACCATTATCGCGTTTAGATATAATTTCTCACACTTTTCAATGCAAACGTATCAATCTCTGAATGTTCAAATATATTTCTATAGGCATAGAAAAATTACTATTTTTGTTGGTATGGATTAAGTCAAAATACAGTTTATTTTAAAACAGCCAGTGAATCAAATTATACTTGATGTTTTTGCCTGATAATGAAATTAGAAAGCTCTTCTCGCGATCTGCTGACATATTATTTCTATTAAAAAAATGGTTCCCATGCGATAAGAAGATGATTCAGTGGAACGTAACAAAATATAATAAAATTAAAAAATTAACTCGAATGAAGCGGTTGTCCTCTATTTCCATTTGGATTAACTCATATAATTGGTTTACATGGTCTTGGAAAGCTCCAGCTAAAATTTGTTCAAATGTATTATTTATTAAGTAATTTAATAAGTAATATATTTTACCACATTAATGGGGGGTATTCATTAATACGATGAGGTTTGAATTTATGCAGCACTTTTAGGGATCCATAGCCAAATGGCAAAAACGGTACTATATATATATATATATATATATATATATATATATATATATATATGTATATATATACATATATATATATATATATATATATATATATGTGTGTATGTGTGTGTATAAGTGGAAAATTCTCTAATAAAAAATACTGACAATATAATTATTTTCAAAGTAAAACACAAATGAACAAGATCAAATTTATACAACAAAATTAAAAACATTTAGTAACGTCAGATTAAGAGGTTAAAATTAAAAGAGAATTTTTAATTTTCTAGGACAGAAAGCACCAAATATTCACACAAAATGACATTTAATGATTGCATCTGGATATAAGCGAACTATAGTAAACGATTATGCCTTAATAAAATGCCGATATGTGTGTCATACTCCGTCATTGTGATTATGCCATAAGAAAATGGTTTGGATTATTGCAATTAGTTTAGATTATATGATATAAGCCAGTGACTGCTTAAATTCAGGAAGTTATCAATATATATTTAGTCTTTACATTTGGTAATTTAAGAAAAGCTTGCAAAAACAAATTGTATTCTGAAAAATTGAATTCGAGTACAAATTGTGGCAGAAACTATATTCTTATATTGAATGCAATATATGGTTCAATTGGCCCATAACTAAAATAAAAACGTGCATTTAATTAGTTTGGACTACATGATACAAACCATTCATTCATTCATAGGGTTTTAATAGGAAAATTCTATTTCATTCGTTAACAAACCATTTCATTGTATGTACATTGTTTTATAAATATCTTACCAAATTGTAATGTATACTTAAAGACACTTATTAACCAAGTTTGACAATATAAGTATGACTTTAACAATTAGTAAATAATTCCCAACATTTTTTTAAAGATAAAAAATACAAACATTAATTTTTTTTAGCTTTTAAATATTTTAAACAACGTACGGCACTGCCTTTATACACACAACAAAATAATGGCTACATAACTTATCATTGAAAATTGAACTCTCTGCTGTAAAATTTAAAAAATATAAAATAAAACACAATATAAGCAGAAAAATTTATAAAAATTATAAAGATAAAATAATGCAAAAAGTATATAAATTGGGTAAATAAAAAATGAAAACGAAATAAGAAAAAGCAATATTTAAAAACACAAAATAGAATAAAATGTAGAATAAATAGAATAAAAAAACAATAATCAATGAACGTTTATTTTTCAATTCCCTCTCTACGACTTCAGCTATACTTATAGACACTTATTAACAAAGTTTGACAATATAAGTATGACTTTAACAATTAGTAAATAATTCCCACCATTTTTGTTTAAGATAAAAAATACAAACAATAATTTTTTTTAACTTTTAAATATTTTAAACAACGTACGGCACTGCCTTTATACACACAACAAAATAATGGCTATATAATTTATCATTGAAAATTGAACTCTCTACTGTGAAATTTAAAAAATATAAAATAAAACACAATATGAGCAGAAAAATTTATAAAAATAAAAAGTATAAAGATAAAATAATGCAAAAAGTATATAAATTGGATCTGCAGATAATTGACTCTAATTTATTAAATGTCAATTAATAAATATCACAAATTTACAAATTCTAAATTTCAACACATTTTTGTATATCACTAGAAAGAAAATAAAATAAAAGTCCAAAGTCCAAAGTTGAAAGTTATCAACTGAATTTTGCAATCTGTAATTTTAAAGGCGATTAAATTATAATCTACTGTGTCTGTAATATTGCTTCTTCAATATTAAATATAAATTGGAGCAAAATTCACTTCAAACAAATAAATTTTAAAACTTTCGGTGCTCGGTTACTAAATTCACTAGTTTGTAAAACACATTACTTAAAAAAATTGAAATTACCTTCGTGCAAACAAATTGATTCTGTTCTATTTTCTTTATTAACGTGACCATTATACTGACTGTACTCACCCTTTCATTAATAATACCAGTAACATTATATATCTCGGCATTTTCACGTTTGTTCCGTCACAAGTTCCGTTCGATTACATCTTTGTAAAAGTCCAATTTCCGTGTCACCTCTGTTTTCGTTTCCGTTAAACGCAATACTTTCAGCCAAAACAAACGACGCTTACAACGATCAGTAAATAATTCGATATATCAATTAAATATGCGCCTGAAATTAGCTAACGATTAATATGCAATACATACTGCACAGGTAGAAATATTGAATCAAAACAAATGTCCTATCGGCTAATCTTTGATTTTGCAAACTCGATTAGTTAATACTAGATTAATGCGCGTCTATTAAACGATCAGAGACATAATATGATAATTCACATTACTCTAAACTTATGTGATCGTGATTTAATCCGGTTTTATATTTTGTCTATTAATGCGAGCCTAAGAAGTTACAATTAAGAGACATTAGAATTTTGTAGGATAGAATTCAACAAATATTCACATATAATAACATTTAATAATTACATCTTGATATAAGCGAACTATAGTAAACTATGTGTGTCACATATTGCGATTACGCCATAAGAAAATGCCAAATAAAAGTATTGATATCTCACTCTAAAAATACGCAGAAATGTTGCGCGAAGAGGCCACTTAATGATTATACTTTTTTTAACGCTCTGAACTTCTGATTTTATTTCTCATAAAACTTCATACCGGGCGCTATATAAGAGAATGATTACAAAGAAACAGAAATTAAAAATCAGATATTAAAGAGCTTCAATGGCAAAAAAAATTAGAACAATAAAATTTCAAATAAAATTTAAACTTTAAATTTTTTAACAATTTTCTCCTTTCTTCATGGACTATGTTTTCAGGGTTCCGTAATAAAACAAGGGATATTTATATTAACATCATGTATATCTACCGGTACGTCTATCTGCCTCTTTGTCACAGTCTCAGTGTTCTTAAAATATTAGACTTATCTAAAAGCTTCAAGTCGACGAATTAATTTTACAACCAAGTATTATAAAATGTAAAAAATTACATTGGTCGATTTTTCAAGTACCGTCTCATTTAGTTACTTATCTAGACAAATATGATGTGAAATTCTATGCGTGTTAAAGTCCTTTTACTTTTCCTAATTTAATTCGAAGATAAACATTTTTTTTTACCTACGACGGAACGGAAGAGGTAAATGAGTTTAGAGTGAGATATTGTTTCTGTGTGCAATCAAATGTTACCATTTATTTCCACAACAGTTCACCGATTTATCTGTAAAATGGAAGCTGGAAGCTGGAAGCCCATCAAGGTGCTATTATAAATGTTCTATTTAAATGGCATATAAATTGAAAAACAATAAAAAATGTATTATTATTGACAATAATATTTTGAAAAATCTGATCCTTTTTACTTTGCATTTCCGTTCCATCAGCCAAAATTTCTTGCAATTTATTAAAAAAAAAATATCGTATTACTTATAATGTTATAATAATTAACTATATTGCAACTACTTAAGCTTTTTCATATGGACTTTGAATCCTCAAATCATGACTACGTTAACTTTTGAAAACTAACTATTTCGGTTCATACGACTGCCAATGGATGAAAAACATTGTATTAATTGTAATTTGGATATATCTATAAAGATTAAGTTTTGTCTGCATATGTTAAGACGCACCTCGGAGCTTGAGGTAATTCTCACTATGATACAACAATTGATAACACGGTCTACTAAATATATTGTTGGTCATCTTGAATAACAAAAAACGTGTCACAAATTTGAATCTATTCCCGGTGTCAAAGATTTACAGATAACCACTTATTTCAAGTATCTAATACCTATCGCATGTGTCACTGTTTTAGCTGGTACATTCAATATTAATTTAGAATGGTTTGTTGTACAAATAGTTGTAATAATTGTAACTGCTTATTGAGATTCACGCGCAATGATTTACTAAGGATTGTACGGGAAAGGATTATAAATATCTTAAGAGAATAAATTGAATCAAGAATTGTAAATTTTTCCATTTAAGTCAACTTAGTGAGGCGATAAATACGAGGCACCAGAAAGTTGGTCTCTGTAGTAGTTATTATCAAGTTGTAATACAGAAAATCGTGTATATATATGTATATATATATATATATATATGTATATGTATATATATTTCTATAGATGGATATTAACTGCCTTTTATAAGATATAAACATTTCCATGCCTATTTAGCATTTATGTACAGTTTTTTAATGATGGCAGTAATAATTATTTACTTTTAAAACATTTTCTTGTTTGTTATATTAATATAAATACTTTATTTAAAAACAATCTATAATTCAAAAAGTATTTTTTTATAAATAAATGTTTGCTGGTGATGATTCTGGCTTTGAACTACGAATTGCTATTTTGGAAAATTTTAATTTGGAGCTAGAACAATGTAGAAGCAGCAAAGTTAGCAGTAGCCATATATAGATGCAAATAAATATAGTACATACTGATACTCTCATTGATAAAGGAATAGTTTTTTTTAAAGTAGTTTTTATGTTAAAAGTAGTTTTTATGACACAATTAAAAAAGCTTGAATATTTCTAAATCTACGTCGACGCTTTAAACTTAAAAAAAATTAAAGGTACCATGCATCTGACTAGAAGCCAATTTATTACTGATATTGCAATAAACATTAATGCTGAATTGATTAATGCATTAATGTTTATTGCTTAAATGAATATTTTATTTTTTTCACGAAGAGAAGTCTCGCATTTGACACTTCACAGTTACACGACAGCAATATAGATTTTGTCTTTAATATTTTTTGCCTCTTTCTTCTTTCTACCTCTACCGACTTTTTGCGAAGGACTTTTTGCATATATATATATATATATATATATATATATATATATATATATATATATATATATATATATATATATATATATTCATACAAATATACATTATTCGTGTCATACATGTTCGCTTGTTTCATACAAGGGATCGAATAAATTCACAAGTAAGAACGAGTGTTTAAATTACATAATATGAAACTGCTTACAACTTTTTAATTGCTTTGCTGTAGCGATAAAGAACTTCACTTTGTCTGGGCGTGCGGGATATCGATCTATTGGAAATAACTTGGAAGTTTGACACAGCGAAATGTTACAAAACACGGCATACAAAGTCTTCAACAAATTACCAGCGTGTAATATATAAACAATATAGAATATATTTACGGACGATTACTATATAATTAAAACATAAAAACTAAGTACTTAGATCGTGTCCAAATTAATTACAGGACCCATTGGTTTGTATGTACTTTAATAGCATAATAAAAATAGAAATAAAACTTGCGGAATGATTTGATTTTACTTTCAACAGAAAATTGTGTTTTAGACCATTTAGAGACATTATTATTTAGTATAATCATACCATATCGGAACATTTTAGGAGCCCATTTAGGATTTTTTGCCAAAAATTTACCTATGGTCATGTATTGTTGAGTTGATTTATATAATCTAGCTAAATAGAGTTTAATCTTTGTTCGAAGTACGTTCATTGAAAAAAAGTTGAGGGTCCCGATATTCGAGCAGAGATTTTATAAAACAAATATTCTATTTTTCAAATAAAACTTACCTACCTTATTATACCAATTTAATTCTAGTTTCATCTTTTGTTTTGTTTATCGCATAAAATTGCCTTTTTGCCGTCAGTTTATTAACTAAATATTGTCAATTGAAATTGACAAGAATAATTTAAATGTTTTAATTCCTTTATTTCTGATGGTTAATTTATCTGTTCCCTTGTGTTTTTTGCCAAAAACAATTCTTACAGCTTTAAAGGCTATTTCTTTTATATTCAAATTTTGTTTGAACTTTTTGTCATTATTTGTCATTTGTCGTCAGCAAAATTTTATAGAATATCAATAAAAGTAATATAAAGCAAAATTTTATTCATACCTTCAAATGTTTACTCTTTATGCAACTTTAAATTCACTAATTATGCAACTTTATTATCGCTTTCATCATTTTCATTTCAATGGTTTTAAAAATTTAAAAAAATACTTCATTCATATTTGGTCCGACGTATTTATTTGGGATGAATAAAAATATCTGAGACATGTAATAAGACCTAATGTTATTTCGTCCAATAGTTTCAATATAATATATAAGTACAGTCTTTGGACTCTAAGAAGTTAGAAACATAAGTATGCTAAGACAGTTAATAATTTGCCATAATTTCAATCATACACATTATTTAAGTTTAGGGAAAAAAAGGCTCAATGAGATGGAGTTCACTCCGTTCTTTTTAGGTGAGATCAGAAATATGGTAGTATTTTCTGAGATCGGAAGTGCAACAAATAAATATGTTTTGAAGACGTTTTAAATTTTCACATATTTTCAGGCAACGATGGAAACAAATTGTTTCTTATTGATGTAATGTAAAATTCTACCGTTTGAAGGAAAAACAAATGAAACATAATTTGTAGAAAAGTTTTAGGAAATTAATCTGATATTGCCTTAACTTTTGCCGCTTGAAAATTAAAATTGGAACAACGTTATAATTTGATTTGATGATAATTACATTCAGTAATACAGTATACACAGTCAACCCAAATTCATTAAAAACTCTTGAAGTTTTGTGAAGCTTAAATTGACTTGGTTAATTGATTAACTGATATTAATATTCAGGTTATAACGACATTAAATATATTTTTTTCAACATATAAAATTTTAACCATTTAAATTTCTTCATTTTCAAGTGTTATGAAAATTATGTAATGAAAACGGTATATATATAGGTACATATTTACAAAATCTAATATATTTTAAGGAAAACGTATTTTTCTTTTATTTTAATCGTTTTCCAATTACTACGCCTGTATCCGACGTTTGAATTTTGTTGTGTATCATTCTTAATATTATTGATATTATTTTATTATTATTGATCCTTTACAAAAAAAGTCGAAATGAAAACCAAATTCCTTTTAGCGATTACTTCCTTATGCATTTAAAACTTTTATATTAAAATAACTAAGTCACCGCTTGATTTAATAACCAATAGATACATGTCAAAATTACTTTGGCTGAACAAAAATTACTCACTCGCTTGCATCTCTTTAATTTGTTAATGCAAGTTGATTGAAATAAAATCGTACTGAAACATTTATCAAAGGTAAAGTTTTATTTTCATATTTTGTGCATAAATTATTAAAAAGTTAGAGTTACCAAACATTTTAGATTGCATTACAAAGACCTCTTCACCGATATGAAATTTTATGAGTCCGTAATTAAAAAATGCTTCTTCTCTAAATTCAACAAACGTAGAGATAATTTAAAAAAGTGGAAAAGGTTTTCTTTTACGATATATAGTATCTCTATTAAACTTTCAAAAGAAAATATTAATACTATTCCCCACGAAAATATAAAAATGTTGCCGTAGTTTTTTGATAAACTTTAGATATACTTTTAGAAATGCTCTTTTTTCCTAATTTTGACTTTAACAGCTTCTAAGGTAAATGTAAAAATATATTTTTAGTGAACGTCTGCAACAATATTTCTGGAATTACTTTAAATATATTCCTTAATAAATCGTTTTTGAATCTTTACAACAAGCTTCTTCTAATTACATTGTAACAGATGTGGCATCAGAGAAAAAAATTATTTGCTTCCTAACATATGTAAATACAGATTAATATGCTTTATCACTGTCAAATAGTTCCTAAAAATATTTTTCTAAACATTTTCACGGATATCTTTAAAGCTATCTTACACTAAAATTCAAAAATAAATAGTTTACAAATCATTATAAGCCGTTCTTTCAAACAATATATAAATATTTTTAAGTATCCACTGTTGGAAATATATAGGTCAATTACTTAATCCTTGTACCAAATGACTAGTATCTAGCTCAAATTTCCAAGTATCTAGTTCAAAAAGGAAAACGACTATGACAAAAAAACTGTCGAACAGGTAATCGAAAACGCATGAGAACTTATTCAATTTTTTTTCTTTGAGGTATGTAACACTAAAAACAGCATTGCTAAAGGTTTATTTAGTTTTTGTAACTATGTATTAATATTGGATTGAGATTATTGTAAATTTCGCAGATTTTGAGAATTTCACGATATTCCTATGTCTCTAAATATATTGATTAGTTTATTAGGCAATATACTTATTTGATGAAAAATAATATTAATATTTATAAATAGTTTAATGGAAACACAATCCGTACGGACCCTAAATAACGTGTCTGTTATTCATACAGAGGATTCTCTGCATCAAACTGAGTAGAAAATGTTGAAGAAATATATGAAAATTCTCAATCTTCTGAAAAAAAATCACTATTGTGATTTCAGCGAAAAAAAAATTCTTTTTTTCTCAGAAACTCCTTCATATGCATTCAATCTGATGTACGCAATCACCTGTGTGCATAACATTATGTATGTAACAAAAAACGTGTGTTTTTTGTTACATAAATGCATATACACAGGGGCAACAAAATTTATCTATAATTCATAAAGGTAATACTAGACATACAATTGTATTTAGAATATAAAGGAATTACATGTACCGTTTCCCAAAATATTATTGTCAACATTATTTTCCTCATTCATCATTGAAAAAAATATCACCAATTTTGGAAATTAAAATATTTTCGGTTTTAATGCATTCTAAGAATACGTGGAAAATATTCGAAAATTTTCTTTAATTTTTCTTATCTTATTGATAGAATGAAAATGTAATTTATGTTAGGATTGGGTATTGAAAAAATCCGCAATATTGACAAATTACGAATACTGTTAATAAAGAGTTTGAAATTTTAGTTCGATATATTTAAATCGTGTATTTAAAAAAAAAATAAATTTCACATAACTGCATGTATTTAAACCTCCTTACCCTCCCTTCTTTTTATTCAAGCTATGCGAATAGTTAGGTAACAAGAAATTTAATTCAGTTGTTTTCACTTCGCTCTAATCTTTTGTTAATTATAAAAATAAGAATTTGATTCCTAAAATATATCACCTTTAATTTACTCAAAGAAATATATTCTAAAAATATATTTTAAATTTTAAATTTTTATAAACATTTTCTATAACTCTTTGCATGCTTTCAGGTATTCCTAGGCATTTTCCTTAACGAAAAGTTTCAAAAAATAGGAACTTAAAATTCATCTTAGAGTGGGGCTGTGATGGATCCAAATGATCCAAGTTCAAACAATCGATTGAAAATAATATATCCATATTATTAGTGACGAAAACATCTTCTTCCAAATTCCTGTTGTTACGTTACGATACAAACAGGACATGGATAATGGACAGAAAAAAAATTATATGTCAAAATCGAGTGCCATCGTCTCCGAGATACTATAGACTAATAATGATTCGTTTCATTGGTGAAACTAAAGATATAATACACAAGGAAATTCAGAACATAGAAAATCAGTCAAGAAATTATAAAAAAATTAAATATCGACTGCGAGTAGGATTCTTCGGACTACTTATACCCTGCTACTTTACAATGATGAACGCCAAAATTTGCAGCGCAGTGACAAATATCTCCTTTTCGTTACGGTGTTATACCTGTGGGCTAGCTTTCAGAGATTATAACCGTTTAAGCAAAAGAAAGGAAACCAATCCTGAAACTCTGTTCTTCGGACAAGATTCTTCATACAAGAGTTAGATTTCAATTTTGAATCATTGCTATATCTTTCTTACTAACAAATTATTAAGAAGTGGGAAGCTAAATTAGATAAAAATAAAAAAATAATAATGAAAAGAGAATGAGAGAGATGATAACGAAAAGAGAAAAAAAAGTCCAGCAAGCATTTAAAGACAAAATGAGCCTTTTATTAAATAACGAAAAGCAGGTTTCGGACACACCAATGACGGATATTCATGCAGAAAATTTTTTACCAATACAATATTATAAAGCAGCTTCTCATATTACTAGAATTTACCAAAATTAATTAAAAAGTTCAAAATGATACTAGAACAATTTCAAATAACCATCAGATGATTGTTATTCATTCACGTGCGAGTGTTATTCAATATCGTCTACAGTACATAAACTTTAAGTATATGGTGCCACTCTTATTACACATTTTATTTTTCTGTTTGGGCAGCTATTAGAAGAAGCTCCCAAAGCCAGAAAAATGCACTTCAGGTTGTATAGGCAAATTTTTCTCATAATTTTTTACGAGTGTTGTGCAATAGACACATATTAAAAAGATTTGTGAACTTCCGATCCACTGTTGGGAAGTAGTACGCCACAGCCACGTAAAAAGGAAAAGCCACTGTCTTCTAAAGCCACAAGTATATATATGCACACTATAAATCACGTTAAATAATCTTGGCTATTTTTATAATACAAACACTCTTCTGTGCGCCGGTGAAACGTTGATGAATTATAATCTAACGATATTTGTGTGACACTTGTAATTAATGTGAAAATTACGCAGTATATTTAAAATAACACAAACAAGATAATTTTTTCAATCCAAAATAATTAATAATTTATAATAATACCTAGTCTAGAATGTATTAAGTTTGCTTCATTACATCGCTATCCGTTCGTCTACAAAATTTACGCATACGCATACGCATACGCATACGCATACGCATACGCATACGCATACGCATACGCATACGCATACGCATACGCATACGCATACGCATACGCATACGCATACGCATACGCATACGCATAGGCATACGCATACGCATACGCATACGCATACGCATACGCATACGCATACGCATACGCATACGCATACGCATACGCATACGCATACGCATACGCATACGCATACGCATACGCATACGCATACGCATACGCATACGCATACGCATACGCATACGCATACGCATACGCATACGCATACGCATACGCATACGCATACGCATACGCATACGCATACGCATACGCATACGCATACGCATACGCATACGCATACGCATACGCATACGCATACGCATACGCATACGCATACGCATACGCATACGCATACGCATACGCATACGCATACGCATACGCATACGCATACGCATACGCATACACATACACATACACATACACATACACATACACATACCATATACATATACATATACATATACATATACATATACATATACATATACATATACATATACATATACATATACATATACATATACATATACATATACATATACATATACATATACATATACATATACATATACATATACATATACATATACATATACATATACATATACATATACATATACATATACATATACATATACATATACATATACATATACATATACATATACATATACATATACATATACATATACATATACATATACATATACATATACATATACATATACATATACATATACATATACATATACATATACATATACATATACATATACATATACATATACACATACATATACAAATACATATACTCATATATATATATATATATATATATATATATATATATACATGTACACACATTACGTTAATACACATATAATGTCTTTACACAAGTGTGTGTTAAATCAAGCCATTACTTATTTTGCGCAGTATTTTCTGAGTATAATTTTTAAGCAGAAAAGTTTATTTGAAGCATTGTTAAAATACATGAGAAGCTTACTTCTCGTGTATTTTAACGAGAAGTAAGCATCAACTTTAAGCATCAACTTTACGCAACTTCAATTTGCAACTTCAGCTAGAAGAGCGCACAATTCAACTCGGCTGTAATTTTCAGCGTGCCTTTTGCTTAATTTATAAAATATACAACAATAATTTTCTTTATTAAATAACTCTTACCTAAAACGTAGTTAACTTTATAAAATTATAAAGCTTACATTGAAATGAAAATATTAAATTTAAAGTAGGAACATTTTGAAGATATTGTATGTTAGTCATTAATTATAATACAATTAATCTAAATCGGATAAACCGTGATGACAGCACAGCATTCTCATTTACGTCGGTTTCTTTTAAATATATCGATTTTTAAAGAATTCTTGACTTGTCAAATACATTTCCCC
This sequence comes from Druceiella hillmani, assembly GCA_039881145.1. NCBI lineage: Eukaryota > Metazoa > Arthropoda > Insecta > Lepidoptera > Hepialidae > Druceiella > Druceiella hillmani. The sequence goes on along the minus strand of JAYKKI010000106.1, from coordinate 7,219,533 downwards.
TAGTTGAATGTCTTATTATTTTATAACCTTTTTCCTTTTAATTAATTACTACGTAAGTCATATCTTACGGGAGCAAACTAACCTTACGAAAATAATTTTCTACCAGTTTCATGTAGAACATTTATTTAAAATACATGCTACACATAAACAATTTGTAAGGAGTAAATATTGGTATGTAAAAATAAATAATTGTTGTAAATTATCGTATATACTTAGATTGAACAAGCTAATTCGCCCAAACAGGTTTTTGCCTCTTATCAAATAATTTGACGATATTTCAATTAAAATTTAAAATTTAGATTAAAAGAAGAAAAAAAATTTACCAGCTCAATACAATGCAGCCACGAGTAAATATTTTATCGATTTCGTCTATAACTTTTGTAACTTTACTTTATTGCACTTTGATTTTATTTTGAAATGATTCGCCATCGTTACATTCGCCAGTATCATTATAGACTAATATGATTAGATCGAAGTTGACTATATTGCTTTGGGTATAGAAAGTTTCAATATTTTTTTAAAGTTTACTTCTAAAAGACAGTCTTTAGTTAAGAACGTTCATTCTTTGAGAAGTTAACTGTTATATTTTGACTTTTAAATTATCACTCATTAAATTTCCGATTTTTTCTTTCATTTGGAATAAATGTATATAGTTCAGGAGGTTCTTAAATAAATATGTTAACTAAAAATATAATAAAATAACATCTTGCTATTGTATATACTTTCTTTAATATATAAGTATGAATTAATGTATGAAATGAATAAATTTTGCGAGTAACAGCTAGATGCTATGTTGTATTAAAACACTAAAAAACGTTCTTTTAATATAATGGCACTCGTATATAGGCATGAATGAAGTATACGGACTTGTAGATGTTATATTTAGTAATATTTTTAATTTATTCAAATTTTGTTTATGATTAGGGTAACTACATTATATTTAAGGACTGATGCATATTTAGCTCCCAATTCTTAAAATGAACGAGACAAAGATCTTTTAGTGACATAAACCAATATCAGAAACCAAAGTTTGGTGGTTTTTATATTACAGAGAAGATAAACATAACTGTAGAGTATTTTAGAAAGCTATTACTGGATAATGTGTCTTCTAAATATCTTTCTCTATCATTAAAGTCTTGAAATCCGAAAAATTTAACGAATAATTTTCATAGTCAAACAATATTTGGATTCAAGTTTTGACGAAGCAAGTTACAATTTTTCAGAGCAATATTTCATATTTATTTTCTGTCCTATTAAAAGCCGTATATTATGGCTTCAACAAATCAAATCTTCAAATTTTTTTTTGGCTCAAAAAAGATAGAGGAATGGTGCCTTATTTATTCTGTTATGTTACAAATGTCATTAGGGACTTCCACATGTGGCTCAAATAATTAGCAAATGAAATGTGTTTTTTTGTCAATTGAAAATCGATTTAAATTTTCCACATTGACAGTTTGATCAGCAATCAAATTGACAGCTTCGTATATCAAATGCATTGAACCTTTTAGTATATCAGATATTTTCTGCATTAAATACAAAATTTAAATTATATAATTACTATTCTTGTTTGTTCTCTTCATATTATATAATGGATACGGAAATTGCTTTTGTGTTGTGTCTTGATTATAATTACCTATTCCTGTTAACCTCTTGGAGTTGCGCTTGTTAACGGTATACGTTGTGCATGAGATGACGAAGTCACAGTTTGTTCCAGTTGCTAAGAGCGTTCACAAATTTTATCCTTTCTATCGTACACTAACATTAGTCAATAGAGTGTTGCGAGATACGTCCAGTCTTGACATCGTTTTTCTAGTAAACTAACCACTTTAAGAATGGTATTATATATTTGCTTAAAGTTAACGATTAATTACATTTGAGAATGATATAAATTTGACTAATCGTTTCTTTTTTTTCGTTATCTTTTGTAGTTCATCTTAAAAAACACTTATTTTTGAAGAACTTGCATTTGTCGCTTCGGGTTTTATAACTTGAGGATGAAATTTTTAAGAAATACATAAGTAATAATTATATATAAATACAAAATATAAATATAATACGCAAAAATAAACTCAATTAAAAAAAAATTATAGTATTAACGTGAAAATACGAATATAAATTTGTCGTTATAAGTCCATCAAAACAAGAAGTTGTCAGTTCGCTCAAGTAATATAAACGTTTAATTTAAATTTTACGTTAATAAGTCAAGTAGCAAATTATGCTCCAAACCAATTTAGAGTATTTCAAAATAAAAGAAATTAGCTTAACATCACATGAAATATTGCACAAAAATACTCTAAAAACCTTTATTTTTATATTACACAAACATTTAATACTGTGAAGTTAAAATTATATTAGAAAACTGGTGTATAAATATTTGACGTACCTTTGATGATATATATGGTGTATTAAAACTATGCTTATGGCTAAATCCGAATTAAGTAAATCAAGAAATCCAAAATAGCATTCTTATTTATTTACATTCACAAATTTTTGAACAAAGAAGAATAAACATCGGCCGGAAATATGAATAAAGTTGCCAAACTAAAAAAAATATTTACGATATTTGAAAACGAAGGTGGGAATATACGACGAGCCATAAATGTGTAAAACTCAAACGAAAAATGCATAATGGAATGGAGAGAAATAAAAGCAAAATTTTGAAAGCGGCGCTACTTATAACCGAGGGTTGATACGGATTTATCTGTATCATATTGGCAAAATAAAATGGAATGCAGTTGAGATGAGTCATTTGATAAAAATATAGTAGATATTAAATTTGTAAGAAATTATGACATAAATACATCTTGAAAAACAGTGTAATTTTCAAGAATTTGGTTTTATAGAGTGCATAAGTAAATGATTAAGTTACAAAAATTATTACGTGTATGCGGCGAGAAATGAGTGAAGTATGACAAGATGCGTGGACGTGGAAAAAATTTTATTCAGGGGTGAAATAAGTCGAATGTTTGTCAAAAATTGGTGTTTTGAAATATTTTAGAGGATTAAAAAATAAAACCAAATGTCCTATTATTATTTTTTCATTAGCTAATTTATTTTTCATATGGTAATTAGTTAATATCGCAAAATATTCATACAGTGTATTACTATTATAATGTCGTAATTATAGTTTATCAGGTCAATCATTTAATTTCATAAAATTAAAATATTTCTGATTTATAAAATTAAGATGGGTTTTAAGGAAAAAATTGTGTTTTTTTTCTTTTTCTAGCAATTTTTCATACTGCCATGTTTATATAACCTCTTAAGGTTATACTGAATAATTTTGAATATAGAGAGAGAAAGCATATTTTTGCGAATATTTTCAAAAACGTATTTAAAACTATCAACAATAAAATTGTAAAAAAAAATTTTGGGATCCTTATAACTTTCTCTTCAAAACAATATTCCACACGACTTAAAAGAAATCGAGTACTTTATTTATCCTCCCAAAAATTTTCTTGTAAGTTTATCCCTTCAATTAACTTCCAGGAAAGTTTTTTGTACACATTATCAACAATGTCTTTATAATTATTTTACATAAATTCTTAAATAAATAGTTTTGGATTTCTTCCATTGATAATCCACACAAAATACCTAACCACAAAAAATATACATGCAAATTATGATAATTCATCTCCATGCCAGAATTCAATTTTCTACGCCAAATAGTTTGGTGTAGAAAAAGGCAACCGATGCATAAAGAGACCCACACCTCTTATGCATCGGTTGCATAAGAGGCGTGGGTCTCTTTATGCATCGGTTGCCGCCATATCTCTACACAATTTAAATCTATATTATCTTCGGTCCATACATGACGCATTGTTCTATTGCATATACCACTGTTTAGGGGTTAAATTTTCATTCCTTTCGCTACTTACTACTTGCCTGGTGTATTTTAGAATGAAATTATTTAGTTTTTTTACAACTAAACTACACTATAACTACACTTTTTACTGTAAATATGTAACAAACATATAATTTTAAACTGCAATATCTAATATTAACACTTGGTTAACAACAGTCTGTGACACGTGACCATTAGTCAATCGACTTAATTTTTCAGTCGACAGAATATTGCACCGAGCACCATGAAAGTTCTGACTTGTTCGACATATCAATTTACTGTACTTTCATATTTTAATTTTTTAAACCAAGAGATTCCGTTTTATGTCTTAATAATAAGACGTTAGTTGAAGAGATAATTTTCAATAATAGTCAAGTCCACTTTATGCCAAAAGACGTTTTTTGTGTACTGCCATGCTCCGTTGTGATTCTTAAAATGGTAACGTAAGATTATTATGGAGTTCAGGATTATTGAAAACTAATATATAAATAAAGTTAGTGCTTGCATTTATGGAAAAAAACGCGATTAAAAGATGAATTTAACTAGGTTTGTTTCCAAGGTATGGATTTGACCCTTTTTTTATTGAAAGCGATCTGGATTTGACAAATTTTGTTAAATAGCTGTCTGGATTTGACTACTTTTGAACAATTCAAATTACGTTTCAAATACCGTTGTCACTTGCTCTAAATACTGTTATTAAAGGAAAACATTGATATTTTTGGAAAAATAAAACAGAGGACATGAAATTTAAAGGAGAGTATTTATTTATCTGAACAAAAAATTATATCTTAGGAATTCCATACATTTAGTATCTAATAAAAAACTAACCTATATCATATCGCTAATATAAAGTTCTTCAACTTATTCTTCACACATTGCCTCTACATTTTTATTCTTTAAATCACCAATCCCTGCATCAGCATTATTTCTGTTACGGTCTAAAACATTTTTGTAATAGTAGTAAAACGTTTTCGTATATATCTTACTACAATACTTCGGGGTTCTCCTTTCATTCTTGTAAATATGAACCTCTTGCAGACATTATTTTGAAATGAATAGCCTGGGTTCTTTTATAGACCTGTTGCATTGCTAACTTCCAGTCACGAAATTCAATGTCCTTCAAATATAACACAGTTGCAAGGTTTTTTCATCTTTACTCATCCGGTTGTACGATAGTATTTTTCTTTTTGATTTCTTTTTGGCAACAATAATAATCGGGGGGTATAAATGAATGTTCCGTCACCGAAAAAAATAATTTTACTTTTTTAGTGACTTGGTGTACTGCCGCTGAACTATTTGGAAATGATTCCTGTTTTGGTGGAATTCTTATTTTGTCCAGAGCATCAATGAGTCATTAGTCGGAGTATCTCTACACAATTTAAATCTATATTATCTTCAGTCCATACGTGAGAAAATACATTTTCTTATATCAGATCTGTATGAGAGTGACCTACAATTATTTTATAGTAATATATGTACGACTGGTGGGAATAATATCTACTTTGGTCGGAGAATTTTGGTAAAGATCTGTTTTTAATACAATCAAAAGGTAATATTTTAACTTTGGGGTTGATGTCTGCCAGGAAGTACTTGATGTCTGCGAACTTTCATTTCGATTAAAATTATCATTCTCAATTTTGATTGTTTCCTTCCATTCTATGCATGTGGAACACACGTCTCTTCTTGGATGACTAAAAGTTTTGTGACCTAGAACTATGTAACTATAACTTATTTGTTTTTAAATATTCTCCTAAACTAAGTAATAAAACAACTCTTGATTTTCTTCAAGGAACATTTTGAACATTGATGCAAAGTTTAACTCGGATGGCGATAAATACGCCGACTTTTAGATCGGCAGTAGTGCGCTTCAACACCCTTGAATTTCTTTATAAATGAAAAAAAATATTTCTCTCAATCCAACGTTTTTGGCCGACTTTCTATATCCATCACATCTTTCGACAGCCATCACACCTGTATATTTGTGTATCTTTAATACTCTTTTTACTCGACCCTCATTGATTGATAGAAAATCCAAAATATAATTGTAAGACTCTGGTATCACCTCCTCATTAGAATCTCTCATTCTGTAAGCAATGCTCCTTAAATTGGCATTACCTCTTCCACCTTCCATCTACTAATCTTTTGCTGGCAGCGGTAACAGTTTTACAGTATTTTATAAAACAAATTATTTCGATACTTTTTATCAGAGTTAAAGTAAAACTGATCATGAAATTGTTTAATGCCTTGCTTTGCTATGTTAATACATCTATAAGCCTCGTTCTTGCAAGTTGCGATATCTGCATGGTTAAATTGTGTTTCGTGAAAAAGACAAAAAAAAATATGAAATTTATGTCAAAAAAGCTGAGAGCAAGTCACACCTGCTGACTATAGTCTGGCCTGTTAAGGCACTAAAACATACACATATATAAACATAGATGAATCCTGAAAGCATACCATTTTTTTGGGCAGTAGTGTAATAAAAATACAAAGTAACAAATATTTCATAATACCAATTTTTTATCATTTTATTTTCATAATAAATCAGCTTACCCAAATTTCTACAATCCAATATTGCAGACACAGTTATTTAGTAGAAATGGTAATTTTTACTTAGCTACTAATCAAAATGGTTGCATATTCTTAATCTTTGTAAACAACCAAAATGTTTGAGAAATTACTGACTTCTTCTTTCTCTGCGATTATTTGATACTGCGGCAGATTTTCTCTTCTTGTCATGATGGCTAGATATTTCCACTATCCGTTTCTTCCTTTTTTTCTTAGAATTAATAGGTTGTTCTATTAGAAATCCACAAATTGTCATAATAAAAAACGAGACACGTTAGGCTTTGGCTCAATTTATGAAGAATCAAAATGGCGAATGGAGTTTGAAGCGACATGATTGGCTCAAACGGATTTGACCATGTTTGAAAGTAAGGTGGTCTGGAATAAGCTAATTTTAAAAATAATGTTGTTATTTATTCATTTTTTGAGGGCTTTAGGCTCGATTTGGATAGTTATGATTGCCATGAGTCGATCAAAAATTCCTCCTAGAAGAACTTTCGAAATCTATGAATGGATTTGACCACTATTAAAAATTACCTCCTGAATTATGTTTCATGGTTGAAGCATCTATATTTTTAATGGATTATTTTGCGGGCTACCATAAGATTTGATGTAATATAATATATTGGATACAACAATATTATATTCTAGACTTAGAACCGTATTTATTAATACTAAAATATCGGTTTCAAATATTTGAGGTATAATTTGGTTTTTAGTTAGAAAATATAATTAATTTTACTGATTGTCTTACTATCTAAGTGCTAATAATTAATTTTCAAGTTTCAAACAGAATATATGATTGAAAAGAACACTTCAAATTTAGACATATACCTTAGTGATTATTTCTATTATAAGTTTATTTAAATCAGTTCAGTGTTTTATATGTATTGCTCAGATAAGCAGGCCAAAACAACAAATAGTCTAAGAGACAAAAATCCCATAGAAAGAATTCGAAAAGGATAAAAGACAGCCTAAAAAATGAATAAATGGATAGTGAGAAAAGCAGTTAATAATTCTAAAAATTGCGTCTCAAATTCAGAAGAGACTGAATTAGACAGATGAGACATATTCCACTACATTTTTTAAGTACTTTCAACGTAAGAAAAAAGCTGCCGTACAGATTTATAATGGTAACGAAATTAGGATTAAACCGTGAAGAAAACTGGTATTTGTTTCAGATAGATAATATTAAAAGAAATATTTTCCTTCTCGCTTAAGAATATTAACATCTATAGTTATATCGGATATCAGCAATAGTTTCCCGAAATAAAAATTTATTAATTTTTCTGTAAATTAAAAAAATTTTATTAAATGTAATTTTTTCTTTTCTTTATGATTTCATAAAAGCAAACTATAAAAATTAATAAATTAGACTGACTTCGGAAAAAATTTTGTCAAGCACTGAAAACTTAAAAACGACAAATTGCAATAATAAATAACTATAACAAGCATAGAAATTCATGTCTGAAGTACGCACTAAAAATAAATAATTTTTTTTATTGAAATAGATACCAATTCGAAACAAAAATGAACTGAAAAAAAACAAACGAAACGATATTACATTGCATTTCGTTGCTATATAAGGTCATTTTTTTATATTTGGCACCTGCTCCAAAAGTCAGTTAAAACATACAATAATTTCCTTAACCTAATTTTCAGGTTTGGACGTATTTCCGATTTAGAAAGAAAAAATATTGCCTTTCCCGAAACTTTCCGGATTCAAAATGGTATTCGCTTTTCCTACCCTGCGCACGATGTGGGATTTAAGAATATTTCATGAAATTTACTCTAGTAAAATTTGCCATCAAAATCCCCTTCGAGTTACTATCAGCGATAATTTTATTTAGTAGAATAAGTGTAAAAAGTATATACGTGCACTTGGTGAATAATAAAGTTTAAATTTGGACGTTTGGCCATTTAATCGTAGTTAGTTCCGTTTTATTATCGGGGCTAATAAAAAAGTTTATTGGTTTTATTGTAAGATTCTAAGAGTTTTTGAATAATGCACTAGTATACGATGTAAACTGTTAATTCTATTTAAATAATATCTGTAATTGTCCCGCGAGCTTCAAAAGATTTTAAAATAAACCTAACTAAAGCAAAAATCTGCCCGTTGATTGTAATCTTTGATAAATCGTCCAGTAAAGTAATGAAATTCACTTCGCTGCTCCTTTGTATTCACGATCAATGACCAGAACGCTTATTGTATTCAGGGAAAAGTTATAAAAACGAACTCAAGCCAGGAGGCTTCCGTCTATAGTAGATGTTTCCGTTCGACGCCATCACTAAGACATTTCTTTTCGCGTGGAAAGTCACTCGTTTACTTCCAAAGCAAAGTCGCAGAGAGCGCAATGAACGATCGCTCACAAAATCAACATTTCGGCTGCGTGGTCGGTTGATATAACTTTGAGTCAGCGAATACTTGTACTAATCGATTTAGGTGGGACCCGAATAAAATGCATTGGGAACAGAGTATTTTAAATCTTTTCAAATCATCGGCTAGTCTCGTCTTAAACAAGTTTTGTGTAATGTTTCAATTCTTCTCCATTTGTTGTTTCAAATGAGTTCTTATATCTGTAATTGTTTATATTATGGCTTTATGGTCCAGTTTATCCCCAATAAACTTTTGGTTCATTTGATAATAATTGTAATGTACTAAAAATTTAACTAATAGGTCGTTGTTATTGTTATGAATCTAGGAACGTGTCACTACTAACACTAAAACGTAATATCCCTAAATTCAAAATAAAAAATTAATATATACACATATGCATACATATTTATATATATATATATATAAATATATATATATATATAGACTTTTTCAAACTTTCGCGATTCGAACACATATTTTATTTGATTTGACTCGGGTTTTTTCGCGGTAATTATATATTTAATGAGTGAACCTAGATATTATATATACTAAGTACTCACTATGTCCCGACGTTTCTGACAGGTTGCACAGCCTGTGGTCACGGGAAGACCGTGACCACAGGCTGTGCAACCAGTCAGAAACGTCGGGACATAGTGAGTACTTAGTAAATATATATATATATATATATATATATATATATATATATATATGTGTATATATATATATATATATATATGTATGTATATATATATATATATATATATATATATGGTGTGCGTGTGCGTGTGTAACAAATCGGATAAAAACATGAAAACTGCAACTGAAAAACAAATCTTGATAAATATGATTTTGAAACAAAGTTAGTAAATAAACTTGAAAAAATACATGATATTTATAAAAATAGCCAAATGTTATCACGATCTTTGTTTCAAGTTACGTAAAATTGATGACGAACAAAACAAAAAAAAATGTATGCTGAACAAAAGCATAATATAAAACGCTATGTTATTTAAAAACATTCCTATATTTAAAAAAAATATACGTATGTATTGTAATATGTTTGAATTAAGGAAAAATATGAAACTTACAAAAAAAGCTTGTTTAATAATATCATTTTAACAAAAAAACTAACTGATTTGATTATACCTCGATATGACAATCCATTTTTTTCTAAACTTGTGGTAAAGTAAAATTCACTAACGTAATGACAGTATACACGAAACCCTACCATACCACACATTTTTTCAAGCAATTCCATGTATATTTTAACCTGCATATTTTTGCTGTGAATAACATTATTTGCCTTAAATTATCAGGATATCGAGAACAAGTAATGAAATAACTTCCATTTTTATACTTCGCTTATTTTGAAAGTTCTTCCCGCGAAAAATGAATTGTATAAACTGACCGATCGGTATATAACAAAATTCTAAGGTACTTCCGGTAAGTCTAGAAAGTTAAAATATAGCAGTCAATATTTAGCACGCAAATAATATAAAGCGATTCAAATCTATTACTTGCCCCTTTTCAGTAAAATTGATATAACGTATTAAAGTATAGTAGTATAATTATATCATATTATTATATTCAGAATATAAAAAAAAATGTAAGTTGTAAATTAAAAAGTTATTTTATTAGTCCAATTGTCTTTTATTTTTTGAAACAAGTGACAATTTTCTAACTAGGAAATTAAAAACCCTATTAACTCTGTGCACTCGTAATCGCACATATAATGAAAGAAGCAAAAAATTAATGCACAAAATATTTTATTGACAATTGAACCCATGCTAGTCAAATATGGTTGAAAATTTTGGCCAGAAGTAGGTAGTGTGATCTCATTTAGGTAATAAAATATATTATATTAGGATGATATCACAATAAATTCAAAAGAAGAAAAGTTAATTAACAAGTACTGTTACAGAGATTTGAACTCCATTATTTATTACTGTTATGCAATTTTTTTTAAAAGTAGTTACGGATATTTGAACTCCATCTGTATTGTTTAAGAAAGCAAAACAAGTCTGACCTGAACAATTATCATCCCATTAATTTGTTTTCCCAACTCTACACATTAATAATTTAGATCATCACGGCTCATCCGAACAAAGACATGGATTTTTACCAACCAATTAAACAAGTAACTTTTGGAACTAGATTTAGCACCATGGACCACCTACAGGCTTTGAGAATTATCATCGAAAATGCTACAGAATATCAAATACTTATACGGCTTGTATTTATTTATTATAAAAAAACCTTTGGTAACATCAAATTCTGGGCAGTGATTCAGTCTTCATAAAATGCCAGATAGACCACTACTATACTCATCTGATAGAGAAGATTTAACAAAATGTAAATTTTCTTTTAGAATGTTCATCAAATGCAACAAAAAAAGAAATAAGTGATAGGAAAATAAGAGGAATAAAATAAGGAGATACCCTCTTTACGAAACTGTTTACATTGGTGTTTGAGGACGTCTTTAATATGCTGGATTAGAGGAATCGTGGTCTTCATATGGCAGGAAATAGACTGAGCGATCTGAGATTCGTTACGACATTGTCTTATTCTCAGACAACCCGGAAGACCACCAACGAGGTTATAAGAACTAACCAATACTTCTAGGCGGGTTGGGTTGAAAATAAACTCGGACAAAACTAAGATTATGACTAACTGCTCAAATAGAATCGTGAGAATTAAAATAAACCAAACCGCTACAGAGAGAGAACAAAAATATGTATATCTTGGTCAGGAGGTTGTTATGAAGAAAAAAAAACCAAACTAACGAAATAGACTGGCGCATAAGACTAGCGTGGGTAACCTACTCTAAAATTTAATTTGACTACAAAAGGAATATTACGGTTGACAAGAAATCTTGCATTGAAGATCAGTATATTCCACCAGTAATTATCTATGGAGCGGAGATCTGATTATTTACAAAAGAAATCATCACCAAGCTCAGAGGGGCTCAGAGGGCAATTGAAAGGAAATTGATAGGGGTCACGCTGAGAGACCGGAAGAGGAACAAATAGGTTAGAAATAAGAACATGGTCAAGAATTTCATAGAACTTATTGCGAAGCTTAAATGGCGATGGCCTAGCCACGTTGCCAGAATGCAGGATATGTGGTGTAAAGCGCGGAGGCTATGGAGAGAAAAAGACCCACAAAGAAGGACACATACATTATTAGGATGATAATAAAAGAATAGTTGCAATGAAATGGTCAGAGAAAGCACAAAATCGAGCGGAGGTTGAAAGAGGCCTACACCTGTGCAGTAAAACATAGATAAAAAAGAAAGGAGAACTCCATTTATGATGCGAGTGAATATGAGAAATGCGCAACTAATTCTAATTAACTAATTTAACCACTAGCCTAACCATTTAGGAAAAATATGTAAAGTAAAATGCCACCTACACTCTTAGGCTTCTGTAACTAAAAAGGAAAATATGGAATATTTATAAAATAAAGCACTTTTCCAGATGTCACAGCCGTTTTTTCTCAGAAACTATTCACGTAGGGACAGCGTAATAATGTGCTTTCTTTTTACTTTAATGAATGTGTCAGCGGATTTGTTTAATACATATATAGCGTGTGTGTTTAATAAGTTCTTAATTTTGTAGTAGTAAAATTAAATGTATTTGTATAAATTTTTTATTTGTATTCTTTCCAAACAATCTATTGTACGTAAATTATACTTATAATATGCATCATATTTTAAAAAAAAAATATTTATACTTAGTCCACTTTTTTCAATATACGATTATGTATATTGCAATAACATTTGCCACTTCTTACTTTCAGTGCGGCACATAATTTAGAATTTGCTAGGCCATGTGCTAGTAAAAAAACCTTTCGTTACCTTTAGTTATTTTAGAGAAATTGAATGAAGATATTGTGTACATGGATATTTGTTTACAAAGTAAATTTCTTATTTCGACAACTATTCGACATCCGGACTAAATTTAACTGTACTTTGTACTAATTGAAATTATGCACTGAAATTTTATCATTCAGTTACATAAATCAAATGAATCTACTAGAAATAACATAAAATATAATTACGTTGTGTGAATGAATTATGTCGTATGTGTCCGCTCCTTGAACAATATTGGACGCGGTTTATGTTGATGCGTTTTTGGTGAGAGCTACTAATTAAAGTCGAACTGGTAAATAATAAAAAGTTCGCTTTCTGGAAAAGTTAATAAAGCTTTATTAGTATTGTTTTTTGATATTGTTAAAAAACCTTTAACCTGCGACAATATTTTTATATGAGTGCGAAATATTTCATGAAATAAATGTAAGGAACCATAATTACTAAAAATTTTTGTGCTTACAGATGATATCATCAAATTATGACGTATTTTATTTTCATTATAATTTTCTAGATTGCATGCCATGTTATATTTAAAACCTAAAATCCTAAAATTATAAGGAAGTTCTATTTCTATAATCGAATATGATAGCGAAAAATATAAATAAAATTTTGTGACCAAAAAATATGGCAAACAGCGTCTGCAATAAAATTGAACGATTGATGCTACAACTTTATTCGATTCTATGACCATTTTTGTTGCGTGGAAAATATAACTCCATTTTTATGTAATTATTTTTATACAATTAACACGTTATGTCAAAAGCTAGTTACGTCAAATCAAAACATGCGAAAGGTAGTTTTTTTTATTTTGGCCCTAGATTAAATAATTGAAAATTGTCCCTGAAATTTTAGTCCATAATACCATTTTGTAAGTTTCAAATTACAGGATGTTAAAGGTTGTGAAAATTAAAAAAATTGGAAAATAATAGATTTGCGATAATAAACATAAAACATATGTAATATATAACACGTGAATAGTGCATTTTTAAATTATCATAAATGCGTTAATTCAAGGAAACGCAATTTATAACAAAAGCTAACATTACTTCTCAACGTTTGCATATTACTCACATTTAATGGTGTATATGAATAATTCAAGCATTTCCTAATGTCGCAGTTTCCTACCAACAACATTAGAATTCTACTCGCTTCTTAAAGTAAATAAGTGAGACAACCTTCTTGCAGCGGAACTAGAGCCACTCAAGCTCTCCAGGTTGCACAATAAATAGTTTGCAGATTCTGTTTTGCGCGAAGTGAGGTGCCATACGAAGTAATGTTTACAGGAATGATAACTCTTTTACTCAGATTTTTCATGAACATAGTGATAAATTATTTTTGAAGACTGCTCACTAATTGCTTTTTATTTCGTTAATGTTTTTATTTCAACAGCCGCTTTTACTTTAGTACATAGCAGGTAAATATGGCAACAGTGGTATGAAATTACGTTTTTTTTGGTTCTGAATATTTAATTAAAACTAACAATTAAACTTAGTACATTTCAAATTATTAATATTTAAATTTACTTATTGTTTTTTATATAAATAACAACTTTTAAAGAAGTGTTAAATTATTAGTTCATATATTTATTTCAAGCAAAAATTTTTTGAAAGTTAAGTCTTCTAAAATCGTTACAATTTAAGTTACATATTTTTCTTTATAAATACACGCTGACTGAAATTTTACAACATCGATATACGTAGGCGACTATATATCCACTTTCTTTACTTGTTTACTTCTTTTATCTTTGGTATGACAAACTTCTACTCCTAAGTTGAATTCCAAGTAAAACTACATAATTCATATTTATTTTCAAACTGATGTGGGAAGAAACTCATATCTCTTGTACTCTCATATGTTAAATATTATGCTCTATTCCAAATATATTACACTTTGCGGTTATGTTAATTGCTTATACCCTCTTCATCCGAGAACAACTGAAGGTGAATTATTTGCTTTGGCAAAAATTTGTTTAATTTTTATTGGGTGTTATCTTTGTCCTTGTTCGATTGACTCATTATTTTTCTATTAATATTTTCGTCTTTATCTTTGTGAACGAATTATCGTAGATACATACAATGAATTATTGGAATAAGATGAATTTTTGCTTGATGTTTCAATTTCTCTTAACATATAATGAAATATACTCCATGTCATAATTAAGTCGTGGTTTTTAGCCAGTGTAGTAATAGTAATGGTGGTCAAAAGTGCTTAAATAATTAAATGTAAATATAATAGAAGTCCTCGAAATGGATATTTACAACCGTTTTGTATTGCAAGGTTAAATAGAAATATATAAACTGTAATACTTAAAGCAAAATGTACAGAATTAAATATTCGTAGTGTATGGATAATAACAATATAAGTTTTTGAACAATACAAAATAGTTTGCAACACCTACGAGTTAATTTTACAAAAATTCACCGATTCGTATATTTCTAACGAAGATTCTACTTAGATATAGTGTTTAACATTGGTTTTAAGTTGGATCCAATGTTTTAACACTGAAAAAGCGACGTGAAAACATGAGCCTCATCGGATATTAGCTCGTATTTATAATCTAAATTGCTCATCGTTTTTCGCATTACAAACGATTTTCACAGTGGTTATGGAGAGATTATTTGATAGATATTGACCGTTTTAATGGATTTTATGTGATTTTCCATGTTAAGTGTGGAATAAATATTATTTTGTTCATACAATTACGTATTTTTTTTAAAATATATATTTAATGCAAAAAACATTCCAGAAATTAATATTTTATTTTGGGGTAAAAACAGTAAAAGTTTACGATTTTATACAACACTATTTTAAACTTATTTAGTACAAACGTATATAGCATTATTATTTATCAGAGGATGATGGTTTATTGCGCAGTTTGTATAAATTTTGTCTTTTATATACTTATTCATTTGAATTATTCGTCGTGGGCAAATTTTGGATTAATTTTTGAACGGTTTGCTATGCACCCTTAGCGAAATTTAATAGTTTTAAAAAATTAAAATAATATATAAATTTTATTAAATAATTTGCTATATTGTGTTGTTACACTTATTACAATATTGCATTATGTAATATACTTTCGTTTTACGTGCGAAAGAAAGAGAAAACTTGAAATATTGTAATTCATAGAGCACCTACTATTCAAGTACGTGAAATATACTCGACTTGAATAAGGTCTCTTAGTATATATACGAGTAGTCTATGTTATTCATTCTTAAACAACCTTAAAATCTTTCACTTGTAGTTTTTATGTTATATATTTACCTCCATACATTAAAGTCATGATAATTGTAGTGACCGCTTAGGAATACAGTCGCATCGCAAAATGTTTACACTGGAAATTTATTTACTAATGGTAAACAAATTTGCTAAATAAACAACATATTTGTTACTTCGTTGCATTTTTAATAAAATTAGAAGTTAATACTTTAAATGCGTATTAATTCATTAAGTTTATAAGATGTATTTCCGAAATATTTGAATTAATATAAAAATTTATTGACATTGGAACAAAGTGCACCAAGACTTTACGAATCCCATTTTCTCTTACTTACACTTACATTTTAATAATATACATTATGTGAATTTCGTGACACATACTATCCATGTCTTTTGAAATTTTTGTTACAAGTAAACAAAAAATTACTGAAAAATATTTATCAAATGATGTTACCTAGAATTCTTTCAGATACTTTAGGCCACTTTTGAGAAATCATGGACGGGAGGATAAATTGTAAGTCACTTTGCAGATTTATATTTCACAATCTTACCTCGAGAAGTCAAGAGAGGGGTCGCTTGCCGTGATCTTAATATCTACTCAGCCATGTTATACTTCAAGGTCCTAAGACTCGGTAAACAGCTCAAGGTCTCAAGACTAGCGTAGACCAAATTGTGTTAGAAAATTGTCACGCCGAAGTTGACGGTATTCTTATTTTTTACTCAAGTTCTTCGGTGGTACATTTTAGTAGCTTGTTTATATGTGAAGGAGTTCAGATTCTTCTGAAATAATATTATTTCGAGTTTCTTTCTTCGGTACATAGTCAATATTTATTTAAGAGCAATTGAAAATGTATTTGTTGCATTGACTTTGAAGATTAGCTATATAGTATTCAGAGTAAACAAGAACAATTTTGTGGTTAATACGCATATCACACAAAACCTTTTCTGTGAAAGAAACTTATTTGGTTTCTTAAATTAACAAGTTCTTTATTGAATTATTTACTAACATCAATTTTTCCAGAAGGAAGTCAACTGAAATTAACGTGACGTAAGAAGTATATTATGTGAAAAATAAGGCCAACTTATGACCTCGACCGTAAGAAATAATGAAATTGTTTGCATTATTGCGCTTTGCTGTCATTGTTAGGAACTTGACTGGAAATATTTTATAACTATTGCGAGAAGAATGGTAGCTTTCAATAAATAATGGCTGAAATTTTAATTATTTATTTATTTATTTATTTATCTACTTTAATGTATCTAATTGATACATATGGCGGACTTATTGCTACAAGAGCAATCTCTTAAAGCCAACCAATTATGTGGAGGTTCGACTTAAATGATTATATGATGGCTCTGCCTTAGTACATGTTTCCGATAATACTCTTTACTATTCTTTGTTAGATTTTAATAATGTTGTTATTTATGATGTTATATAATAATTTTAAAATAATATTTTTTTATTATATAGTGTATTTCATATTGTTCCACTTTCTTTGGAGAACTTAAGCTAATCAATGGAAAGTCCAGCGAAATACGCTAAAGAAAACCCAGTTGAAACAATTAAAGTAAATATAATAAATCAAGAACTTGACTCACATGAAGCGAAAATTGCAGCTTCTGACCGAAGTAAATGCATAGTAGTAGAAAGAGCTCATGAACCAGCGGCACCTACAGCAACCTACGGGTTCCAAGGTCGTCCGTAACGAGGTGCCAGCTAAGTATAACTCATTCATAATTTTATATCGTAATAATAACCAATAAATATAGTTCGAAGTTCCCTAAAAATTATTAATTATTTTTTGGTAATAAATTGATTCTTAAAATAAAATTTTCAAGCTCCCTAAATTCTGAAGCAATTTTTATTTGCAGGTAAAGAAGTGAAGCTAAATGTTAGGTACAGTTAAACGTTGCAAGAAAATTACTGTTGTTAAACATTTAAATACAAACTATATCAAGATTCTGACGTAAATAACCTGTACTTATATTGTTGCTTAATTTAAAACTATTAAACAGGAATAACTTCATTTATAGCAAAGAACCAGTCAAGCGCGAACTCGCACTACGATTAGAACTCGCACATCCTAAACCACTTATGAACATTTTTGCTCACGTTGTATTTCTGTTAAATTATTTGCAAATAATAGTCTTTAACAACATCAAAATCTTTCCTGCTGTATCTTTCACGAATGCAAAACACGGTTTCTAGTTCAAAGTGTATAAATTTTAGGACAACCTACCAAATAATGTTAATGTTTTTTCATAATTTTAGGTTTAATTTTTTCCAAAATAATAAGGAAAATATATTTTTTTTGCATATATTTTTATTTTCCAAAAATTATTTTCGAGAACTTTATAATTAACTCTTCTTTCCGGCGATATCCTATTTACATATATATGGTATTGAAAACAAAATGCGTAAACTTAATTTGTTTACTTTATGACGGTTACTTATTAAATTACTTCTTTCTATTAGCTTTCGATGTTCACAAGTTATGGAACGAATTGGATTCCAGTATAAAATTTTCACAATCTACTCAAATATACAAAAGTCGCCTTAAAAAAATCAAACCTTCGTGAAATTTTCTTTCCACATTCCAATTCCTTTCATATCCCCCTTCTTTCCTTTTTTTTCTACCTTCCAATTCTACTTCAAAGCCCCTCCTTAATATTAAAATTAGATTATTACTGCCATTATGTTTTACCTCAAAAAATTAATATTGTGTCACCTACCTTTCCTATAACTTTTTAAGCACACACGACATATTACACATAAGCGCACACAATTATATTTGACACAAAGACATTGCTCCTGTAGCAATAAGCTAGCTAGATTAATTGATCAACACATATTCAATAAAGTTCATAAATAAACTAGCTTGCCCGGGAGGTGTTGTTCTATCAATTTAAACACAACGCCACCTATCTGGCGCAGATTTTGTGATTTTCTTTTTGGCGCTAAACCGACATTTATTGTGGACATGAGTTATTTTGGTCCATAAATTAAAAAAAATCGTTAATAACTTGACTACAGCGCCCCCTCTAGACTTCTGTCATAGCTATGAACACATCATATTGGCAAGACAAATTCATATATTTTGTTAATATTACCTCGATCGGTCAAGTCGTTCAGAACTTACACGAACACTAACACCACCCGGCGATTACGCATATAAATAAATAAAATATTCCTAAATTCAATGATTCATGTCACCAGCATTATTTTTCTATTATATTATTGTTAAATGAAATGCTAAGAACTGATTTTTAAATTAAAATTATAGAAACATATTTTAATGTATATTGTGAAAAAATCTCACGAAACATTTACTTACTCGGCAATATAACATAAAAATAATTCTTGGCAGCGACTTAGCTCGTGTGAGTTTGTAATTGAGGCCGCCGTAGTAGTGCGTAGGTTTCTCGAACCTTACAAAAATAGCTCTAACACACACCTTGACCATCTATCGATATGTTGAAATATTAAATGTTTACCATTATATTAACATACCCTGTATTTTAAACAGTTTTGACAAGTTTTTTATCATTTTTTCTCTATAGTATTTAAGTTCCAGTTAAATATATTAAATGCTCTTTAATCCTTGTAATGAAAGTAATGTTGGTACTTCATAATAATATATTAATACTTTGTCTTAATTCGGACCACGAACTATGTTTATGTGTGTGGGTGCACACAAATAAACATAGTTCACAAACACATATGTGTTTTTTTAATATGTTCCCCATTATAAATAATTTTTTTACATAAAAATTCAAATAAAACTGCCGAAATTCTAGTAAAAATGTTTTTATTCAAAGATTTTGTAATCCACACATAAATGGTAGAAATATTTGTACACGTAGTAATTGGTTAAAATTAAAGAAAGTAATTAGAGCCAAAAATTGTTAATGAATTGTGTGGAGTTGCACAATACATATAAATAAAAAAAGGCAATTTATATAGTACACCCTCAACCGTTCTTCGTTGAGGATTCGCAAAACTCTTATGGTTTTTACACAATATTCTTGAATTGGAACAGCGAACACTAAAACTTAAATTAAGGAGGTGCTAGAATTTTAAAATATTAAAATGTTCAAGTTTTCCTCTTTAACGGAAGTAAAACATAAAGGCCGGAAATATAAAGCCTTGCAAACTTGCTGTAGGAGATTAATATCTGACGAAGGTGGATGAAGGAAAATTCTTTTCCATTGCCCTCTCGGAACCGGAAAGTTTTACACCTCGCTTCCGGCCCTATTGAAAATGTAAGTTTATGTTAGCGTATTCATAATATGCTTTCTAGGCACATGTTAAGGAAATATCTAAAAGTAAATAAAAGAATCCTTCATCTTTAACCATTATTCATAAAACAAATTTGGTCAGAAAGTTTTTTAAATATTTATAGTTATAAGTAAAGTATTTTTTTTCAATAAACTCATGACTCAACCTTATTTTGGTTAGAATTAATGGAGTATTCGAAGGAAAATAAACGATTAAATTTTATGTTGCTTTTATATCCTATATGCAAGACATATTCATGATACGTGTTAACAGAGTTTAAGTGTATACATTATAGATGAATAAGAAAAATGATTAGGTATTTTAAATTATTTAAAAACTATGTATTAATTTAACCATTAAATAAGAGAATTAACTTCTTGTAATAAAGTTTTATCCACAAATACGGACTAACCGGAAAAACAATCAAAGAGCTGTCTGCTCTACTATTTTTCAATATATGGTGGATACTATTTTAATATAATTTTTAATTTTTAAACCATACGTGATTATTATTCATGAGTGTATCGGGTTTTCTGAAATTATTCTTAATAAGTCGTTTTCAGTAAATGACTGAAAAATAAACAATTTACACGGCAATTAAGTTCATAATTATCGTAATGAAATATTCAGCTAATATTTATAAAATATTCATATTCAAATAATGCCCTAAAATTAGTACACGTTTATAATATTAGAATTTGTAATATTAGACGTTTATAATATTAAATTAAGCGTAAAGAATTTAATCATATTAAAAATGTAAATCGTGCATTTAAAAATTTGTTTTGTATTTTTGAACAGGTTTTTCACAGCAACTCTCTTCTTATTTTTTATTTCTTCGTTACCTTATATTAAAATGTCTTTTACACAATGTCAACGTCAAGCGTGCCGAATGTAAGTATTGGTAAGTAATTATTTTTATAAGTTAGACCTTTAAGAATCTACTAATTCTATTTTAATGAATCTACTAATTCTATTTAAAGAATTCTATTTTAATGAAATATTAGAAAGTCATTACCTAAGTCTCTAAAAAGTTAACAGTAAATATTGAAATGAACTTATACCACAAATATGTAATATTTCGAGATGGATTTCAAACTTCTTCTTTATACTTAAAATTAATTTACAGAAAGAAGAAAACAATATTTCGAAATGAGATCTTGTTTATTGTAAAATATATTTAAATAATCTGAACTTTTATAACCCATAAACAGCAAAGGTTTTTCTTAAGGCATTTATGATCTAATGCGCTTAATAGTTTAAATCACGTTATATGTTATTGCTTCATGAATGTGGACCATGAAAATACCAAAGAAATAAACAAATGAAGTAGTAAAAGATTTCAGTAAAGCCAAGCAGTTGGAAAAAGAAAATGTTAATATGACTAGGTATACATACCTCCGTAACTGACGTTAACCTCTGTTTTAAACTTTTAATAAGTCTTTTTTGTAAGTTTGTCTTGAACTGATTTTTCACACTTTCTTCTTATTATAATTTAAATTAATATATAAAATTCTATTATTTTGCTGGAAAATATTTTACTTTATAAATTAGTTTATTTATTTGTGAATATTATTATAATTCTTTGTAGGAGATTTAGAAGATCGCGTGTATGTGTAAATATCATATAATTACAGAGAGCAAAATATTTTAAGATAATAAATGTATATTGAACGACAGATAACTGAATAAAATCATATGACATAAATACATAGTGCATAAATAATTAAATTACACATTGAATTTTGATGGAAAATTCATTTTCCTTTGCATTAAGTTATGAAAAAGAAATTATGTTAATATATCCACATATAATATATATTGCATTCCATTTACTCCTTTCTGGATAAATAAAAAAGGCTTAAAATAGTATTTCTAACATTCATAGAATTTCACAAAAAACAATCTGAGTATCTAAGGAGTTGGTTGAATTGATTTTCTAACACTTGTTTAAACCAATTTTTTTTTAAATTTGCGCGTGAACTTGTCGAATACCTTTACAATAATTGTGAACGTAAGAATGATATATGTATGAAAGAAGTCTTATACCTATTTTATATAAAATTTGTGGGATTATCTTGAAATTGTAACCTTCACACACCATTTAGCGCTTCAGTAATTAATCTTATGTTTTCTGCTCTCATAATTTAACTGTTTAATTGCTGAAGAAATAAATAGGAATTTTAACACCAATCAGAAATAAACACTACGTATCGGGGTATAAGTAATCAAATTATTGTGTATAGTAAATAAGAGTAATAAAAATTATACAGTAATATTGTTAATTGTATTTTTGCGTTTAAAATCTTAGACAGAATATTTTTTGATGACGTTATGTTTCTGGGAAAAACAAAAGAATATTCTTGTACACAAATTTAAATATTCAAAATCAATGTGTGTGGAGTGGCTATAAATAAACACCGTAATGCTGCCGTGGAACTTTTTCAATTTGTGTTATCTACATATTATAGACTTAGAGAAATAGACTTACTTGAAATAGACTTAAGATAGATAAAGAAATTCCAATGGGCTGTGATACAAGTGAAGCTGAAATTTCCTATTTCAAATCGGGTTCTAAATAAAGTCTGATACAATTGTCAGATAAAACGAACGGCGAGTTTTAATTTTTGTACAAGGCATTGTATTTTTTTGTCATGATACACCCGTAACAATAACTTGTTCTCGAGTTAGGCCTCTAAAAATATTTTTTATTTCAGTTTTATTATTATTTTTTATAATCCTATAAAACGAAATCATCACAATGAGTAAACCCAAAACAAGTTACTCCTTCGTTCATTTTTAACTAAATTCTGCCAATGACTTTGTTCTCATATAATTAATTTATGACTGTTAATGGAACAGGTGATTTTACAAAGAAGTTGTTTACTAAAGTAAAGCAGCTATAGTACCACCTAGTGACACAATAAGAAATGTTTTTTGTTATTTTTTGAAGATAATTAAATTTTGTGTTAACTATACATATTTTAGTGAGAAAATACTTGATAGGAATCGGTTTAGTAGTTAATGCGTGAAAGCAAGAGAACAAACTCATTTTTTATGTATAAAAATAGAATAGGAAGGGTTTTTTGTTATTCCTTTAAGATAATTATTTTTTGTAGTTTAAACGATTTTAATAAATGTTGGGCGATCGTACATTATTTTTGGGGACAAAAATGTGATAAGAGTAGTTGATGCATGAAATAGAGATATCATAAACTATTTTTTTGTTTAAAATAATAGAAAAAGAATACAGTTAAATTATTTGTCCAATAAATACTCTAATTTGCCTTTATAATTTATTTTATTTTTAAATATTTTCTGTCTATATTATAACGTTAGTTTCATTTTAGCTATCTTCAAGTTTTAAAGTCATAAATTTTTATGTAACAAACGCACTTGTTTGAATTGTTTCATTAAAACAACCAATTAAAGTAAATCTTTGACACATTATTGATACACTATTTTATTTGTGTTACTCAAGGGAAAAAGAACAGAGAAACGGATCGTAAAACCAAGAATACGTGTGCTAGAAATGAAACAAACTATATCGAACACAAAATTATATATTTTATGCTAAATAAATTCTTTGCAGTCCTTCTGTATTTATGCTAGATAGAAATATCTAAAAATATATTTGCTAGTTCCGAATTTTTATCATTATTTTTAACTTTTATATTTTGCTCAGATAATGGTTAGAATATAAAAAAAGGGCTTTAACCTACTAAAAAAAATATACATTCAAGAGATAAGCACTGAAATTAAAAAGGGTCCTTTGGGAAAAAACTTATACATGAAAATCATATATGTATTCAAAGCTTAAGTAAAATTTAGTTGGACAAAGCAGACTTTGAGTGTTTGAATTAAAATGGTTTTATTGTTATTATAAAGTCGAATGGTTTTAATAAAAATGGATAATGTTAAATGTACGGAGTTTTTAATTTATCCTAAGATTGGTTAAAAAAATATTCATGGGACCTCAAAAAGTCATTTTTCAAAGAACTTTTTAAAATCGTGAGTACTGCTCATAAGAATGCTTCGACAATGTTTAAGAAAGTAATCGATTGATTTTTAAGATACCATGAAGATGAAGGACATGCAAAATTAGAAGGAACATTTTTTAGAATTTAAAGTTCAACTAAAATTCGAAGAACTTACTGTAAAATTGAAAGACTTCTAATAAGAAACGAAGTAAAAGGCTTTACTAGATATAAAATTAATTACATAGGAGGTGTACAGATGAAATTTTTTTTGCAAAGTTATTACAATTTAATTTTAGTGTAGTGTAATTTCTAAATTTATGAGTATAAACTTGCATATAACGTACAAATGGCCTAAATTAAATAAGTTGGAATATTTGATGTGTATTTTAACTCTGTTAATATTTACACATCATTAAAAAGATTTTGTTTCAAACTTTTAAACAAAAATTTGAGGAGATATTATTTTCATAAATAAATTATTCAAACCAAAATATTTTTTAGTCATTTATGACCGTTTGTATAGGATATAAGGCAAAGTGTACGTGCGTTTAAGTGATGTGACTACCTCGCTCCTGTCTTACATATTGTGACTGAAAAAAAAGAGGTTTTTCTTTTTTTTAGTGCTTTATGAAAAACTAATTTAATAGAAAAAGGTTTACGAAAAATAATAAGCATAACAATGCATTTTTATGTGACACGCGATGATTAAAAACAAACACGTGATTCATATAATATAAACATATCAGAACCAAGGAAACAGAAACAACTTGTCCATGGAAATTTAGAAAGCTGTTCCATTTTAAGTTTTACAACTAAAATATGTATAATCAAAATGTTAATAGAGAAGAAAACGAAACGAAAATCCCTCTTAAATCTAAAATTCAATTTCGGGTTGGATATACCCACATCTATATTCGCTCTGCGTAGCAGGATAATTGTCACACACAACGGAAGCGCGGTAACTCGCTTCGCCATTTGTGGCCAGTCGGCTTTTCTAAATCCTGCCTCTCCTAAATTTTGTATAGGTACTTGTGAAAAATATTTTTTTTTGGTAACTAATAAACGCATATGGTAGCTAGTATGGTAGCCAAATGTCTCCAATTCTACTCCAAAAGCATGAAGTCGTTTTTTTATTGTTTGGAAACATGGGAGTATTTCTGACAAATAATAATGACCTAAATACTTCACTAAGGTTTTTTAATTTTTTTTAAATCTAATATAGGAGGTTTCCTTATTTGAAGATATTAGACATTTTAACATATATTTTTTTGGTTTTGTAATGTAAATGATAATGTCAAAGTTAATTGATATTGTTCATATTTCATCTTAAGATATATACAGATTTTTTTTGCCTAGTCAAATTCAAAAAAAGCATACTCAATGTATTATTAGCTACTTTAAAATAATAGCCAATTACATATTGGACTATAAAAGTAGTTTAATATAAAATCATTCGTAACATGGAGATAAAATGACTGGATTAATTTCCTAATTATTAAATGCAGCAAAATTTCAGGTGAATATTATTCGTTTAAAAACAACCTATATAATAAATGATCGTCCAAAAAGAGTTGAATTTAATTTAAATATTTATGAACGAGTCTATTAAAATGATTTAATAAACAAAGTTTAGTTGGAGTTCCACTTCACTGTAATTAAACAATAACGAAACTAATTTATGGGCAAAGCCTACGCGGGAATTAAGCGACAAACTTTTGGCCTGAGTTTGGCCTCACCATAATCACGATGAAGAGAGCTTATCGCTTAATTGCATTTATGCGCAGTTACCTGTTTTCCAATTAACATTTCAATAGGATATTAAATATATCTTATATATAGTCTTTAATTAAATAAATTATCATAAATAATAAATTATATTCCCCACTCGTTTTAATTAGCATAGAGACCCATGATTAGAAATAATTTTTATATTATCACACAAAAGTTAAATTGTGATTATCTAAATTTAATTTTTTTTGCACAGATTTTAAAGCTACTAACAAAATGATCTTACATATTTTGAAGGAGCATTTTTTATACAATATCTGCGTCAATCTTCATTAATTCTCATATACATAATTAATATTTTTATGTCATTTTTTATTTTTGTTTTTACGTATAAAGAATAAGGCTACCGTTTTCTTCAAACAATGGTTTAAGGATACTTGTTCAATTTTAAATAGAGAAATAACGTTACCATATTACTGACATTTATTTTGCTGTTACTATATGATCATCATATAAATGTTTAACCGTTGGTCATTACACTTGACTGCTTTCATTTTATTCCAACAGTTTAACGTCTTAATGAAGTAAATGAACAAGGATTTTGCTGGAATAAAATTCCGGGTTAATTCATTGCAGCTGATATTTTTGGACGAATTATGAATGCGCGATACACTCTTTAACGCTTGAAATGAAATAATATTTACTTGTGTCCTCTTTTTAATATATTTATCTACCAATTTTAATTGTAGCTTGGCTTAATAAGCCATAAAGGAATCGATATGTAGACAATTTTATAAAAGTAAAAGTAAATAATTATTTTATTAAATCTTAATTTTGTTCAACAAAATTAGTTAGGACTTATTCATTTTATTAAAAAAGTTAATATAAGGTATATTATCAATAGTAGGCGAAACGTTAGACGAAAAAATTATCAAGGTATTCGACTGATGTTTTCAAGGAAGTGATGAATTAGAATAATTGAAACCTCGTTTAATTTTATAAAAGGCATCAGTACGCGTACGATGGTATGGTATAGTGTATGGTCCATTACTAAGAGAATAAAATTACAATATGAAGTAGAATCTCGTACCTATCGGGCGTATGAGGTAAAATATGGGGCTGGAGGAATCCTTCCAAAAGAAAGAAGCACAATTAGTTAAATGGTTATATCTTAAATATTTCCAGTTACACGAAGGATTAATATTTGTGGTCACTGGATTAATTTTCTAAAATCGGAATAGCAGGTAATCCGTTTTGAAACAGAATAAAAAAAATGTTAGATATTTTTCAATAAATATTAACTTGGACAGGGTAGTGTAAATTATTTGAGGATTATTTTGGCTGCGAATTCTTCAGAATCTAAAAGAGATTTCGATTAATTGCATGACATTTAAATAGTATGCTCATTACGATCTTTTGAAAGACAAGTGAGTCACCTCCTGTTGTGAATTAAACATCACTTTAGTTTATTGCGTTTGAACCTTTTCATTCTAGTCTTCCTCAGTATTTCGTAATTAGTTAAAGCGCTTTGGAGAAACATTTTATTTCACATGTTATAAAGGCCTAAGGAAAATTGAATAAAATATAAACTCTAGAAATATAGACATACAAAAAATACTAATAGGGTCTAAGATCGAATATCTTGATCAAATAACTTAAAAGAGAGTTATAAAAATCACCGTTTGTAATTGCTATTTTTCTGTCTTTAAGTTCATTACTATTACATTATTTTTTATAAATTAAAATAATAAAATTAAAACATCTTTTAGTTTCATTTTAAAATTACTTCTATCAGTAATATTATTAGTAATTATAAAACTAACTATTGCGAATCACGTTCGCTAAATCTAAGAAAAATTATAAAAAGAGCAATTACTTAATGTAATGATTGATTCCTTCTAAAATCAATTCCTGTTACCAGTTCAATAACTCAGTCATTATTTCCTCAAACTGATCACTTTCCATTTTTTCTTTTCTCTTTAATAAATTACATAAATAGGAAACACCTCTTTATAAATGATGGTTATAAGTCATATTCTTTCTTCAAATTATGTTTTACTTACAAGAATTACAAAGATGTTTTATGAAGTTAAATTTTCGCTATAGCATTTAACACATTAAATATATTTAACACATAAAATATTTTAATAATACATCTTATCAATTAAAGCCCCGGTAAAGAAATTTACGAGATGTTTAAGTTGTGTAATCTGTAAAGAAATACTCGTAACATGCGTAAACAAATGAGTATACTTTCATGATTCCTTTGAAGCCCTTACGTTGTGGAACTTGGTGGATTTTGGTATGATGTACATAAGCGTATTCCGTATTAACAATTGAGTTTTCCTTAGTTCTTAATTATTTTTTTCCATAATTCCCACTCGTATTACTGTCCGGTTTCCAATCTTATTCCATAATTCGGTATTATCTTGTTTAGTGTACATAATATTTTTCTATATATATATATATATATATATATATATATATATATATATATATATGTATATATATATATATATATGTGTGTGTGTGTATTACCTTTTCGCAGATTTTATAAATTTTAATACTATATCATTAGTCTTTCATACTAAACTATTCCGATAAAAGGTGTTTACACATTTACATATTAAGGTATGAACAGTGACAATAAATATCAATAAAATCCTATTATGGAGAACGAAGTACAAAAATATTAGAAATTTAAAAAAAAATACCAAAAGAATTCAAACTCATAAATATCACAAACAATCTTTCAACATAAAATTTTCAAATTAAGAGTCACAATCAATCTGCTCTTCTTTTCAAACAGCCTACAGATTAAAGCAAGATTTAGAATTTTTAATTTAATGACAAATATAATGTATGAATATTTTTAGAAAATTTGAATGGTTCCGTCGAATCCGTCGAATCCGGGAATCGGTTACCGTAAAAGTATCGATTTCTAGTTAAAAATTTCATTACGATAGCTTGGATCTTCAAACAGGTCTTATTATTTTACAAAATTATATTTTATTCAAGCTTCATACGCTCAGCAAATGACGTAATAACCCGCGTTTCATGCGGGTAACATTTGTGATTCAAAGATATTGCGAATCGCGTGCGGTTTGGCGCAATTCAAATAAGGTATGTCTGCTGAATAACAATTATCTTATAAATATAGAAAATCTCATTGGGTCGAAGATAAAAAATATATGTATAAATGTTGTTTTAATTAACTACTAGCTTTTCTAGCCCTAACAGAATATTTTGTGTTAAAAATATGATTTAAATATGAACTTATTTTTCCTCATTCCTTGTGACAAAATAAAAACTCTGCTGCTAATATTGGATATTACTATTGATAAAATAATTTTAGTAATACAATAATTATATATTTTTCCTGAACGGAAATAGTAACCATTTAACTAAAAAGTATAGAGTACTCTTTGTAATATTATATTATAAATAAAATGTTTACTACCACTCGTGAAAAAATATATCTTTCTGAATAGCTTTAAATAAGGTATACGCAGAATTTTACTTTATAACTCCGTAAATGTGATTAAGATTTAAGTAATAAGAAAAGGTCCTAAAAATGAATAAAGTGTTGGTATTTACAATATTTAGTATTATTATTTTTTTCATTATTATAATTATTATTATTATATCACATGATTTCTCCAAGATCAGAATAGGGCTCTTTCAGTACCGCGGACTTCCCGCCAAGTGATAGGTCATATGAAGTACGAATTTCTTTCTTGAGACTTGTGTACTTTAATATTTTTTCAGCTATAGAATGTAGAAAATTATGAGAATCTGGTAGAGCTAAGCGATATCGATCAAGTATGTAATTCTATTTATTTTGTCTTAAAGAATATAACAGATCTATTTTATTGAATTAAATTAAATTAAATTTATTAAACTTTAAACTTTAAAGAAGCATCATATATATTCTTTAAAGTTTAAAGTTTCTTTGTCATCATATGTACTCATATTTCGTAAATATGATTGTATAAAATTCGCGTCTGAATATTGAGGCGTTCAATATTGAATTAAAAATATTATTAGTTTCCCGTCTAATAAACGCCCGCTATTTTTCAGAAATTTTTGGAATATTTCAGTAACTTCTTGAATATCTCCATGAAAACTTCCCCTCTTGAAAACTTCTTGAATATGTGGTGGTTTGGGTAGAAAATCAATATTCCCTTCAGTTAGCAACTGGGTTTTAGAGAGTAAAAAAACAAACAAAATATGGAAATTTTACGAATAGAACTTAGAGTGCTCTTACTTCATGAATTCCATTTTGATGAAAAACGCGCGAAGCGACACGCAATATATGCATAACGACAGAGCTATTCGTATGCTCTTTACAGCATTAAAAGGATTGCTTCTTTCCTTTGGGAATGAAGTGGTAATATTTTCTTTACACCACACGAGCTTACACTGACGAAGAGACAAGGATATTTTTCATAATGACAACATAAGTTTGAAAAGAACGTATGATTTAAGTTAAATATTTTCTTTAAATAAAATATTTACATAACATAAATATTACCCTTATTAATTTTTAGATTGAATTAATTCTTGGTAGCTGAAATTTTACAAACAAATTTATCTAATTTTTTCAAGTCTCAAATTACTTCTAAATATAAAATGTTATTTTATAGAATTTAATAAATATCTCCTTGCATTTTGGGCCACTCAACAAAATATATGAAGGGACGATATAGGAAATATGTATATTTGACAACGACTAATAGAATGAAGGTATAGTCTGCATACTTGGTCGACTGTAAGATGTATAACGAGTACGACAAAGTAGTAGAAAGGACCCGTAAAGGGTAGAAGCGTCAGTAGACAGCTCTCACGATGCTCTTGAACGCAGCTTGATGCTAGGGTCCTACTACGTCGTCTATTTTAATTTACAGAAATCTCCGAAATAATTTGTTGTTATTCCGATTCACCATAATCTATTCAGATAGGAAAACCTGAAGAGAATTTTTTGAGAGAGAAGTAAAAAATTTTAAGATTTTGTTAAAAATGAATGAATTTGAACTTTAGGTTTGCTGCTTCAACACTTAATTTCAAGTTTTCAGACCATTATTTATTAAAAACTAATATATGTCTAAAAGTGTAACAACATCTGTTTAATAAGTTTAGTAAGTGTAGCAGCAGTGTTTATCCATCCTTTAATCAATCTAATTAAAAAGTAAATTAAATTTATAATACTTCAAATTTTAAGTTTACTTAAATTTATTTAATATTTTTGATATACTTTTATTAAATTTTAGTTAAATTTTATTATTATAACACGGAAGATATTTCTGCTCAAAAAGTCTGTGCATGTTTCTTTCATTCTCTCTGCGATTTTAAATAATTTAACCAACTTTTTTATAATAACGTTGTTACGTCACTGAAACTTTAAAATAATGCTATAACGAAACAACGCCCCCTACATTAAAAAAGCAAACAAAGAATGGTATTAAGTCAGTTCTTTTATTTAATTATGAATATGTTTCATTGCGTACAGATTTTCCAGTACAACATTTTGAAAGTTGGCTCTTAATATTGCTGTGCATTTTCCACTAGAGTATTTTTTTATTTTTCATCTTAAATAATTATATAAATATTTTAACTTAATAAATACTTTGAAAAACCGAATCACTTGATGAGCCAAATCGATGTAGGTATAATCCATTATTAGAACAAATATTAAATATGAATCTTACTAACAAATCAAATAATACAAATATATAGACCAAAATCAAATAAAACACTTAACTATTTACGTTCCATCACTTATGGAATTGTGCAGAAAAAAGCGAATAACCGGTAAAGCTTAGGCGCTCCTTAAGGAAACATCTCCGAACTGCTTTAAACATATAATCTAGAAACTATTTTATTTTTTTCCATGTTTCCATGTTCTAGACCTTCACAAAAGACATGTGTTTTCCTGTAAAACTATAAAAACATTCTTGATAAATTTACAAATATTAATTAATTTAGCAAATTTATACTTCACATAACACAAGCTGCTTTATACGATACACAATATCATTAAATGATAATGTATCATGACAGAATTTTACAGTGCTTATTAATAAATAGAAAAAACCAACGGAAGGAAAATTATTTCAATTTTATATCACATTTCTAGTTATCCAATGACAAGCATAAACTTTTCTATAAGCGTTTCTACTTTGAGTACCATAGCCATTGCTAAATGAAATTACAAACCTAATTGAACTACTAAAACCGATAGAAAACCAACCAATAGCGTCAACTCATATTCGTCAGATCTATAAAAAATGATTAAAATCTGAATACTGTGATACAGTAAATGTTGATTGCAAATGAACGAAAGAATTCTCTGTACGGAGTCTCCCTTCTCATGCTCTTTTTCACTGAAATTAATAAAGAATAATTAATTTTCAGTCATGGACTCGATGGCTTTCTTCAAGTAATACGAATAAAAATCTTTAACAACACTTCTACTTCCCCCTTCCTTCCATATTTCAGTTACATTTGCACTTGGGAAGTCCACACATCCTCTTTCACAGATAGAATGGTTATGTCTCATGTGAATAATTATCATAAATCTATAGAAAACAGTTTGAAAAGGAGGCGTTCAAAACGATATTTTTTTGACTGGAAATATTTTACCCAGATGAAAAGTACATAAGTTTCAATATATGTTTTTGCAGAAAATACCATATGATATTAATTTTTCAAATTGGATATGTGACAACAGATGATATAAAGTGCCATTAACCAAAATGCTGAACGATCAAATTTTGTCTGTTAACAGTTCGGTATATAATTGCCGCGTGAGACTTCTACAATATTGTCAAACCCGGCACAATTTATAGTACAAAGTATATTATACGGATTCCTTTTAAAATCACACATGTGTCTGTTTCTCTGTACGTCGATCACAGTCGATTCTCTCAGAAACTATCAAATATATAAAAATGGAATATTCCACCCTTCCTTATTTCCAAAATACTAAACAGAACGTAAGTATTAAATCAGCATCATTTGCATGTATGAATCATGTAACTTAGCCACATGTCATTATAGGTCCAGCATCCCGCGTGTGATTTCATTCATTCAATTTTATATATTGATTTTGAAAATTTATATATTTATGTTAAATTCAACCAAGTTTATATATTGAACACTGGTCTGATATCTTCTTACTCAATACCCTTTGTTATATTAAAAAAACTTTCAAAGACTGTGGCTAAAACTATCACTCTTGACCACATATTCTTTACAGAAGCATATTGAAGTCTGAAGTGTAAAAATGAAAAAAAGGTAAAACTAAGATTACTAGAAAGTGTTTCAATCAATTTTGACCAACTTATTCGATAAATATTTCTAGCTCATCTAACTTTAATGAAATTTTATAACTTATTTTCTACAAACTTCGAAAAATGACAGAGCACCTGCAATAAATTGAGTAACGGAGAGCGGTAAAAAAGATCACGCACTAGTTTCATGCCTTTTAAAGACCATTGCCTATTTCTTTTAACTTCTAGCACGTTACGTGCCGTGGCGCTTCTCTTAATCGATATTTAACAATAAAGCGTCCAGTCTATGTTCAGTGTAATTCTAAAATTATTTAATGAATACAGTTTAGCTGCGAAATTTTAACTATTAAAAATTAATTATTTTAAATTGAGTAATATTTTAAATACGTTCCTGATTTTAAGAGTATAAATTATTAAATGAAAAGTACGACACTGAATTTAAAAAAAACGATAGGATAAACAAACTAATTTTTTTTGCCTTGAATTATTTATTTTTATGGAATAATCATTTTTTATTTTATACTCGTGTTCCAATATTTCCATTCTGGATGGCATATTTCGATAGTCGGTTGTTCCATGAGACGTGAAATTTCTAATTGCAAATATGCTATAACAACTATATTATTAAAAAGTCAATGTAAATATGAAATAGTTTAAAATATTACCATTCATGAAATAACATATTTGCAAAATAATTCAAATCAAACTTTTCGCTATTTTATTTTTCCTGAGCACCTAGAAAAATAGACTTATTTATATATATATTATACTTATTTATATATAGACTTATATATAGACTTATTTTCAAAGGAAAATTAAAAATAGATTTAACACTTTCAATTAGTTCGATCTGAAACGCAATACCGCACATAGTTAATTAAATAGCAAGCCCCCCCATTTATGGCAACTTCTTTCATTACACCCATACACCATCATTTTAATTGTTTTAATTTGCATTAGCGGATACATCAGAGGAAGTCATTCGAAACAAGTTCGACGCGATTTTAAGCAACTTGTTTTACAATATAACGAGTCACAAAAAATATTAAACCTTTCGAACATTTTCTATATTTTTCAAATTATTTTCGAAAATACCTTGAATTTTTATTAAATATAAAGTTAATTTGTCTTTTGTCAATTTCCAAATAGTGTTCTCTTACACAATTCACACTGTAAAGAAATAAATACTGATAGGATCTGGGTAGTTTATGAAAGAAAAAATAAATTTGCAAAATAAGTATATAGATGTGATAGTGTACAGATGTAATGAGAAAAGTTATCGAATATGCATTGGTTTGAAATAAATAAAGGAAATAGTACTGACAATAAAATATAGAAATGCAATATTGGCAAAACAAAATGTTTCATTTCTAAGTAGAAAAATTTGTCTGTTCTATTAGAATCGCTGTTAATAATGATATTTATTGACTTATATGTACTGACATAATGACTGATTATTAATCTTTAATTAACACAGCTTACTATAATTGTGATCTTTTGGATGGTACATGTTTTAATAATACTTTCGATATATAATCAACTATGACTATTGGGTGACTCGCAATGTCCTCCCATGGTGAGTCACACATCCACATCCATTAACATTTTTAAGGTAAACGACTCAGAAATTTAACTAACGCATAAATGTTTAATATTTCCTTATGTTTATATCATGTCTTTTTTCACCATCACCTTAAATTTGTATAACTTTTGCAACTGAAGGTATTATCAACTGTATTATTAAACTCAATTTAAATGAATTAATGAGATCAAATAGTCGATACACACTACCTAACCTGGACTATCTTCAAAATAACATTCCATCCGGTAACAAACTTATCAGATACAAAATATATCTCATCAATCTTATCTATTTTTCTAAGGTACAAATACAATATTTGATAACAGAGAAAGCAATGGAACACTCTGTTCCGGTTCTCTGTTAGGTTGTAGAAATACTAAACACTCTCTTGGGTTTATTTTATTGAGTTTATGTTGACATAATAACGAGAAAGAGATCGACCGCTATGAAATTTATTGAGTTTCATTAATTAGATGTAATTTATTTTCTCTAAATCTTAATTCTCGCATTGCATTATTGTCATTTACAGTAATAAAAATATTGTCACATTAGACAGTTTGATATACACGTATATGTGTATGTGTATTTATATATGTATATATATATATATATATATATATATATACGGTAATATTTAAACCACATTTTATTCAAACTATTAAGACAAATCGGATGATATCCATATTACTCAGGTAATTAAAACGAATCAAAATTAATCTTTTTATGAAAATCGGTTTAATAGTTTGGGAGCTATGAAGGCTACACTATATACAAATATAAGTACGTATATTATATACATATAATATAAGTCGCACACTCATTGCCATCTTCTCCTCTAGGTCTTTAACTAAATCCCATTTCGATGTAGTTTAAATGTAACTTTTATGGAGGCAGTGGGGACAATATGGCTGATAGTGGACGTTATGTTGTACCACTCTATAATCTATGACATTTTTAAAATTAAGATGAATCCAATGATGCCTTATTAGCCAAGATCTGTTCAATATTTTGGTCTTTAGAGTGTTTCGCTGCAACATCTACATCCACTTACTCACAAAAATAAAATCATAATCCTTTGGGTTTTGCTGCAGTCTGGTAAGAAAAAAATTAAATTTAAATGTAACTTCTTTTTGAAAGTGAATTCTGAAATTAAAATTGGGTTTTAAATTGGGGTTTTTAGGTATATTGTTAAAGCTTTCTTTTGAGTTATATTAAAAAGCTTTCTGTTGTATCTCGTAAACAAAAAAATATGGGGGCTAACTGAATGACATACGATTTTACAAGTGAGATTGGTAAATGAGATTTCATTATTTCATCGAAAAATGAAATTATTGGAATATTATTCTACGTCTATAAAGTTAAAAAATGATAACACCCTACTAGCAATTATGCCAGATCTTCGCGAAGAAAGAACTGTGCTTTATTATTCATTTATAGAACTGCAAACTTTTTTTTTTATAATAACATCGTTTGATTCTGGTATCGATTATTTAGGTTTAAATGATTGCCACTGCTAATAAAAAGTATTAAATCTTCTTTTTGGTATTGCAGTGATGCTTAATTTTATTTCCTGAAAGTAGTACTCACTAAGAAGTATTATTTAGGGGACAGGAGTATACAAATAAGTCTACGATTTTGTGTCGAACGTCACAGTTAATATAAACTAAGTTTTACTATATTTTTTTCTGTATCCAGGCCCATTTATGTCAAATATAAGGAGATACATATTTGTAAGAATTTTTTTTTTCATCAATTGTAATTTTCAAAATATTTGTGCCAAATTTATGATAATAACATGGTCATTAATATAATACATTATAATCGACATTTTCTCACGTTTTCTCGAATGGCTTTTATTTTCTTCTTTAACTAAATACATACAAATTTGTACGTCGACTAATTTAATAGTTATTGAACAAGCAATATAATTTTGGGGTAGACATAATCACAGAGTTATAAATTTCTTT
Organism: Druceiella hillmani; assembly: GCA_039881145.1. Classification (NCBI taxonomy): domain Eukaryota; kingdom Metazoa; phylum Arthropoda; class Insecta; order Lepidoptera; family Hepialidae; genus Druceiella; species Druceiella hillmani. The sequence continues at coordinate 7,182,832 of JAYKKI010000106.1, read as the reverse complement.
TCATACAATTTCATCTAACTTTTTAATTGCGCTAAAATACAATCAGGACTTGGATAAGGTAAAGCTAACTTCATAGATGTAATGGATTTGTATTTACTTACGTATATACCAAAAGATATCTATACGATAAAGTTTATGTTATTAGGTTGCAAAACAAAGCACTCTCATTTTCCATAGAACAATAAGTTTCGTTCAGAAAACCCTAAATTTTGAATAATATATTTGAACCTTAGTGACTCATTCTGTTAGTTAAAGACGTACTTGGATAAAAATTGTATTTAAAAGTTTGGATGTTATATAAAAATGTAGCTGCGATAGACTGAATCATTTTTACCTTTGCACGTTTACCTAGTCAGTCGAATGGCAGGAATAAATATTTTCAAAATATTTTTTAAATTTACTTCTCAATTGTACATAATATTACACACATTCTTAACAGCGCTACGATATAAAATGGTTTAGAAAAAAACCTTTAATGTTTTAGTTGCGGTTGGTAGCTAAGACAAATTTCACTGTTATCTATTTTTTCACGTCCAATTTTCGTATATTGCAAAGACTTAGTGTGTTTTTGTAAAAATATATTTTATACTCAGATTATCTCGTATATAGTACGACCGATACAGACTTCTTAAAGTGTAAAATAATGCCCAGTAATATATCTACAGTGAGTCCATAACGGCCCAAGTTTTAGTCCAGTAGAATGTTTTTCATAGTCCACAAACCTAGACAGAGCGACTGACTCTATTCTTCAGTATTCTGCAAGATTTTTCGATTCTTAAAATTCTTTGACATATGTAGTAATGTCATCGCCCTCCAAAGCCTCATCGTTTTTCTATTGCCTGAGAGCAATCTTATCCATATTCAGTTCTATTCTAAACCTCTTTTTTCTAGTGATGAAAAGTGGTTTCTATTAAATAACCGTAAATACTAGTCACAATGATTCGGTTTTGACGAATGCGTTAATAACAAAATCAACTTCAAAAAGCCCGAATTTTACATTATTTTTCTTTATTTTTTGCCGACGTTATCACAACTATTTCCTAAAATCTGGCTAAAAATTTTATACTATTAATTGGTGATAACTGCAACTTTGACGAGGGAGCTTGTAATCATCACAGATGTTAAATCATTCTCACTCTTTCTTACTACTTAATCTTTCTTGCTACTGAATAATAATGAATAAAATTCAAACAATGTAATTTTTAAATCGGTCTTATTTCTTCTGTTATTATTGTATATACTTTCTAGAAATACTGTCAATAATCGCATATATAATTATTTAAGCTGGTGTTTCTTGCTGAAGATGCATGAAATGTAACAAGACAATAATATTAGTTGCTGGTGAATACTTACAAATGATGAATTATTTATGTAAATGACATAATATAACACCTCTATGTCCTAGTTCCAGGGAAATTTATTATTTTAAATTAATTTAAATTTTTAATTAATAAACTTCACTAAAAGTTCGCTTTCATTCTACGAAAGCATTTTTTAATTGGTAGAAACGTTTCAATTTAAACCTCTATTATTATCCATTTAAAAGTGTAAAGCCTTGAATTAGACGTTTTGGTAAAGGATAATTATTAGCAATGTTAAATTTGAACCATTAAGGTTTGATTAAAATTTAATACCCGAATGTAAATTGTTAAAGCATTTCATGTTTGAAGTTTATTATTTTCATTTATGGTAGTAACGTAATATGAAATTATTGTGTTAATATTCATGAATAATTTATTCAGTTACATATATTTCCACCTTGTTTAATCTGGGAAAAAGAATTTTGAATTCAGATAAAACGTTATCGTTTCCACGAAGTGTAAATTACTAGCTACAAGTAACGTTTGTAGAAATAAGTTTACAATTTCATCAATGTTCCAAGATATGTAAAAAAATCACATATTTATATAAGCTATTATTTGATTCTGTACTATCTGTAGCCTGATTTGGTTTAAGTTCTGATTTTTATTTAGTGTATAATGTAATTTTTTCACAGAAAAGTATAAAATGTATTTATAATTATTTTCAAATAATCCATACAATGTATTGTTATTATGATATTGACATTATGATATTATCATTAAATTTTAATTTTTTTTAAATAAATAATATTTAAATATCTAAATTAAGTTATGCGTACAAAACCATAAAGCATACAAAATATATTTTAAAACCATTTATTTCGGAATGGATATATAAAAACAGAATTGAACTGTGATTCACAATAGGACATTATATATATGTATATATATATATATATATATATATATATATATATATATACATAATATATATAATATATATAGATAATATATGTATATATATATATATATAATATTACATATAAATATATTTATATATATATTGCTACACTGGGAAAGTGTTTTATTGGGCAGGGTAAAGAGCACGAGATGGAAAGCAGAAACAATTTTATTAATATTCAGTACGTTTATTAAACATTTTAAATATCGATGTAAAAGAGAACAATTTTTTAGTAAAAGTGTTGCATTGTATCATTACAATATTTCTTTAATATTATTTCCTAAAAACTTATTTCTATTTTAAGAATAATGATTATGCGTTAGGGTGGAGCAACAATATAGGGATAAACAAATACTTAATCGAACTTAAATGCACACAAAAAAGTTACGTGTGAGTGAACTAATTATTTGCATATTTTCTTTATTTCTTTGATACATTTTTAACAATCTATCGTAGTTTAAAATAATGTTTTTTTACCTTACATAATTTTTTAAAAATTGTTTATAAAAACAAGTATAAGTAAACACAAATTTTAAAAAAATCTCTTTAGGGAGAAAAACTACATGAAATTAAATAAAAATAATCAAGAACAGTCAAAATTAAATAAAAAGCTTTGAGTTAAGGAGATTTCCTTTTTGTATTAAATGAGTTTCAAAATATGGCATTATTGCTCGTGATTTAATTTCACCGTGTACTGTCAATGACACTTCATTCATAATTTTGAAGCATTGATCAACTGCTTGAATATGACGAGGATAATTTGGAAACTCCATAATAACATGCAATTCTGGTCGAACTAGAACTTCTAATTAATTGTGATTGATTTTGTTTAACGTTAGAGTGGGTTTAATTTCTGACTTACCCATATATTCATATCAGTATTGTCCTGGGCATTAAAGTTCAGCTTCTGAACTTTAAATATTGTAGCCTCACATTTTATATTATTTTTAGCGGCAATTTATCATCCTAGTCCCAATTCCCCAGTATAAGGTCGTTTGTCGTACAACATAGCTAGTAACAGGTTTTCAGGTGTGCAAAAATGTGGTCTCTGAATAACTGGATCAATAATTGTCTTCATATCAGATCTCAAACATCAAAATAAAGCAATCAATTTGAAAACGTGTATCGAACGTTATCTGAATAAACTTTCTTCGTACTAAACTATACATGACCATTATCTATATATTGCGCAAGTTCAATTAAGTTAATAGTAGGTTGAAGCGTCGCTACATACAATTTTAATATTCTATTGGCTATTGTCAACCAACGCGAGTGAGACATTTTTCCTTGATTTTCGCGGACAAATCTGATCAGTACTTAGTTTATCCTCTGCCTACTTTGATAAAACCAGCAAGTTTGACAAGAAAACTGCAAATTCAGAAAGGTTCATACAGTTTACTAATGCTTTTCCAACTAGCCCTGAGTAAAGTTGAGATCCGCTTGTTGCTCCGACAATTCACTCAATGTAGTGAATTGATGTCGGAGAGATAGCTCACATTTAATGATATTGATATTTGGAGTTGATATATGAACGAGTGCCGTGATCTACTTAACTTTAATTATATTGAACCAGATTTCTCCACTTTTTCAGCCAGTGTTGGTTGCAGTACCATTACATCCAATAACCAATAAGTTGTTTAAATCTAACTTGTTTTTAATAAGGATGAATATATTAAATGCGCTATAAATTGTCCTGTACCAGAAAATGTCGTCAAGTGCCCTAAATAAAATGATCCCGGTTCAGTAATTAGGGGAATATGTTCTTTTATAACAAAAGTCTTATTAAAACAGTCGCCTCGTTTGTAGCTATAACTGTTGATTCACATGTTGCATGGCAACAACAGGCAACGAAACTGTAGTCCAAACCTCGTTAATATTAGGTCCTGCAACGTCAAAAACTTGAGACATAGCATTTTCATTTTATTTTTAACAAACAACACATGACATAACACGTCGACCGTCGTTGGTAGAACTGGTTTATTAATCAAATTAGATGGCCCAAAAATGGGAGTCTGTTTCGCTTCGTGTCACTCTTTTCAACATTTTTGGAATTTACCGAACAACCTAAACAAATTACCGAAAGAACCGATTTAAATATATAGCGCTTGATATTAAGTTTTGTGAGGAGTAAAATCAGAATTTCAGAGCGCACGAAGTTCAGAGCATTAAAAAAGTGTTACCATTATGCGACCCCTGCGCACAACATTTCTGCGCATATTTATCAATATGTTTATTTAGTATTTTCTTATGGCGTAATCACAATGACAGAGTGTTACAAACATAGTTTACTATCGTTCGCTTATATGAGATTTAATCATTAAATGTCATTATGTGTGAATATTTTGTGTCATCTATCCTACAAAATTAAAAAAACCCTTTTAATTTTGACTTCTTAGTCTAATGTTATTACATGTTTTTAATTTTGTTGTACAGTTTTTATCTTGTTCATTTGTGTTTTACTTGAAAATAATTATATGGTCAGCATTTTTTATATTAAATAATTTTCCACTCACATTTGATGGTATTGATATTTATGTTTATATACAGTTTTACCTATTTTATACATTCCAATATAATCGTATTTAAAAAATAAACTCAAGTCGCGCGTCGGAGATGACACGCACAATTTTTTAAATGTGATATCAATTGAATAACTGAACTGTGAACTTTTCTCTTAAGTGTTAACAGTCAACTAAACAAAGTCACTAAATGAAGGAAGAACTGGAAATAACATATCGAATGTTAGCAACTCAAGTTACAAAGTTACGTATCGAATGTTGAACTATTCAAGATTTTGTTTATAATTAGCATTCTGGTTAAGGTGTTGTTTTGAAATTATATTATATTACAAATATACGCAGATTATCTTATTATATTTAGTCTAAGAAAAGTTACTTTTCAAGAATGGTAAACCATTCGTTTTTTATTTATGATTTTTTAATCAGCCCTAATTTTATACCTTTATTAAATATTTGAAAAATAATAGAGGACTAAAGAATAATTGCAATATTTTCTTTAACTATTTTTCTGCGTATCTTAGAAGAGAAACTTTTGAGACAAATTAAATTACAAAAACCTAAAAAAAAATTTGCTTCACTTTATTGTGCATATTTACGTAATAGATATAATATTATTTATAAATAAAATACTTTGTGTATCTGTAAATTTTCTTAAAATTTTCGAACCACTTAATCAATTCACACAATATTTCAGTTATACTCGGCATAAAGTTCACATGTACCTGTGCGGTATAGGTGGCGTTGTTTTTTTTTTAATATGTGGTTAGAATTAGATTTTGATAGATGAACATAATTTCTCTTCATTGTTGTGTATTTATATAATATTTATATTGTTCTAATAGTAAAAATAATATAAAACAAAGTGATATCAAGATAAAAATAAAAAACCTGTAATTCAATATCAATACCATGAACAAGAGGTAATGAAAATTTCCATATTGCGTAAGTGTTGACATTATGAACTAAAATGGCATTTTGTTATTTATAATATAATTATGACCATGAATGCATTTCATATCTTAATCCACTGTGATGTATTTATATTTTCTTTATTCAAAACGTATAAATTTCAGTTTACAGCAGCATGCTGTTTATTTTTCTTATTACAATCTTTTATACTGATTATGTTGAAATTGTAAGTCGATATTTGGTTGTTATTTTCCTGCCATTTTTCTGTCAAATAGATACAACATTTTAAACGTTGTATCTATTTGACAGAAAAATGCCAAGAAAATTTAAGTACACCATTCAGGTGATGTATTCATTAGTATCAGGTTCTTCCAGGATGCTTCCAATTAACATGTTTTGGTGTTAAGCACTACTAAATAATGAATGAATTTCAACTAAATATTTAAAAACCAAGAGCAAGAGTATTATCAAATCGAATATTAACTACCAACGCCTCATAAACAACCTTAATTTTTACCAATTTATTTCATGGGAGATTAAGAAAAACAGTTAAATTAACATTGTTATTAAAACTACACAGATGCTTTGCCATGTCCATTTATTTTGTGAAATTGTGACTGTAACATCAATATTAAAGAACAAAACCTTTCAACAGGTGCATTCATAAACTACAATATTTATGAATACAAAATTATTTACATTTAATTTTTAAATATTTACAGGTACAGAAACTACCAAGTAAATCAGCTGTATTAACAGTTATGCGTATCGATTGAAGATAAGAAATAATACAGAAAATCACACTTTAAAACGTCGTCAATTATTTCATCAATATATAGTGGCTATGTAGATGTGTAAAAATTGGGAACAAACCTTTTTAGTACATCCGATTTGATCAAGCAAAATTACATATTACATTCGAAAGAATATATACAGTTACGTTAAATTATAAATAATAAAGTTGATGGCAATTTTAATATCAATTAGATAAAAAATATGTAACATCTTCAAAGACAGGTAGCCTACATCATATGCAAGAATATATACAGACGCTGTGACTTAATTTCACGTTTGTGGTCGACCAAATTTGTTTATAACATTCACTTATAATTCAATATGAGATTAATGAAAACTATTAGTGCCAGGACCAAAACCAATATAACAGCATGCCGTTACTACATGTGTCTTCAGAAAAAAAATTAAATGAAAAAAAATCTCGAGAAGAAATTGACACAATTATCTCAGCTAAAATACTCGATCCAAATATAGATCCAGAATCGTTTGATATCGTAACAATAAATGTGATTCATGGTCCATGCGGTTATCTGAATATGAATTCTGCGTGCATGTATAAGAATAAATTCGCAAAGAGTTTACTTACAGATACAATCATTTGTTTCGATAGTTATTTTTGTATCGTCGAAAGTCCACAGAAAAACGCAAATTATGTTAAAAGTGAAAATAAATGGGTAATGTGCCATATCCGCTACTATTATCAAAAACCTATAAAGTGCATGCAAATGGTGAATTTCTGAATCTGAATGGTGAAATCTGGAAAATATATTCGCAAATACGTATATAAAAGAAATGACATGGCTGTATTTGCGGTTTAAAATTTAAATGAAAATGAAGAAATTAGACGGTATCAAGTAGGTGGCAATCAATGCAATGTAATATTTTATAATACAAGCAATGTAATATTTTATCATTTCTGATATACGAACGTATACACTTTGAAAATGGACAACAACACTTTAAAAATGGATAACACCTGTACTTTAATGAACAAAATGCATTATACAAAATGTAGCAACAGGACTAAAAATTACACTGAGTTTTATGAATTTGTTATCTTAGGAAATTTTGGGGACTTAGTAAGAACATAACTTAATAATTAAGTTCTAAAATATTTAAAATACAATAACATGTCAAAAAGATGGAAATTTCGTACAAGAAGTAATACCTAGTAAAAAATTATCTGTATAAAGAGTTGCTGCTTATCCAAGTATTTTCTCAACAATTATGTTAGGTATGTTGTGCACTATACATCCAAAACAACATGATTGTTTTTATTTACGAATGTATTCCCATACCATTTGAATATCTAAGAACAATTAATGGTCAATTATAAGCATCAATCATGGTATGCTTGTTAATGTTTCGCTTACTTCATCTTAACGTCAAATATCCAATTTATTCTCTATTTTATTGTCAACACGTTTTCCAACACAACCTATATAAACATACCCTGTGTGAAGACATACTTCATAAATTGTGTAATATACATTACGTAAAAATTCGAATTTACATTTCTCACCAGAAATATATAATTAAGTATCAGTTATGACTGAAAATATTCATTTGCTCCTTCAGAATGAAACGCTTTTATTTTAATTATGCAATCACCTAATGAACCGGCAAGTGATCTATTTAATCGTGATATACAACTGAAGAAATAACTTCATATGTTCAAACTAACGAAATAATATTATTACAAGAAGTAACAGCCATTTACGACACAATTGTGCACGTAGTCGTTGCTCAAGAAAGTGGTTTCTTTTTCTTGAAGGCGTCAGGTCGAATTGAAAAAACATTTTTAATTTAATTTATTTTAGAAAAAATGAGTTCACAAGATGAAATTGTGTCAGGAATTGCATTATTAAGAATTACTTCATTGGATGCTGATAGAGTAGCTAATTCCGCGCTAAAATTACTATTAAACATACAAACAAATAAATACTGTAGCGTGTAACACCATACAATTTATTCCAGTATGACAAAAGAACTTCAAAAAAGTCATATTATAATCTGAAATGGGTGTACAATGGCCCATAAACATCCAATGGGAGCATTAAATAGAACTTCCAAGGATTCGAAAGAAAATGAGACTTTTTAATGGTTCACTCATTTTACTTCCAAGACACTTCAAACAAACATTACTAATGATGCCACGTTCGACAAATTCAGATGAATTCAATGCATGTTTAAGGTAACATTTATAAATTGAAATTAACAATAAATATGCGTGTAACACATTGAAATGCTCTATTGGTTGGAAAATTTAAAAAAACGGCCAAATTTTAAAATGGTGTAATGGCAATTAATCCAAATATTCGATAAATTATTTGGCCCAAAAATGTTTGTAATATCATGAATACGAAAACTGCATTAATCTAGATCATTTTTTCAGATGTGCCAGAAAATTTCTTTACACATCAAAGGCTAAATGAACGTATGATACTGGTTTCCAAAAATGTTGGTGTTTATGCCATAAATATTAAATTACAAGATACGTTATAAAGCGATGAAAACAAAGTGTCAATTTTCCAATAATATTTATGAACTCTCTTTATATACTAAATATACCAAAGCACCATTTAAAATTAAAACCGATTCATCGTCAACTTCCTTACGTAATCCCAATGCTCCAAAGCTTTGTGATGGAACAAGATTTGGGGTCAAGAAATTACAATTCTGAAGGTAAATTACAAGAGAACGTACGCTGTCTTACCACGTATACCAATGATACCCGCTGATTCACCAATTTAATTTAAACTATTACACTTCCCTATCCGTCCAGCATTTTTAATACACATATTCACACGTTTAAAATTGTACACACAATTATATGGATTGAAATATTTTCATAAAATAGCATGTATTTATATTTCTTCTTGATTTAAAAGACAATTTTGATTTTACTTTTTTATGTATTTAAAATACTTTTCTGTTATTTTCATCCATCTTCCCTATTCAATCGTAATTTCTTTAATTAATTATCTTTACATATATATATATATATATATATATATATATATATATATAGATATATAAGTTATTTTAAAGACTCACATATGATAATCATGTAATCTATCTACATAGTACATAAATGCTTATTTTGATTTTCCACATACCAAAAACGTATAAAAGTTGACATAATATAAATACAGCCATGTGTAATATGCTTTATTTACCAACGTTAAAGTTTTCCATATTTTATCACGACGCAAATTTACATTTTCTAAATGTCACGGTTAACATGACATTTCAAACGAAATTTCCGAGAGTTTAATAAAGGTTTTACCATATTAATTGAGTTTTTTATTGCAATATATTGTCCTTCCTGTTTTAAAGCGCCCACGCCTCAATAATCCTTGACATGAATATTACTGTGTTGTTCGTGAATTTATATTTTATTAATGTTATTTCAACGAATTCTATTGTTTTATGGACTCATGTCTGCCATTTTTTTGTTCACTCTTAATTTTAATAAATTCAAGCCAGCAGCAACGCGCAGACAAGTTTTAGTTAGACGTGCACTATTTGATTATTTACACAAAAGTTTCGGGCCATGTTTTACATCCCTCTACTTATAGATGTGTGTATATATATATATATATATATATATATATATATATATATATATATATATACACATACATGTATAAATTTTCTCCGACGGTAGAGATGAAAATTATTGATGAATCGTTTGGAAATTTAGCCGAAAGTCAGTCCCCAATTAGTTCTAGATTGTTGTTTGTATTCTTAAATAGTGGATAGTGGATATGGACAAAATTAGGCAAAGGCGTCAGGTAAACTGCAAAGTTGCAAAAAAAATCATAATTTTTGCATTTTTCTTAGTTCTGTAATTGAATGCGGGGCAGTGACAGCGTGTTACGTATGCAGAAGCTTACGTACTCTTAAATTAAGAGAAATTGCTTTCATAAAGCAGCTGCATACGTCAAAAAACATGAGTTTTTTGTATAAACATGAATATCTCTTTGACTTAGATTTTTTTTTAAAATTCCCTTGGTTGTTTGAATTCATTGAACACTCCAAATTTACAGCGTCATATACATAGATGACAACCTATTAAAATTGACAATATTGATCGACAGACGTAATGCAATAATCACATAGTTTCCTGTTAGATTACATTTATGAGGAAAAGGCAATAAAAATTGAAAACTTTTGCATCTAAGACAAAAAAAATGTGTTATACAAGAAATGCAAAGATATTTATAGTTCTATCCATACATTCATTTGAAAAATGAACAAAGTTATATATTTTTAGAAAGCTATTAGCTTCATTTACAAACCATACTTATCTGTAAACTAATATTTCGATACTTCAAAATTATTCAATTTTGGTTTATTGCGTTACGTAAATAATGTATCACTTTGAAATATATTAGCTTTCAATTCCTGTCACAGATAAGGCACCAATTGATTTAATACAAGATATTTGTTTTAATCACTCGTGTCGATAGCAGAAATAATCCACTAAAATAGTTTAATTCTTATAAGTTATTAGGGTTTCTGAAATTATTAGAAATTAGAATGGTGTTAAAAAGTAGGGAAAAAAAAGTAGGGAATTTTTTTTCGAAAATTGTTTATTGATTTAGGCTGCCCCAACCGAAAGTTGACAACACTTACAGTATATTGCGATTAACAAAACTATAACGCTTCACATGAAATAAATATTTAACCTGAAATCCCCTACAGGATGAGGAAAGCATCGTCGGTTGCAAGTAATATCTCTTAGTGTCTCGAAGGATATATTTTATTTTCGCTATCCAATATATATTTTTAGAGGAATACTCTAAGGACTGCATGACAACAAAAAATATTAAATGAACTCTCTGTATGTGATTTATAGCTATTGGACATCGAAACTTATTCCAGTAAAAATGTAGTCTATTCGATTTTACGTATTAATCTTCGAATTGATTGATTTGCTGAGTTGACTAGCAGTTCTTTCTGAATTATTATTTATAATAGTACCTATATTTTACTAAAAAGGCTCAAAAATAGTATAAGTACAGAGAGCAAAATTATGGCTTTATAGGATTTCAAGTTCATTTCGAGTTTGAAATTAAAAATGTTTATATTTTATCAATACGCCTACACAAAAACATTGGAAGAGCTTAGAATGAGGGACTTTGAAAACCGGGATATGCACCAGGGATCATTAATTTTTTCGCAACGTACTATTGTGTATTAAAACATTATATAATCAAATGAATCGCTCCTTCTTTATTAATATTTATTATTCGTGAATTTCATACACGTTTAGGTCATAAAAAAGTATTTGCGGTAGAAAAAAAATTTTAAAAATTATTCATTCCAATAAAAATCTCATTGAAATAATGATAACCAAATAATGTAATAAATCTTTAATTCTCTTTCATATTTATATGCCAAATAGATTGTCTAACCTACTTCATTAATTAAGCGCATATCGTTTCCAACTATATATTTTATTTTAACTTAAGCCGTATTCTGAAATTCAGAACTGATTTTCTAGGATAAAAAGAAATATAAATATGACTCTCGTGTAAAACTAATTTTTTTCTCAATTAATTTATTAATTAAAACTCGATATCCACTTGATATCTGTTTAAAAAACAAATAATAACATTATTACGCAAGTATGGCCGTATATACGCACACACAAACACATGCACACACACACACACGCACACGCGCACGTGCACGAACGCACGCACACTCACACATACGCACACACACGTGTGTGTGTGTGTGTGTGTGTTTGTGTGTATATGTACAACTTTTACTCGAATGCAAGTATATAGAATTTTTCAGTTTTTTCATATCCTTGGTCGATCAATTAGAATTGGGGAACAATGGATGTAATTTTGAAGCCTAGTATTTCGGCTTAAAAATGTATATATTTATTGTATCACATTATTTTAAAAGTAAATATACTATTATATGGAATGAATGAGTCAACAACTTTTCGTCCGAACTTTAGATATAAATATGATTCTTGATAACTTCCACCAAGGTGAATCAAATACAAGCTTAATGCCTAAATTAGTGACTTTATAAAGTCTGCACTGATGCAAAACTTGAACAGTGAATTCTAATCATTAAAAGTTGCCAATGCTGCAATACATAATTTAGCACTTACTCAGATTGAGTGGTTAACCGAGAGAGTTATATTTTATTCAAGAATGGAGTTAATAACACGCTATAATAGCACAAAATCAGCAACGCGCTTGGCTTGAAAAACAACTGCAATATTGGTAAAAAAATATAGTGCAAGGGATTCTCATACAGTTCCTCTTGTTTAGAATAACCGTGGACAGTGATGACCAAAGGACGCGCGGTCAGCTCTATTGGATATGGCGTGTCTGTTCAAACATCGTGTCACGGAATTACCCAAAAGCCCAATTCAAGCGCACACTGCCTAGCGACGTTCTATACTATGCGTTAGCTCTCAGTGCAGTTGCTACCTCTCTATATTCCAATCTTTACTGTTTTTAAAACGAACATATTTCGTCGCTAATATCAACAGTACCCTGGATTCACTGGAGAGACATTACACACCATCAAATGTAAATTAGAAGGATCTGATCATCAATAGTTTGTAAGTTCTTAATTAATGAAATGGCTGTTATGAAGTTTTCTACTTCAGCCATATCGAAGAGAAGTTTTGACACATGATTCAAAATATTATTTTAAAGGTCTGTACCAAAACTTCAGTTCTATAGTGATTTTGGCTATGTTAAAACTCTATTTCGACTTGGATTAATTAGAAAATTAATCGATCTTTAAATATTTTATAAATAATAATAGATATATGTTCTATATATTTACATATATATATATATATATATATATATATATATATATATATATATATATACCTACCGTGTGGAACTAGGTTCAGTACAAAACATTCCATATAAGAAGATGCCATCTCACGTGCAAATAAAAAAGTATAAATATAAAGTAAGGAAACAACAGAATCCTGTTACCCTTAAGGATTTTTAAATACTGTCTGTAAACATTTGCATTTAATACAAATTGTGATAAATCGGTAAAACGTCACATTTTATGACTGCTTATATTAAATTGCGGTATTAAATTAAGGGGCCCCGAAATGACAACTGCTTCAGTGCCCCTTCAACAAGTTAAATTTTTAAGTTTTTACGAAGATGATTTTGTTGAAAACTGGTATTATAATTTTTTTTGCAAACATCGTAATATAACAATATTGGACAAAGCAAGATTTTTAATTTTAGTTTATAACTCTGTTATTGCCATTTCCACATTTTCCTTAATTTTACATTCATTACTCGCGCTTGAATTTTTGCCTTTTACTGCCCAGACAGCTTTTGAATAATACCTTTAATTTACGCTACCTGTACTCTCGGCTGTAATTACTGTACATGCTGACTCCCTAATTGGATTAAAGTTTGATATAATAATTTACTTGAGTTCTCATGAATATTACGGGCTATTTTGCTATTTGTGTATTTTCGGAAATTTTATTTGTGTTAAGCACCAATTAAAAAATTCGTGGCTTGTGCACTATTTTTCAATAGGCTTTGCACTCGTATTTCTTTTAATTATTCCTTTTTTATTATACATTGATTTGCAGAATGCTTCAGTACTTAGCTGTAAATTAAGCGAGGATTTTATGAAAAAAAATTTATTAACAAATTATATTGTCAACATGAATCATCTGAGCTTCGTTTTTACATGCAGATGTTTATATTCATGTGGCATTAGAAGAATTTATAAATATGAATTTAAAGGCAATTTCCAGGACAAAAATGTTTATTTTGTTAGGTTACCGAATAGGTTATCGAGTAGGTAATCGTTTAAAAAAAAAATTAAATTTTGAACTCGAATAACTCCGGAATCGTAACGAATTGCAAAAAAAAAACAAAAAGTTTTCCTCTGTTCCCTTCGGCACACAGAAGTGATTTTCCGGTCGGTGGTTTTATCGTATTCAATTTTATACCTTTACATTTTTTTCATCTTAATACTTCTTTCTAAATATGAGTTTTACCTTGATATTTTTTTACGAAATATGGAGCCAACCATTTTAGCTATTTAAAAAAATTCAAAAAATTATCTAAACTTACAACTTTTCACAGTATCGTAACTCAATTTATGTTTTTAATTGCAAATATCGAGATCTCTTGACTTCAGCTTTATCTGTGTTATAATCTGTATATTCGAAAGGAAACTATTACAATTATTTACAAAATGTAGAATATTAATTGAATTGGTTTTTATTAGCGTACTAGTAAAATAAATACCAACAAAAACAAGTATTAACGAGTATATTAATATAAAATGGTCATTTAAGTGTATACTTTGATATTCATAAGTTTTGTCGAAGATCTAATTATTTCTATTCCTTGTTAATATTATAGACTATAGTTTTGATGAATTTTCACCTTAACATAGTATTCTATTTTCAAAATAAAAATTTTACAAAGGAAAATTACTGTATTTAAATTAAACTTTTTGTTATGGTTATAAACGGAAGTTAGAGTGTTAATTGAAAAAAAAGTCCAAATTTTTTTTTCTTAACGCGGAGGTTCTTGAATTCGCCTAACGTTTAAATTACAACGTGTGTGTGGCTTTAGAAGAATTTAGCTTTAGGAGAATTTCTAAAAATAAATCGAAGAGCAATACTCAAGAAAAATATTTTTATTTTATCAATACTACTGGATTTAAACATTGTTGCTTTTTTCTAGAAAATCGTGAAATTACGTTAAATCCTCTTATTTCAAGACTAAAAAACCAGTATCACGTTTAGACATAATTGATCACACTTTTGAATACAAACGTATCTAGTCTCTGAATGTTCAAATAAATTTCTATGGACTTCGAATAAAGACTATTTTTAATTGGTATGGATTACATCAAATATAGTTTGATTTATAATAGCCAATGAATCAAATTATACTTAACATTTGACCTGATAAAAAAATTACCAAATTCCTCTAATGATCTGGCTGACATATTCATTCTATTCAAAAAGAAATGGTTTTTATGATAAGAATATTATTCAATTGAATGTAATTAAGAATTTAACAAAATAAAAAATTAACTTGAATGAAGCAGTTATCCTTTATTTCTGTTTGGATTAATTCAAATACTTGATTTATTAAAACGGAACCAATATAGTTCATTATTTCCGTCCGTCTGTGTTTCCCTCACTGTCTGTCACACCCTTATAGCTAATATAATTTTAGACTTATGTACATGAAATGTCGTAAATATATGCATCATATTGGGATATATATTAATATTTTGAATACTATTACAACAAAAAAAATTGAAGTCAGCATGTGAGTGGAAGCAAAGAAAATGATTTTTATCGATTTTATTGAGTGGAGTATTTTGAATTTAAATTAGGTTTCCACTTACCATTTTTTCATTTTCAAGCACTGCGAGAATTTCAACAGCGTCAATATTGAGTGTCATAGTTATGAATTATATGGATGCGCAAAGACAGAAGGGATCCTCTCTTTATTACAATATTTATTTTAGGCAATTTTTTTCGCAATCTAATTTTTATATTAAATATAAGTTATTTCTTATTCCATTAAAAAACCTCTAAATAGTGGCACTACATTGGGACTTTCCAATGAAATTGTTTTGGTTAACTTTAAAAAATGTTCATAATATTTTGAAAATATATTGTCAACCTGCTTTGTCCGTACTTTGATGTCTACTTTGTGGATGTTGTTATTAACGTACGTTTCATGACCTTCTCGTTTAAATAATATTTTGCATTTTGTAATACTTCTTTTAATCACTATTTGGTGTAAAACAAAGCCTCTGCCTGTCTGAAGGCGATCATCTTAGAAACTACTGCACGTATTTTTATAAGATTTTCACCAGTAGATAGAGTGATTCACGAAGATTTAGGTGTAAATAATTTTTGAAGCTTTTGTCTAATTTGGTCGAACTGTGATAAAAATTGTCGAGTAAGTCGGAGAAAATCATGACATCTGAAAACTTGACGGATGTGGGCAGCGTAAATCTTTAGAATATCTGAGATCGCATATTTGTTTTATATGACAGTATAGTCCGCATGTCATTTTATAGTCACAATCAGTGCCAGAGTGTCATGTTATGTCGTTTTACAGTTTTTGCTAATGTCATTATTTTACAGGCTAGCATTTGAAATGACAATAAATAAAGTACAGGGCTAGCCTATAAACGTTCCACAATTATTAAATGTTGTGTATAAAGAAAAATTTTAGGTTTGTCTATAAACACACGTTTTCTATTCGCTAATTCTATTGGATTGGATTTTATAATTCGTAATATAATACGCTTCACTAAAATTTGTATTTAACATTTCGTAATCACAACTTTCTTTTATGAATAAAAAGAGTCAGAAAAAACTCCACATCAGTCATGTTTTGATCTAACCAAAACTCTATGCAACAGAACATGCGTGTCTTTAGAATAGGCGTCGCATACGCTCGCGGCTTGCTTTATGTGTATGTTATTATTTATGTCTGGGCGTGTGCACGCATGTGTGTGTATCTTTTGGATTGAAATATGTGTATCTGGTGAGCGGAAATTTGATATTTGGAAGTTTCTTAGAAATATTTCTTTATCTAATTGATAAATTTAGCGAACCTGATACGAAAAGAAGAGAAAAAACGGAATTTTCTAAAAAATTTTTAATTTTGGACGTATTAAACCTAGAGCCTTTCTACAAAAGGCGTCTGGAGATATAGGGTATATTTTATTGTCCACACAAGAATTGATTTTTTTTGCCTTATTCCATGTCACGTACAAAAAGGATATTTTAGGAATATAATAACAATCTTACTCAATGTCATGTTCAAAAAGGATATTTTAGGAATATAATAACCAAGAAAGGATATTTTAGGAATATAATAATTTAAGGACATGAAAAATTAGGAAAAATAATTTGTTATTAAATGTCATAGTAATATTCAAAACATTATAGCTGGATAAAACTACTTGGAGAATATTTAATTTGTACCTACTCATAGCTCCTCCTTGTACTCCTGGAACACTTACTACATTTTTAGGTCCTCCGTATATAATGTCTAAAATTTTGATTTTAATATTTTCTTCCATATCATAACCTACATATATTGGAGTGGAATACTTTCCTATGTTGATTTCTCGGTGCGATGACAGTGATAAATTCACAATATGATGACAATAGTGCCTTGCTGTAGCAATTTTTAATACATTCTCGTCTAAATCTTGCTACGAAGTTGCATATCAAATATCAACTTCTTGCAATCACTAAATTCTTCTAACTTGTTGCTTGGTGCTTTCATCTGTTTTGAATAAAAACTTGCTGTACACTTCATAAACCCTGAAATAAAATATAACTTATTACTGTAAAATAAAAATATAAAAATACAGATATATATACGGTCATTAAATAAAAACTTATACGAGCAGTGAGTAAATAACTTGCCGTCCGTCACGAACCGCGCGCAGTCTACGTTGATTTGAGCACTATTTGAACACAATTTGGTACAGCGACAGAGGAAGAAACACAGAGTAGCAACCCAGACGCTTAATGCCATATATTTCAAAAAATATTCGAGTTTTCATTTAATGGACGACAAAAAGTTCATAGTGCGTCCACTGTAGGGTTAATACTTTATACATTTATTAATGAAATATAATCGGTTTTCTACGAAAATAAATTGTTATTATCGTATTAGAATCGTTATTATTAAAAAATACAGCTGGTTTAAAAAAGGCGTGTGTGAGTAGATATATTGCGTCACAATATTCCACTTAACTTTATCAGCAACAGCA
Source organism: Druceiella hillmani (assembly GCA_039881145.1). Lineage (NCBI taxonomy): Eukaryota > Metazoa > Arthropoda > Insecta > Lepidoptera > Hepialidae > Druceiella > Druceiella hillmani. Next base: position 7,164,545 of record JAYKKI010000106.1, on the reverse strand, counting down.
TTAATATAATATATTGTATTGAAAGTTGTTTAAAATTGTGTTAAATATTTACTAAATTTTCATCACTCTGTACGTTACTTCTGAATTTTAGCTGTTGATATCCAAATAAATTAAGTGGTCGAATCAGTAAGTTAAGATAGTAAAAATAAACCGTAAAAAATATATAATTTGGTTTATGTTTCTATTAGTAAACAGATTACAATATACTTTGGAGTATTAACTAAAATAATACATATTGCTAAGCAATGTGTTTAATACGTATTTACGTCAATCGAAATTTAGTCAGATCTTGACGAAATGAAACTTTTGTTGTATTGCCTGAAAACTGTTGCATTTTTACTTACCGTCTCCATAGATAATATCTCCATACTTCTTTCATATTGGTTGCGATTTTTTAATTTTTTTCTCTTTAACTACGTCCAGGTTTCTGGATTTTATTTATTTTAATGAGTAAATTTCAATATTTCAATGAATTTTTGGATATTTAATTTCTATGATTTATTAAATGTTAATCGCATCTTAAGTGACAAAGCAAGAGAATTACTTAAATTTTTAAATTAGGTAGTGGAATATTTGTAAGAAACATCCAAATACCCAATTCTCGCGCACCAGATACATACCTTTCAGTACAACAGATACAAACACATGCATGCACATGCCCAACCACAAATACTTACACATAAACCAAGTCATACACGAGCATGCGACGTCCATACAAATGACATACACACATACGTATACGCACGTGTGCACACACGCATGCACGCACGCACAAACCTCCGGACGCAGCCACGCATGTTCACGAATATGATCACGTGCGTACACACATTGCTTTTTAATGCCGTGTTTGGTGGTTCCTTTGTATCTACTAATATTATTGTTATTACAAATTAGAAAATAGAAACTACCCAGCACGCGTTATATAATTTTTCAATTTTGCGTAATTATATTGCCTATATAAGTCACCAATGTTCGTGTCAACAAATTTATTTTACCAGTAGGTGAATTCAATATTTCTCATTAAAAAATAATGATGTCAAATTAATCCATGAATCCTAGTCCTAACAAGCCTCACATTTGCATAACATTCTACTCATATTATATATAGACATATTAGCGACCCGATCCAGCTTCGCAGATGTAGATGATAGGAAGGAAAATTCTCAGGAGTACGGATTTTTCCCACTTAATCCCTATTTATGGCTACGAATCGACCAATCTGCACAAAATCTACATCAATTATATATATTTGGGATAACATTAAGTATCTATGTCGGGATCATTTGTTTCGGACTGTTACGCAGAGGTTGTAGAATAGGTCAAAACACGACTGATGTGAAGTTTTTCTGACTTATTTTATTCATAAAACAATGTGATGATTACTCAATGTTAATTACAAAAACTTAGTGAACTGTATTCTAATAAGAATTGCAAAATAATTGTTCTAAGAGAGTTAACAAACTTATAAATTTTACAAATTTATATACAAACCTAAAATATTTCTTTATATGCAACATTTATTACTTCCACCGGATTAGTTGCAAAAACAAACATATTTTGATATCACATGTGACAAGGGAGATACATTTGACTATGTGAAAAACATTGAACGCTGAGATAAAATCCAAGGACGTTTAAAGTCTGACCCTATTTTTTATTTATTATCATTCCAAATGTTAGCTGCTAAAGAAAATGATCTACTACACTATCAGACAAAACAAATATGCGGCCACCGCTATTCTAATGATTTACGCAGCCTATACCAGTCAAGTTCTAGCTGGTACCAGATTCATCCAGCCCACACCAGTTCTTTATTTATTATTATTCCAAATGGTACCCGTTTAAAAGAAAAAAAGAAATGACAGACAACACTGTTATTGAAAAATAATTTGCATCATCCGATATTCTAACGATTTACGCTATCCATACCTGTCAAGTTTTTAGACGTAATGATTGATTCCGACTGACTCGACAGTTTTTATTCAATATTAATCCTCCCTCGTGAATCACTATATCTATTGTTGAAAACCACTTGACAATCCGTGTAGTAATTTTTGAGAGTATCGTGTTCAGAAAGATTGACAGACAGAAAGACACTTTGTTTTATACTACGTAGTGATTTATAGCTATAGTCCATATTAAAAATTATTGTAACGTATGTATATTTATATAATAGACACGAAATCGGCCAAGTGTATTTTGGAATGCGCACAAGGAAGGGTTGCGTAGATAATAATATATTTTAGAAATTATCATGAACATTTTAAAAGTTAACCAAAACAATTTCATGCAAAATTTCCAAAATAATGTTTAGGTTTTTTTTTTAAATTTGTCTAACTCCCATTTTGATATAAAAAATTAATTACAAAAAATTACCTAACAATCGTATTGTAGTGTTCCGCCTTTGTACATTCACATTGCACATCATTTTTAGGCCTAACATTTCGCAGTTGCTGCTTAAAAATTTAAAAAAAATGGCAAGTGGAAACTTAATTTCAATTCAAAACACTTCACTTAATGGAATGGACCAAAAATTAATATGATGCATATATTTAGAAGATTTAATGCACATAAATTTAAAACTGTAAAGTTACAAAGATGTGACAGACGGGGACGAAGAGACAAACGGGCGGAAATCGTAAAACTATCTGGGTTTCGTTTTTCCCATTTGCGGATCCCTAAAAGTGGTGCATAAATTCAAATATTACTCTATTACTGAATACCTCCCATTAACGTGGCAAAAAATATTACCATCTTATTATGATATTGTCTGAGGATGCACGTAACGAAATATTTATTAACACATTATTATGCAGGAAATTGATTGAATTACATACTAAATAATACAATTTAAATAAATTTTACGCACGAGCCTATGCGAACCAAGTATGCGAAGCAACTCATGTTAATCCAAAAAGAAATAAGAGACGGTGGCTTTATTTTATTTGATGTTTTATGTTATTATGTATAAACTATTGTATAAACATGTATTCTTTTTTAATATGATGGATGTGTCACATAGATCATTGTTGTAAATTGTCTATCAAATGAATAAATCAAGTATAATTTTATTACGTGGGTATATAAAATCAAATCTATATTTTAAGGTAAACCATATCATCCAAAAATTATGTTCTTTTCAAGCTCATAGAAAGTTCAGTACTTGAATATTCGAAGACCGATGACGTTCGCATTGGATTGTTTGAAAAAATACGTCTATGAAGTCTTCGATTTATTGTCGTTTGGTTATATAATTTGGACGTCAATTTTAATTATATTTTTGGGAAATTAAAATATTTTCATATTTAACATTCATTTTCAAAATTTACACTAATTTCATTTATGTAATGTAGAGAAATAGACATGCGAAAAAATGTTTTATCATCTGCAATTAGTCGTAGTTATTCCAAACCTGATCGTAAGATCTTACAATTTTAAAGCAGATACTGATTTATTATAGTTGTCCAAAACGCTACCCAATTTGTTAACATCATATAAATGGGAATATTATAATGCATTTACTCAATTTAATAATATTTTTTTATTATGAGAAAATATGTCAAATAAAAATAAATATAATAAAAAATAGTTCTACAAAACTATTTTTTAACAAGTTTCATAATGCCACTACAAATATATGTACTATAAGTCAAAAATAACTTTAAATGTTAGTATTACAGGGAAAACTGACGTGACTAAACCAAATTTTGAATGAACTTATCGAATGAACAAATTTTATTTTCACAGGAAATTAAACAAAAGAATTTAAGGACAAAAATTTACTCTCAATGTGACAAAATATTCTCATTGGGTTATTTTTACCATTATTACTACAAAAACTATAATTGCCTTCAATTAAAGTTATATATTGATTAAGCAATCAAGAAAATTGATAAATAATGGGAAATTAGTAATTAGTAAAATTAGTAAGTTGTACTATTATCAACAAGTAGAAGCCAAAGAATTAAAAAAAACACTAGTTTTATTCTTGCTACATTAGAAACAAAGGTTCAGTACATAGAAGAAACTTAGAAATATTTTTCCAATGTGCAAACAAATTTAAAGCGTGTTACATTAATATATTATACTTCATAGTTGGCAGACTACTTAAGAAAATTAATTGACGATTATCGCCGTCAATTAATTTTCTTTAATAAAATTACAATGCAATTTTTATTGTGGTGAACGATGAAAATGATAATATAAAAATGTTGGTGTATTGCAAATGTTATTTTAATATTCTTCATGTTTAGCTTTAAAATAGTTTATTAATAGACCCGTCAAGAATGAGTAGAACTCGCACTTCGAGTATTCGTATTTAAGCATTTTATGCATTAAATATGCTCAGTATTTCTATTGAACTATTTACGAATATTAATTTTTCGCAACATAAATATATTGCCTACTATACCTTGACATGGAACTTTTTCAAAAATTATGACATCAAACATCTTCGCTATGATTTTCCTTTTTTTTTTGCGTAGACCTCCAAAAATTCTTTTTTTTTCATAATTTCAGGGTCAGTAATCTTGGAGATAAGGCGGCGAGTATATTTTTGTATATTACCCGGTATATTTCTAAAAATATGATATATAAATTTATGAAAAAAATTGTTTAGGCCGTTATAACTAGCCTTTTCAAATGATATGCACTAAAATTGAATTTTTTTTCAGTAAATTATTTTCCCCCTAAAATTTCCATGTCAATATTTTTGAACGTTATCTATTAAAATATGTACAGATTAACATGCTTTATTATTATGAAAAAAATTAAAATTTTTAGGTTAAGCGATTTCCGTAAAAAACCGGCTGCAATCGATAGACAAACAGACACGTTAGTGATCCTACAAGGATTCCGTTTTTCCTTTTGAGATACGGAACTCTAAAAATATGAAAAAATATAACTAATATTACACAAACTATTTAAAACTCTGTCTAACTTTATTTCAAACCTAATTGGCAAAACGGGTAGAAAATTTTCAATTCCGGTCTTTTTCTATACATTACGTAGAAGCGCCAGACTCTTTTAAACTCCATTTACTTTACCACAATATTTTTTAAAATTCGATCATTAATTGATTTTAAAGCGAAATAAACAAAAAATTGATAAATATAAATAGTCATACTATGGAAATTGAGTCGTACTATGGAATGAGACTGATGCTTTTATCCTAATCGAGAATATTTTTGAGATGCAAACGTTATTCATGCTAAAATATCAGCTTTCTCTGCACAGGCTCACAATTTTTGAGAATATAAAATTTGAAAAATATTTGTACCCTACTCGCCAATAATCTTAAGAACACTTTGGTACATGACTAAGTGTGGAATTAATATGCTACAAACGGTAGAGAGTAATTTTTTTAAATGGCCTCTCCCATAATACGTCCGTATACCTGTTCGCAATTTCTAGTTTTTATATCCAAGGATTACCGACATTCATACATAATGTTACGAAAAAAATTATTCAGGTGTAAGCCGAACGAATGTCTGGATATGTAAAAGTTTCTGATGCACAATATGAAAATAGTTTTAAACATTCTAATTCGGTTATCAATATCTTTTTCGGTAGAATTCCAGCAACTGAAATATTATTATGTATCGTTAACATCCCACCGGAAATAATTTCCATCAAACATCAAGCTAAAATGTTCCCAAATTGCCGTTGAATAAGACATAACGGTTAGAAACGTTACTTATATAATCGAGTAAAAGTATGGAGTTACCTTGTGATCACCTATTCGTGCCAATGTATCAACGGAACATACGTTTTGTTGTGGAAGTTTTAGCAACTTAGATATGAAAGCATTTCTTGATTAGTTATTTTCTGTTAAATTCCACATGACATCGCTTAATACCGAATAGACGAAAGTTAATATAAATTAAATAAAAACGGAAACGATAAAGGAAGTTGCATACATAACACATACAATTATTTGTATCCTTATTTTTGCTGTCTTGAAAAGGTCGATTCTTAAAAAGCATCCACTTTGAAATCAGAGATGTAATCAAATAAGTTAATTTAAAGAGCACTAGGAGTTTTAATTAAAATCATGTAATAGTTTATATTTATAAATTTATGGAGAGACACAGATATATTTAGACAAAGGTTATTTTCCGAAATATGGCTTTTCTTTAGTTTTGTTAAATTCTAAAGAAAAATCTTTACTGAAGTAGGGGTACAAACGTAATAACAGTTTGTCGAAAGATATATAATAACAATGAATTATGGAAACATAATGACTGCCAATACCCTCAACTAATTTCTAGGCAATAGGATTATGAGTTAAATTAATCATGCCAGATATAAAAAAAGTCGTTTAAATAAGTTAGAAAAGTTCCAAAATTTTCTATTTGTATATCCAAAGACAAGCCTGGATTTAAAACTTAACTAAAAAGTCAATATATGTTAATATAGGTGTAATGTAAAAATGAGGTATAAATTACCAGAACTTATCACCTTGCGTTTGCCCTTTTGGAAGAAACTTATTTTATTTTGCTAACTGCTTTAATTTAATATAGGTATGGAACACGTAAAATACTTTGCTTTCCGAGGATATATGTACGCTAATGTACGATAAAAAATATATGATTTTAAAATTCAATCAATTCATTTTGAACAGATAAATTCCTAATTATTAGTGAGATTTTCAAATTTAGATTTTATAGACTTTATTTCCATCTTACTCTTTCAACTGTAAATTAAATAACAGTTAAATCTTTTTCAAACAGAGGAACCATAATAAAATATCAATATTTGAGAAAAATTAATATCTCATAAATTTCAAAAGATATAAAAAGTATGTAAATAAATATGAAAGGGGTTTTATATTTGATAAGGCAGACAATTTTAATGTCTGAAGAAATCATATATTTGAAGCCTCGACAAATGTTTGAATAGGAATCATGTCTTAAACTTCGACCTTACGAAGTAAATTTTGTCTGCCACTTGACGTATTATTTATTGCGTGAAAATATTTCCTTTCTTTCAAAACTGTTCTGACGTCGGCGTAAAGACCAAATTGTAAATTTTCACATTTGAATATTAAGAAAACTAATTTTATTATTTGTTACTTCCTAGAATTGAAAATGTGCTTTTATCGTTTTGTTTAATTGCATTGTTTGTTTTTGTTTTAATTATATATATTTTACAGTTATCTTACTTCTATACTTCAATGATATCAGACATTCCAAGAGTATGATAAGTTATCTCTTGGACTTATTACGGCAATCCTCAGTTTTACTCGCTTGTAGATTTTGTTTCAGTGCAGCCATATATGTTTGTTGTAGGTTTAAGTACTATTAAGCTCTCTGATTTCATATCCCTTGGACAATATTTTTGTTCAACAAATGTTACTTTAAACTTTAATGAGAATTTCAAATATCACAGTTTTAAAGTTTATTATATTTGATATTGTACAAAGAAATATAGTAACTTTTATGTGATATTGTACAAAAAATTCTCTACCAAACATTCAATGGAAAAATCCACCTATATTTCAATTTAAGTCGTAAGCTTTATTGCAATGAAGATCTCATTCAAATTGGTTTAGAAGTGTTTATGTGCTACACGAACAGATAGAATAAAAAAAACGTGGGAATAAAAAAAAGATATAATTTCTGCTCGGTTCCTATTGAAACTAAAAAAAATTGTATTAGTAGTGTATTCAGGATACATTACTAATCTATTTACTTAAAACTTTAGATTAACATTGTTGCGTACAATTTTTGTACAATTTTAATTTCGCGAACTGTAACGTGAACTAGGCAACGCATGAACTGTTTTTATACCCTTAAATCTTGTATTGATTTCTTGATTGAAAACCTTCTAACTTGCATTTGAAGATAGTTGAGTACTCATTGACTTAGGCTATTTTTAGACCATGAAAGGCTTTTATTAGTTACTAGGTCTGCCCACGACTTTGTACGCGTATACCGCTGAAAAACTTACTAATGCCGTTTTTATAAGTATACTCTTAGTTACCAGGTATATACTATTAGTACTAAATAAATAATAAAAAGAGAAAATAAAAAACTACAATTAAAAGAAATCAAAGAATACAATTCAGCTAGGCAGCACCTCGGGAGACTTGGCCATATCTTCTCGTCCAAATACACCAGTGTTTGCATTCGATACCCTTCAACCGACGTGTGTTGTCATTGATGATATATGAAAGTGAGAAGTAGCCGCTAACTATTAGCCTCGCAAAAAGACTCTAAGTTACTAAGCGAGCTACAGAAAGCGCCAAACTCGATATTTTTCTACGAGATACGATTCATAAATGCGCTGTCAAAATCTGTAGGATTGGCAAACTGAAATGACAAAGGGCAGGTCATGCAACTCGCAGAATCAACAACCACTGAGGAAAAAATTTGTCGAATGGCGGCCACGTGTTGTAAGACGAGAAAACGGGGAAATTCTTAGGAGAACTAAGGGAACTGACGTAATCCGTAGGATTGGCAAACTGAAGAGACAAAGAGCAGGTCATGCAGCGCGCAGAACCAACAACCGCCAGGGAAATTTTTTTCCGAATGGCGGTCACGTTCCGTAATACGCGAAATGAAACGGCATCTTGCTAGGACAGACTTGATAAAGGTTGCAAGAAGTCGTTGGATGCAGGCTGTTTGAGACGATGTTGGTAAGTCTATGGGTAAGATCTATGTTTAGTTGTGGGTGTCTTCCGGTTGGTGATGATGAAATTCCTAGAAAATATATAAATTCGAAACTGATATAAAATATGTCCCAATTATGAATATATGGTAATTTGACATTTCAATACGCTGTGTTTTTACTCAAAAAAAGTTCAAACTATTATAATAGATGGCGTTACTTGATAATTTGTATAGCCCTTGTTAAAAAAATAGTTCTTAAAATGTTTGTCCGTCACCTAATTCTGACAAGTTTTCTCCGTTATAAAGTTTCGAATCATTAAAGGATATGAAATTACGTAGAATGTTAACTTTGATCCAATGTAATCTTAAAAAACATCTTCAGACTACAATTACAAAAATTTATGTTTTAAAAATAACAATTACAAGAATATTACGCTACAATAACGAGGAACAGATATTTAAGTGTGCCAAAAATTATAATATTAGATACATAATTTCACAAATTACCATTAGAAGATCTATATATATTACACGTCGTGGTATGGGGTCGTTGCATAACGATCATACTCGGTGTAGGATCACTGTTAATATATTTGTGAATATTTTAGATAATCTACTGTTATTATAAAGAATTTACTTTCAGAAATTTGTATAATGGATTTATTAGAAATTTTATTTTACACATTCATATTAAAAAAAAACTAAATATTGCTTACTGAAACTATATGTCAAACAATTATCTATTTTCTATTTTGATTCGATAATGTATTGAAGGTAATAAATTAAGGGCTCATTTCGGCAAATGTTTATTTTTTTCCTCCTTTTTCTACGTCGCAACAAATCTGTTGCGTCTATTAAATTAAAGTCAATGGCAAGAATCTATGTGTGTAATAACAAAACTAAGAAAGGTGTAAAGAAAATGGAAGTTTGTAATAACAACTGACAAAATTGCAAAATTATGTCATTTAAATTAAATTGGAAACGGGCCAAGTGACTTTTAATTGTTTAACATCATTTACCAATTATTAAGCCTCTTAGTCGTTCCCCTCCCAAAAAAATTATAAAAATACCCAAAAAATCCCGAATATATGCTTTAATAAGTACTTCCAATAAAGTATTTCGAGTAATCGAACTCCATTACTTTTCAAAATGTTGAAAAAATTCTTATATGGCCGGAAATAACACAAATGGAAATTATTGGATTACTGAGACTTATTATTGGAGAAGATAAAATTTTTATGCAGCAAAATATTTTAATACGATTTAGAAACTAAAGAGATACCAAATATTATTTCCGAGTTCGGTGTAACATATTTTTAGACATATTACCGAAAGTATCTACAGAATATGTTTCGTTCTTTCTATTTCCTTAATTTTTAAACTCAAAATAATAAAAAAAATTATGCTCCTTAGTAGGAAAAAAACCCCTACGATAATGTGGTTTAGAAAGCAAATTACAAACAAATTTTGTGATATATAAAACTTCTATCATTTTTTATATATTTTATACAGCTAGTGTTTAATTATTTTTTTAAAACTATTTCTTTGATACTCTTCATAAGAGATAAATTACTTCATTTCAACTTTTGCTCATGGTTAATATATTTATATAAAATATATATATTTTAACATTACATTTAAAAACATTTTTATTTGTGTAGAAGGTCCCTGACAAAATAAACCATTTTTTCTCGATTTTCTTAGTATTTATTATGTAAGAGTAACTAAACATTTGATACGAAAAACCAGATTTATAATATAAATGTAACCGAATATCTCAAAGCCAAGTCCTAGGGAATCTACTTTAACAAATTTTAAACATTATTTTTATTAAATGTCATATATTTTAGACAACATATTAAATATATCTGGACTTTATTCATCGAAACGTTTAATTTGGTACATCTTGATGACTTTTTCTATTTTTAATTTTTTCATGTTACACAAAATTCCTACTCTCAGTCGCCGTATTGCATTAATTGTGACCATGCAAACATCGAGAGGGTTAAATGATCCTAATGACACTCTAACTTTATTCTTTCAAATTGGATTATCTGTTTCAGCTCTGGGGAGTAATGTCTGGTTACATTCACATATAAACATGCGCATAGACTGATCAAAATCCTGCATGGCGTGCTACATTGTGGTAAAATATGTTGACACAATAACTTTAAGGAACGTTTATTAGAAGACAATCCAATTATTCTAAGACTCAATTCATGAAAAATTTATGATACTTTTACCTGTGAGAGATATATCGTGCAATACAATTGTATGACGAAAAATATAAAATTATTGTATTAATATCTGTAAATAGTTTATTAGAATTACTATCTTAACCTTTAAATGTTTTTTTGTTTTTTAATGTCTTTTTCATGCGTGTACGGTCCCCGATGAAACAATGTCTTTTTTTCTTTACTAACTAATTAATTTGTTTTCTTTTTAAGTCGTCGTCTCTTCTTTCGTCCATCCACTTGTTTGTTGGGCATCGTTTGCCTTGCGTGTTTCTAATTTCTGCAAGTAATAAGATTTCAATTAACGCATAACGCATATTATATGCAATTTCTCCCCGCATATATGTGCTATTAAATATTTAAACTTTTATGTAAACCTGGAAGTGCAACCCTACTCCTAAGACAACCTACTTAGAGCGAGTACCGCTCATACTGAACAGACTTATTTTAATAACATATGTCTAACATGAGTTAAGTAACCGATTGAGAGTGACTTATACACTAATACTGCAAAACAGTAAGTTACGGTGGTAATTTAAGGTGCCCGACTTTATTTAAATTGAAATTTTGAAAGCATGTCTGAAGGTAAATAATAACTTTGTGGGACCTGTGTATGTACAGGATATACATTAATATGAATTAGGCATATATAAACCTATCTTTTTTTTTATATTGTAACTTTAACCAAATTTTATTAAATTCTTATCATCTTTGAAAACTTTTGTTATGTTATGAAGACCCCCTTGTATTTAAAAGAATATCACGAAATTATGTAATAATTCATATAATAAGCATGCGATTTTTTTATATCACATCATCAATCTAAAATTGGGATTGTTAGTATATAATATACGGTGTTAGATAAAATAAACTGGTCCTTTAATTCAAACACAAACTCTAATGAATCTCTGTCTACGTTACTATTGACGTAACAGTAACAAAAGTCTCATCATTCGCACGAGGGCTAAACGAGATAAATTATGTACGTTGGTAACAAAGACTCGGAAAAACCCTTTTTACTTTATTGTCCTTTGTTATGTGAATTTTCACGTATTGTCTTACTTAATTGACCTGACGTTTGCTTTGTTATTACTTCAAAGAGTATCTCATGAAATATGATTAAATGTTTTCTTGAAACAAAATTTGAGACAGGTGATATTATTTTGCATTATCCACACATTTAAGGTAAGAACATTAAGTCCTCTGTAGTCTTCTGAACCATCGTATTTTGATTGTACATAACAAGTAAATAATTTTGAAGTGACTTAAAATATAGATATATTTTTAAAAATTATCTCTCTTTACTTTAATTATTTCTTGCTAAATATATAGCATGTGGATGACAAAATCATTGACAATAAAATACTTATATTTAAAGTACCCCTAAAATATTAAGAGACGATTTATAATTAATTATGTGGCAATGTCATTTGCAATGTTAGTTTTAGAGAAGTAAGCAGATTAATTAAATCTTTATGACATTATTATTTCGAGTTTTATTCTATGGATAAATGTAAGAATGTCAATGACCCAGTATTTGTTCACCGTCTTTCAATTATGGAAAACAAAATTCAGAATAAAGAATCGACATGACTATTCTTAAAAGTTAAAAACTATGTGAAACTTTTTTAATATAGTTTTTTGGGTATTATTTTTATAAATTAAATATTTTATTTCAAATAGTACATTGTTCAAATCACATATGTTAATGTCGATGCATATACATAGAATAGAGACACATTTTGAAATAGTTTACAATTTTATGAATCTAAATATCATCCCTAATAATTTTTTTTATTTATTTCCATTATTTCTCCTTGATACTAAACTATATAAGAATGTTCATTTTGAAGATTCTTTAGATGATCCACCTGCGAAAATAGGGATATAAAATTAAAGGAAAAAAATCTTAAAATTACATTTCTCTCATCGTAGCCCAAGTAAGTAAAGGGATACATCTCAACAGTCATATGTGACACCCATTTTTTGTTTATCTTGGTTTATATGTAAAAAGTAAACTTAAAACCTCTTGTTGTTCTTCTATGTTTATGAAACCTAACTAAAGAATATTGCCTCAAATTAAACTAGTGGTAAATATTAAATTAAAAAATATGGATACCCGAAATAAGTGAACTTTTTGTATTGGGTTATGTTTAATTATTAGCCGATAATAAACTTATATTTTCTACCAGAAAGTCTAGTTGCTTAAATGTTTTAGCATTGCAAAACTTGAGAAAAACGAAACATATTCAAGTTTTTTTATTACTTTAAATTCCGGTACAGCACGAAAATTTAATTAACAGACGAGCGCTGGTCCGCGCACCCATGCGCTTTTCAAGTTTTATCTCTTACTGTTAATATATATAATTATAAAATAATTTCCTACTGCGTTTAAATTGCTGACATGATTAAAATTATCTCAAAATAATTCCCAAAAGAACTTTTAACAGAAAAGTCATATCTTAAATTTAAAAAAAGATGTCATCGCATCTCATACGTCTGTAAAAATTTTAGCAATATTAACATTATATGATTAAAAATTACTTGAACACATAATATTTAGATTGCTATGAATATTTAATAATGTTCTTCTTTATCACAAAAATAATTCTGAGGGTCATAATTTATGAACGATATACCAGCATTTTTATTAATGGTATAGATATTAAGGACGCTCACGATAAAGTTTCCAATTTCTATTTATCTGGATGCATATACGTTTGAACATTATGTTTTCAGGTACCGAAAATATTTTAATTCATACATCAAATTATATTTAAAATAAAAATAACGAATATATTCGTAGCAGGCAACTGATTGAAGAAATTTAATAATTGTGGTAAGTATTTTCGCGACATAACATAAGTAAATTGTTCGTTCCTAGATGTTTGTGTAATATTTTATTTTAGTAAAACAACTCTGTCCTCAAACAATAGCTTCGCAGTGCGAAATACATATTTGTATGCACATGCACGCACGCACGTATGTACGACTGACACATCGTCCGCCTGACCGCCCGCCCTCCCGCACGCAAGCACGCCCACAACTACACATATATGTGCCTTCCACGTAATACTGCCTAAAATTAGTTTAAAAATAGGAAAGGAAAAAATATTTTATTCACCATTTTAAAACTAATCTTTTAATAAAAAATATTTCCCTTTCACACACAATACGATCACAAGCTGGTCTTGCTAGCAAAAGCTACGCAACATGTGATTTTATTACTTAATGTAGTATCTGTGACATCGTATCTTAATGTATTTGTTTTAATTTTATTACTAAAGCTCACTTGCTGCTAACGGAACTTAATAGTGTTTCACAGCTTTTAAATATTATCACTTGTTCTGAGCGAGTCGTTTGTAATGGAGATTATTCTCAAAGAAATAAGTAAAAAGACGTGTGAACTTTTCATTACAGTTCTTCGGTATGACACTATGAGTCTGATTTTTTATATTTAAATGTATCTCCTGCTCGAGATTTGGTAACAGAATTCAAAAATAAATATTATAGTCGTGTTTTAGGTAATAAAAAACTACTACGAAATTCATTCGGCCGTTAACTGAATTTCCAGGTAATTAATTATTTAATGAAATTACGATCTTACTGAGGGATGGAAAAAGTATTAGTGAAGTTATTACTTATAAAAAAGTATCATATTTAGTGTAAATGTTGGAATAAATAGAATACATGCTGAAAGCTGTATGCACAAAGACAGAATTGATATTAGACAAATACCAATTGGCAATCGGATAAAAGGTAGTAAATAGTGAAATGCTATTTGGACGATGTGATTTAAAAGAAAAAAGGTGAGCATCAAATTCATATTCTTGAAGTTCTTATATTTACAGCTGGCTATTTGGCTATTTTTTCCATAAATCAAAATTTTAATATAACGGGCTGACGAGCTGCGAATTTTTTTAGCAAGCCATAAAATTTTACAACTCATACACATTGGCAACTACATTTTACAATTTATAAAAACCAAACGGTTAGACAAGAATAGCAATACTAAATTGTAATGTAATTTATAGAAAAGCATATTATATTCTACAAGTGTAATTGAGATCAAAATCGCTACCGTACACCTGTCATGAAATTTGAAAGCGCATGATTAATTTCTTTTTGAATTTTTGTCGAAGTGATTTTTTAATAATTCATGTTTTCAGGATAATTTACGAAAAATAGGAAATACGAAGCTTATTCAATTAGCAATACAGACTTTTAGTCCGTTTCTTAATGGACATGTGTATCAAAATAAATCCTTTAATTTTGCTACCATTGTTCCAAATTCTTAATTTTAAATATACGTAAGATTATTTTAAAATATTTTGTGAATATGTCCAGTAACATCGATTCGTAATTAACACTTTTATTTAGTTTCATCTTTCTGAAGCTTTTGAAGGAATGTTGGATTCCATAGTATTGAAAAAATATCGTTATATAACGTAAAAAATACTTGTAATTTATTTTAATTCAAATTATTGTCTAAAAATCAAAAACCAATGAACAAAGCACCTTAAAGATACGTACCCATTCTTATAGAATTCACCTACCACGAATCAGAATTATTTTTGATTAATTACTCGTAGAAATATCAATCATTATTAATTTTTTCACGAATTAAGAGTCAATGACTAATAATGATTTTAGGATAATTATTCACACTGCAAAAGATTAAACTTTATTAATTACACTTGTCAGATTATATATTTAAAGGATAACGACTGGAATATTTATTATTCATCTAAACGTACCATCGCTTCTATCGTGCAATACAGAAATTATGAAGCATTTTGTTATGCAACGTGAAAATAGAAAACAGGCCTTTGTTTTGTGATCTCTATTAAAGGCTTTACGGAGCGAATTCAGTTTCAAATTGCTTAAGACAAACGATTAATTTTTTAATAAGTCCTCCCTTCAAAAAAGTTACTCATGTTCGCAAGTTGAAATGTTTGCAGCGATCATTTTCTTTGTGCCCATTTTGCGATTAAATTCGATGCAAATAGACATATTTGTGTGGTCATGTGAAACAAAAATGGGTTTATTGTAACCAAATGCACGAACGTATTCTCGAGAAACGCTCAGAATCATTAAGTGGTAATTTTAATATACTTTATATTACATAAGATAAATAATCTTAACAAATTCCTATTTTGATGTCAATCGTTTACAATTTTAAAATTAATCACAGCTATCAGTTTTACAACTTAATTATCAGTCTAAAAAACGTAATTCCAGGCTTCTTGAAAACTATTATCCAAATCAGCTAAAACTTGCTGCGTGCTTCAATTTGAATTCTAATGAGCATAGAGAGATCTCCTCAGAAAGTATATTAAAAGGAATAACCATTTCACATCTGAACTACTGGTTTTTTACACTACTGATGAAGCACTGTTTTTTTTATAAACAGTTGACCAACTAAGGATTCATACTTAATTATTAGATAAATGATCAAAGTGTGAAATACTAATATTTATTCTTCATATAATGTTCTATTAAGTACTTGAAGGCACAGTTATTCAAATAAATTGTGATACTTGGTTTGTTCTTTAAGAAAAATAATCATGAAAACAATACTGCTAGACTTTTTAGATATCGTTATCAATATGATATCGTCTAATCTATTCGGAAACAAATTTTTCAAATACATCATGGCAGCAAGGAAAAATAGTAAAGGCCCTGACAATTATTATGAAAGCAAAATAATTAAAGTGAGATGAATTTTTTCTTGATATTGGTACTTTTACAGTTGGCTACTTTTTCCAATGAAAAATTTATTAAATATTAATTTTATTGAATATGTTTGGCGTTAATTGTGTAGAATTGCATTATTCACAATTAAATGAAACTACGTTCATGTAGTATTATTTCTACTTTCTGTAAGCAAAGATCGTTGCTAATGGCCCACCTGAAAATGTTGTAATACAATGAAACCTAAGTTGTAGTAAAGAACTTAAAGAAAGAAGAAATAATACTGCATCATGTAGTTTCATTTAATTGTAAATATTATGTTAATCAAAGTTAAATGTTATGTTTATTTTATTACGTTTATATTTATGAAAGTAACTTATTTTTTGGCCACTTTGTTCATTTTCACTTCCAATCTTTCTCGCATCGGTTTTGTAAGGTGAAATAATAAATAAAACCGTTCCCTAGTTTTGGGGAATATTATTCATATACTTTAATTTTTACCATCCAAATTGGATACACCGACCACTGCGCGTCGAGCTCATGGAATGAATGGTAAATAGAAATGAAACAGGACTGAAATACGATAGGCGTATGGGCGCTGCATTATAACCTACGCCTTGCAGCATATATAGGCTGTCGAAAAAGTTATAGCACTAATGTAATTAATTTCTGCATAAGAAATATTTGTTTTTGTCGGTTTGAGGTTTGTTAAGATAAAGTACTAGTTAATAGTTTAATGACAACCAATCTCATTGCCATCTCATTTTATTGTGCCTCCTTTGACGGTAACCGTTCCAATGACATTATTGCACAAGTAATATGAGGAACATTCAGGAAACTATAGTTTTAAAACAGAATATTGTTGAATTTAATTTTTTTCTTTTCTAATTTAAATTCTTGTAAATATACTTCACGAAATGAATTTCAATTTAAAATTTATATTCAACCAACACTTTGTTTGTGCTGAGATCTAATTACGTCCATAGAATTCATATGAAAAGTTATGTAAAATATTTTATTATATATAATTGTAACTTTACTATTTAATGTTTCAAGAAAATTGTTCGACGCTTAACTAAGTTTGTAAAGATTCGCTGGAGCTGAAAAATAAAAGCAAGTAAATAACAAACTAGACGTTTTAAGTTTTCCCCTCCGAGCGGAAAACGTATTTCTAATTTATAACTCCAATACAACCGTGAAACAATAAGATTGAAATCATTCAACTAGACGATTATAATTTATACAGCTGTTCAGAATTTTGCATTTTTAAAGATTGCTGAAGATTTATTGATAAAATGTGTGCTATTTATTTCCGAATCACTTCGTTTTCTGAAAATATAGAAAGGACTTTGTAAATAAGATAATTTATAAAAAGTATAAATACCAAAGTAGCGTATTACGGAAATCGAAATAACATCTTTGAAGTTATCGTGATTCACATTGTAAAAAAAAATTTGTTTCATTGGAAATTTAATATTTTTAATTCTTGAATATAATATGTATGAGAAACAGCTAAAAGGGAAAATAAAAAATATCTCTTCCCGTTTTCTATGAAATTCTGTGGAAGAAAGAATATTATATGCGTACTCTCGGATGTACTTTCTGAAATTTATTTATAAGCAGGACGAAGACGATAATATATAATTTGGAATACTGTACGATTAATTACAAAAACGGAAAATTATTAATTCGCTATCTATATTAACTCATTATTTTTGGAAACAATGTTTCTATTTACGTGAAATAACACTACGTCATTTACCTAGAACCTTAATCGCTTTTTTATTTTTTTAATTAAACTTCCATTTTATGACACTAATAGCACAGTCTCATCTTCTAGAATAAGTTTTATATATTAAAACTTGATTAGCAGTTAATTTTGTTACAAGACATTATAAAGATAAATAGTTTAGACGGTACCTCTCTCTATGCAAAAACACGAAAATAATATCAATTAATTAATTAATAAGATTTTGGTTGACGAATGGACTAAAATATAGAATCTAATATACCATTCTTCAGGAAATATTTATCAAAATAAAATAGTATAACCTATATAATAGTATAACCTAAAAATGTATAACCTATACATTTAATACAATTCTGTAAAAGAAAAATATTTAAAGATCTATACATTAATTTATTCATCAATAACACGAAATCTACTGAACCGATTTTGATGAATTTTATATGGCAATAGTTTATACCCAAGAGCAATATATGAGTGAGAAAAATTCTAATAGTTTTCCTTACTTTAAATTTACAAAGAACGAAATCGTGGGCAAGACTAGTATTGAATGGTCTTTGTTATTCCAGTCATACGTGCATCATACGTTTTTTATACATATATTCTTATACATCCCATGGTGCAGTGGAGAGTTCGAGATATTCCTGAAACTCAAGCTATTGTTTACCGATGCGTTATAATCGAGTAACAGGCATTGAATGTACTGCTAGCTTTCTCAATTTGTCCAATAGTAGCTCCACGTATATATCATGTACACAGTGGTCACATCCTGGCAACTACGTCGATTCAAGGGCTAAAGCTACATGAGGTGGCTACGACTATATCGTGATCGTAGTTAATTTGGACGATCTTCCGAAATGTGCACGAAGCCTTTATCGGTACGGCAAACGAACCCTGTTTATAAGCATTTTACTAGAGTAGCAAGGTAATGTACCTTACTCTTAAGGGTACGAACAGTACTCTTTGAACTGTTGGCGGCCAAGTCTCTTCATCTTGATTATCAACTGTTGTACCGGATAACCGAGCCATAGGACTGCGAAAGGAGAAGATCTAGAGAGTGGGTCAGCACCAGCACTACCACTAATCATCTTAAAACAATTCCAGTGGAAATGAAGCTTGTTTAGGCTTACGAACTACAAACAAAGGTTTTCTGACGATAAATAGGCGATGTTTTCGTTTGGTGTATCCTGTTCTTAGCCGTTACTCTGCACAAAGACGTTCCCATGAAAATTGTTGCTCTTAAAATCGACAAAAATAGGATAACGGGTTTGGCAGTATATCTGATTGCAAGTTAGGATCACTCTGCTTACCCTTGCTTCGAAGAAAGGAATAGTAAGGCCAAAATATAATCTATCTCACAATTAAAAAACTTAAAATTACTACAAGGTTTGCATCATGAAATGTTTCGACACTGAACAATCCTATCAACTTATGTCCCGTGCAAAAAACCGCTCATATTTTTGCGATATTTTTGAACCGAATAAATATGTTTTCATACCTTGTGAATAGCGGGGAGCTTTATGAGATTAAAGTATATACTTATCACCAGAACAATGCGGAGCGACGAAATTTGGACTAATCGCTGACTGATAAGATAAAAAGTGTCTCCGCTATAAACCACACCACCAAATGAAACAAAAAATGGTTGGTATTTACAAAACTTATCGACTCACGTCGAATACAATAACAAATTAATTCTAATTTAGGGGCAGTGTCCTTTGATGCACTGGCTTATCTCTTCACGCCTTCGATTGATGAACATTGCCGCTTTTTTATGCAATCACTTCATGAACTTTCTGAGTGAATTATTAGGGACTGGATGAAACTAATTTTAAAGTTATGAAACTTAATTGCAACCCTAGATGCTTTCTGCGTAGCTCTTGAAATGTTACACTTACCCCAAATGAATAGTCCGACAACGTAAAAATCGTTTATGTAAAATGAGTGTACAAGAGCTATACTATCATGCTGACATAAGACAAACTAGCAAGTTCTTTGAGTGCCTTAGGATATTTTGTCTACCTCAGCTTAAAAATATTTCCCCGATTAACTTCATAGATAAGTTCGTGTGACTGATGGAACGTCATAATGTGCCAGATTGTTGGCCTGATTATTTTAGTGATACCTCAAACCTCTCTACCAACTTTGTTGAAGCTTGATGACGAGTGTTTTTTCAAGCTATTAATTGTCTAAAAGACGATGAAGCTTCAAGATGAGATTAACTGCTAGATAAAAGTAACAAATACGGTAAATTTGGTGTTCTCGGTATCAGAGGTGTCGAGGTTTTGCTTAATGAGGTAGAGTATAAATCGTCGGATCTAGGCAAGCTAACTGAACTGATCATTCAAAAAATCAAAATAGATTTTGACCGAGCAATAGAAAAGTCGATGCTAACTATTATCGTAAAATAAAAGGAAAAAAACCTTTGAACAGCGTCTCATTTCATATGTGTATTTTGTCAACTTCGACTAAGCTTTCGATCAGTTACTAATATCCTTCCTTTGAACTGTTTTTAAGAAATCCAAATGTCACTTGAAGTTTAATAATGTTGTGAACCAGTTCATTATGTTATGGTAGCTATACTGCGGCAAAAAAACAAATTCAGAAACTGGTTTTCATATCAAGCAACGCTTCGTTTTGCCCCCAAAATCAAACAAAACGAAGTCAAAACGAATCCTTTTATTTAAATATCAAATATTGGCTGCACTAGACAAATTTGCTTCGATCTAAAGCCTAACAAGAGTGTCTTCGATGTTTCGCAATTCAGATCTAGATATAAGGAGTGTATCCTACCTATTCAGGACGTCCTCTATGTAGGCGATGATTACATGTTACTTAATAACGTTTGTAGTGGCAACTATTTATGGACTAATGAGATAAACGTGCAGAAGGTTTGATTTAGTTCTAAGTATATCTTAAACACAGGTATTAAAATAGACTGCGTGTGATTTGACGTCAAATACCATACTTGTAGATATATCTTTGATGAAATATCATGGTTTCGACATCTAAGCAATTACTTTACTATTATCATTTAGATAACCAAATCTCCTTGCGAATTGCGGCGACGTTTTAAAAAAAAAGCGTTTTGATACAGTCCGCGTGAAATATTTACCCACAATTATTCATGTATTCTTGACCAAACTTTGTATGCATGAGTGACTTCAAGCTACCTAAATTTGTGATTTACTACAGCTAAAACGTAAGTCTGGGAGTCAGTTTTTGAACAAAGAGATGTACTTAAATGCTTTTTGCATGTGACATTCAAACAAATAGCTGAGAAAAGCTTGACCAACATACATTAAAATTACTGTTAACAATGCCATAGTTACTTTTGAATAAAATGCAAAATCACTTCTTAAATAGAAATACCAAGGCATTTCTACAACTTTACATACAATTTGGTGAGCTAGTTATATTATACGGGGTGAAACCTAATATTTAATATGAATTTTGGATTTGCTAGTTATCTTTGATCTCATTTCCGGAACCAACGTGTTGGCTGTCGACTCATATGTCAAGGAGGATGCATATATTCATTTTGCTTTAATTGTGTAATTCACTCCTGGCATCAAAAAGTGTTTCTATTAAAAGTCCTTAAATTTTGTTCACTGAATCTACAGTCGAAGAATATCTTTCTTTTTATGGGAATCGTGCTTCCTTTTACGTCATATTAACGTTAGTGTTCTGTTATTTCTGTAACATAACTGATCTCTTTAACATTCATTTGTTTTTAGTCTTTTCTTTAAGCGCTGGTGTTTTTTTCCATATGAACTTGTTTCAAAAGAATAAGTTAGTATCAACAGATGGTGATATAAGTTATCTACCTAATAGTGTCGTGTGAAGCGAACTCTATATGTTATACAAAATAATTACATGGTTAAATAGTCATTTCAAATGATTGTACGTTCAGCACGTAAAATATGCTATATAAAGGATCGTATTGTTTATACATTTTTATCAGGGGTATAAAATCAATTAAACATTTAATTGTAATAAATGGAAATAAACATAAACTCAGAAATATAATTATATATTTTAGTTTAAATTTTAAAAGTGGCTTATTTCGAACATCAGAAGACAGAGCGTCTTATCTTATATGAAATATTCATTTTAAATTTATTTGAAGTACATTATTCATGAGATATTACAGAATTTTTAAATTAGTGGTTGAAAAACAGAACTCAAAAATATAGTTTTTGGAATGTTTGTCAGTTTGCGTGTTTGTTTGAAACTGAATCACTTCAAAACTATCAACTCAATTAAAACAGAGTTTTTTTGGAAAACATAGAGGCTGGTTTAAAATATTATTTAGTTTCGTTGGGGTAAAATAGAATATAAGTCTAATCTCAATATTTATAATTTAATTACATTGTAAGTTTACTATTAGCCCGTATAAATTTAAACTATAGAATTACCCTGCCCGTGTATTAAACATATTCACATGAAAATTATTTACAACATCATAATGAAATGAATTGTACCCGGAAATATTTTTTTAGGTAAGGAAATTCCGCAAGAGAAGCTAATAGTACTTCGATAAAGTTTTTACTGGTGGATTCTATGGAATCTGTGGTAAAATATAAGTTAGGTTTTATCGAATCGATCGTTAAGAAACGACTAGATGGCAAGTTTATTTTTCAGTTATAAGTAAAAATTTACCTTTACGTTACGTAAAAATTTACCAATACGTTCTAAATGTCCACATACGATCCAAATCGCGGACGCAGCGAGTATTCAATAAACGTTACAGCTACTCTACAAATGATGGAAATGTTTCATGAAAAATTATATGGTGGGTAAAAAAGTTAAAGGTTATAAATCAAACAAAAGTACATATTTCGAATAGTTCTGACGGCACGAAAATGATATATTATTAATTACGTGTTAAAAGTTGAACGATTATTTCACTTTTCAGTTATTTATAAGCAATAAAAAAGGATTCAAAATAATATTTAAAAAATAGAAACATGATTATAGCCATAAATCATTTTATATTTTACTCAGCAGAAGGCACTCCCTTTGTGCATATTATAATTAAATTAGACATTATATAATATATTTTCTTTATTATTCCTTTTGCACATAATGAATAGTTGTCAAGATATGTGCTAAATTGCGATGTTACAGAATGAAATTGTCCAATGTTAAAATAAAGATGGTAATAAATTACTACTTCGACGGGATAGGTAGGGCAGTTAAAATAGAGAACTACGTTATTAATCTTCATATAGCTCCCTTCCTGTCTACTCTGAAATAAAATTAATGGTCTATAATCCACATAATTCAATTGCACATCAATATCTTTGTGTATGGTCTTTTGGTTCTCCAGACGAATGGCATATAACCTACAGTCTTAGGTTCTAGTCTTCCAACATCATTTGAAGACAAAATTATTATCAGGACATTTTTTCTTCCCCCCTTTTAATCTTTCAAAAAATCCCTAATCTGATGAGTAAAGATATTTATAAATCTCTTTTACCGTCACTTTAATGCTAAAGATAATATAAGTGTTTCCAATTTCTACCTGAGATTAAATATCCTCTCTGTGTTAATTCTTCGGTATATTTCGCGATGTGTCGATGAGTGGTATTCGATAACTATACATATAATACAATTATAAGATGGTGAATTCTGTAAATGGAAAATATTTAAAAAAATTGTTTAATTTAATGTATAGAATGATAATAGAAGGTAGAAAACCTATTTTTTCTCTATCTGCCTGTATGTCAATTTGATCGTCAATCACGCTACATCTACTGGACGATACATTACACACGATACAGTAATAGTTTATACCGTCGAACAACATTTAGAATTAGACTTTCATCTGCGAATTACAAATTAAAAAGAAAAGACCGTTGACTTGGTGAATAAGAATGATAATAATAATAGTTTCCACATTTTTATATATATATATATATATATATATAAATATATATGATTATATATATATATATATATATATATATATATATATATGCACGTGTGTGTATATAATACAAATTACTATTCCAGCCAGTTTAGCATACAGATTTTTCTGATTCGCACTTTTTTATAATTTTTGATATTATTTTTTATATGCAAATATTCATAAAAATATAGTGTAGTTTTATTCCACTTATTAAATTTTCTTCCAATGAAAGGCAAATGGGAGAATAACAGACATTAAACAGAGTACCCGGAAAATCGCAAATAGGAATTAAATGCCATCCTAAAATATATTTTCAATGAATACGATGAAACCATCTTTCTAAACATTTCCACGGCCGTATATTTCTAATGAGGGACACTTTGGTGGCATAATAGGTGCCTACATTAATTAAGAACCCGTGCTGAATCTGGTATCTCTTACTGCTGAAGCATTAGTTTCCAGTATATCCGTGTACAGATGTTAAACATGTCAATATTCCCATTGTAACCTTTATGTAATTTTTCATGACTATGGATCTTAGATAATGGGATCTGCGAATTAATACTTTTTACATTTTTGTCATACGTGAGGTTTAATATGTTTTTTTGTTCTACTGACGTGATGTGAGACTGGATAAATACGGATTAACCTTTTGTGTCAAAGAATCCTAAATCATAAAATTAGACGTAAATATATTGTGAATATTTTAAACTTTTGTTCATAGCGCCAAAGAGAACAACAATTTTTGAAGCCGTAGACATCGTGAAAGTGGTTGATGCGGGTGTTGCGGTGCTGCTTCATCTACCTTTGTAGCACGAGTCGTTTTTTTTGAAGCAATTATAATAAAATCTTTATATTTTAATTTTATTGAGATTGTTTTTATTAGGCTTTGTATCTTAAAAAGAAGAAAAAAATAATAATGATGGTAGCAATATATATAACTACAGTATGGTTGAAATACAAGGGTTTGACAAGAATCGAACCCGCGCTACTTGAGTAGCGTAACAAGTTTAAACTTTTTGCACTACAGCTCATATTTACTTATAGGGCGAAACAAAACCATGCGTTCCTTAGATGGCGACCATTAAGTAAATTGGCCTTTGTTAAAACGCGAAAAACAAAGGATTGACTTGACTCACAACACGAAACTCGCTTTGACTATTTGCTAAATTTTGTTAAAATTTTGCTACACAATTTTGATAAAATTAAGGATTTTGTATGTTGCATTAAGAGTTTTCATTACAAGTGAGATGTTTATAATTTTGTTTGACTATTATTAATTCAAACTGAATAGTTGTACTGTTATTTTTAGTTGCAAAAATAATTTTTTTTCCTGCAGCACGTCCGTACAGCGTACAATATTTTCCATACTATTTTGTTCTAAAGAGATAGTTCATATAATAATAAAAGGTATCATAATTTAAGTGAGCAACTCATGTGATATGATAAATTACACTGATTAATGTATTCTTATGTATGTTTTTACTGCTGTTAACATATATTTCACAAATTTAAAATTTGAACCTTAATTATGATACTCGATGTAGCAAATACATTAACGAGTATATAAACAGAACAGCATACTGCACATGCGTGCAACATATATCGTAGATATTATTAATAAATGGCTATTAATGACAAACAAATGATAATATTTTATCTAATATAGCCCAACGACCTTGGTGCCGAAATGTCAGTAAATACATTAAATTTTGAAAATTTTGAATATTTCTAGCTATCTTAATAAAATAAATAGGTTGTAGTTACGTAAACAGTGTACCGTAACGAATACCATAATAAATTTTGTATATTTTATTTGGTCTTGTCTAATGTTTACTGAATTTCAATTTCGGTTATGAAAGTAAATTTAACTTGCAGAATTTAATGTAATTAATTTTTTTGGAGCGACTGAAATTTTTAGATTTATGGAATACATAAACAAAAGCTTTACCTCGAATCTGGAGCTGCAATCTAAACTTGCTAATTTCAGTTATGAAGAGGATCCATGAAATAATTTAATTCTGTAGAATATAATAAAATCGTAATTAAAAAATTTCTAAACCAAATTCTTCTTTTGTTTTAGAAAAAAAATAACTGTTAGAATTGACTCTTATTAATAATACGAGAAATTTATTCAATTTTTTACTTTCATTACTCCAATTATGTATTATCATCAGAATTGTGACAAAGGACGAACGAGGGCCAACGAAGGCTAACGAGGTGAACGAAGGCCAACATGTCCTTCCATCACAAAACCTAGAAAACTCTCGAACTGAGATAGGAAACCAAAATAATTTTTCCCATTTTTTAAGGATCTCTTGTAATACTGGAGCAACTTTTACCAAAGTTAAGTGAAGAAGTTCAAAAATTTATCTCCTCATTTCCTATTTTCTACTTGGTAACTCCCAATCTTTTCTTACAGCAGTTTCTCTTTCCTATAAGTTAGGAATTATAAATGTTCTGTTATAGTCTTTAAAAATCACCAAAAGTTTGAAATGTAGTCAAACTGTTAGGTTTGGTCAAATAGTTTTTTAAATACGTTTCTTATATTTAATTAATTTAATCTGAGATCTGTTACAAGGTAGAAGTCTCTCTGAACCACTGTTCAGCTCTGTTATAGGATAGTAACTTTCACTTATTGTTTTGCATATTTCGCGTGTTATTTTGCTCGCTTTTCACCCTAAAAGAAAATCATGAAACAGGAGCTCAAAATTGCAATATTTTGCTTATTCTTTACTAACCAAAACTCACTTGCTGACTGAACAAAAAATCAAATGCCGTCCTCGTTGTATACATGAATAGAAGTGGTCGAAAATTTTCTGTAACATTCCAGAAAACGCTGAAATTCAAAAGAAAGTATCTATGTATCATTTTTAGTTTAAGAGGGTAAAAATAGTTTTTGGATAAACTTAGCATTGAACAAAGTCAATTTCATACAAATATCTGCAGAGATTTATGAATTTCTTAACTTTTACTACCCATATCGGTTTATCATGATCATTGTGACAGTAATATTTAATATGTTTTTCAACTTGAGATGTTTTTGAGATACTATAATATAAAAATAAGATTTTTTGCAGTTTTAAATTTTGATAACATTAGAAAAATATTGGTTCGCATGTTAATGATCTTTCAGTGCAAACCTATCTAAATTACTGTATTGGTAATTCCTTCACTAAAAATTCATAAAAGCTTATTGAATATATGAGAATCGACCTTTGTGACGTAAGACCATTATTAGTGATAAAATAAAAGCATTTGGGTTCAAAAAAAAGAAAAAAACCCAAATGCCGTAAGGGTGAAATCTATAGATGTATTTGAATTTTGTTTGGAATTATCTAAATCTATCGATAAATTTAAATAACATTAAAAAACAATTTGAAAGAAAAAAACTGGTAGAGATGTAATTAATAATATAGTTTCCGCGAACGATTTTTCATTATAATTTCTGACACTTCAAAGCGAAATGAAATGCTTTCACAAGGGCGTCAGTCGAAAACAATTAATCCTGCCGATAAATTTTAAACCGGAGTTCAATATTTCCAGCTTTTCTCTCAATACGAAATATGTCCCACCTATTAATCACGAGTATTAATGAATAGAGGCATACACTCCATTATTAACAAGACGATCTATCAAAGATGATATTACGTTGACCAAGTGTTTCCCTTTATTTAACGATATTTGTAAATCTGTTTGATGGCAAATGGTTTACTTAATGGCGAAAGGTTTACAAAATTAATTAGTAAAATCCATATACGCAAATACTAGTTTTTTTGGTCGACCACCGTACAGGGAACAACGTGCGAACGGGCTCAAAATGAATTATTGTTTCCTTTATTTTATCTATATATAGTAAATATAAAAAATGGCTATCTTGAAATAATGATTTATTTTACTCGCTAAACATTTAAATGCGACTAACGTTCAAAAGCTTGAAATAATTTCTAAATAGTAAAACTTGATTTTACTGTATCTTTTTGTTTACTTAAATATTGAATATGTATATTAAAAAATATTTATAAGTATTGGAGACAAATTCAAAACCGTTTATTTTTTTTTAAATAATCGTATTGTTCATGAATAAAACAAAATGGCGACTATTTTTCTTGACGCTTCCTTTCATTTTCTAGCATGAATTTAATATAACGTACCGTACAAGAGAAAAAAAATTATTACATTTCTCTTTTATAGTTTTTGTGTCTCATTGCATATCAGGGTAGAATGAAATGTTGCAAAATTTCTGAGTCAGTCTTAATTTTTACTCTTTACTACTTATACTATATATATATATATATATATATATATATATATATATATATATTAAAGCACATATGTAAATACTAAAAAATCAATTTCCCTACCATCTTTCCTAAACATATTCCACATAGAGAAAAGGATCTTAAACAGTTATGTAACATGCGTATATAAACTTATTTGTAATTAATGATAACATTTTTATCATAACGTCTTATAGTTAGATTTCAATCACAAAGAAACGAAGAGCGTTATTTCCATTAATGTTATATGTCTTAGTAGATGTGTTTTCAATTTTAATCCGTAACATATTTAACTTAAAAGTCTTACGGAATAGTGCCAGTGTATAAATTATTTTATAAATCATTAATAGAGAAAACAAATTGTACACATATTCAGACATATAAATGTAAGTTATGAAGTGATTGTCCGAATAATTAAAAAAAAAACATTTTCTTTCTGAGTATTAAAACGCGTGCAAGTGCTTTCTCAAACAAATTAATATAATAAAATGGCAAGATGGAAAATCTCAATAAAATCGTTTCTGCTGTTGTGTTTTTCTTTGGATGTTTCCGAGTCAAAGAATAATTTGATTTTTCAGCACGGCGCAAACAAACGCGCACGTATTGAAAGTCAATGTTAAAGTGATTTTTGTAATTTATTTGTATTTCTGGGACTTATTTTTATTTATTTAAACAAAATTATAAATATTTAACATTTTTTTACTTTATGTGAAATGAAAAAGTCAAGAAAACAAATGTAGGCGGTAGGGCGGGTCGGAAAATTTTGATATGTTATTATTTTGAAAACCTTTCATGAAGAGATTTAACTTCTGCTTTTGTCGCCCTAACTAAGTAATCATATTTCCATAAAATTTTACTAAGTATAGTAAGTCAAATATAAAATATGTCCTCGAAAACATTATTGTATTGTTTGTAAATATACTTATTTAATTCATTGTACAACATTTTATAAGGGGAATTCTTTTATCTCGAATATTCCAGCACTGTTATTTCCTATAAGGAATGAGAGTTCTGGAATATTCAAGATTTTTATCAAATATTCGGTTTGGTAATATTAGGTTATGTACTTTCAAAGATCATCATCGCATCATAAAATGGACCAAATTATAGAAGAGATGTAACTTAATATTAATTCATTTTAAAAAGAAAAGAACTTAATTCACATGAAAATTTTCATGAGGTTCAGTATTTAAACGCCTACATGTAAAACGTAAACATTTCAACGTGATATTTAAGATTTTCAGTGAGATTCGGTTTCGTTATTTTACTACAGCAGAAAATTTCCACTATAGAATTATGAACGTGAATAGCTTATCACGTTTCTCATGAAGTAATACAGTTGGGCTATTTTTTTTTAAAAACACGTTAATAATTAAAATACTCTGATCCATTAAAATCTAATATACTTTGGAACCAATGATAAGGGGTAATTATAGAGACACATTATGCCACAAGAGATAATCAGGTAAAACAAGTACCAGAGGTGGGTTGAAAACAGAGAAGTAAATCTTAGTGCCACGATAGAAAAACTCATTGATTATTTTTAAATACAAGTTTCTGTTATAAGCTAAAAGAGTATCATAATTTTATTATTTAAATATTATCCGCTGTAAAATCCCGTAAACTGACTAAAAAAGTAATACAAAATACTAAAATAGTAACAGTCTTCAAACAAAGTACAACATCGACTAATTAGAAAATTACTTAAGGGTTCACTTTTCGATTTCTTTATGAAAAATTTTGCCTGTAAAATCTAACATTTTAAATAGAAAAGTTTCCTGGTACAACTACCTGAGTTATATTAGCGCATAATACTTAGACATAATTTCCTCCCCTCCTCAATTTTATACGCACTTCCGTTTATGGACCAGTTTGCTTGCTTAGCAAAAATGAAAACGGAAATCGAGTTTCCTAATTACCGGAATAATGACATTGCAAATCGTGCCATGGTAATTTCGTGTTCGTTAAAGGTACGTGAAATTATGTCACCTGAGATTCATCCAACAATCATTTTAAATGCAGGACTGTGTGGATTTAATATAACGACTATTTGAATGCATTTTAGACCACATAGTCAATATATTTTAAGCTTTCCTGTCGTATTTCTATAATTTTTGTCTTTTTGACGATAAAATTGTTAAAAAAGAAATAAATGTATACAGATTCGATATACGGTACGACAACGACGTAAATGAAAAAAAAAATTAAAAAGTATTTATTTGTCATAAAATATATGAAATAGACCTCTATATTCGGTTCAACAATATCGCAAATCTAATTCTTATGCTGTACGTCAATTATTATAAATCGTCGAATTATGAAAGTCTGTCGCTCTATGATGTACAACATTTTAAATGGTTTTCCTGTAAAAATAATTTTCAGTGCTTATAATTATTGCACTAGATGTGCGATATGTTAAGTGGAGATTACTAAAAAACGTCTTTCATTTTTTAATGCTGACAATCTCCGATATTTATTTAAAAAATTACGACAGTGATTCGTTTCGTTTACTTAAGGCAACCTACTATTTATTTACAAATTATACTTAATTTAAAAAACAATTGAACTAAACGTAAATTAAGAAATTTATATTGATTTATAAATAATATAAATTTCATAATTATTAGACATAAAAATGACATATTTTTTGAGATTACATTTTTTATAAAATAATTTTTCTCGCAGTTGTATAATTTGTCAACATAGAAAATATTCGAATATTTTTACTATACGTCATTTCATTTTTATAAGTTATACATAATTAACAATTATCTTAATGTTCTTATTTGAGGCGTCGTCGGCTACGTCAAAAGAAAAATTCCACTTTCCAAAAATTCCAAAAAATCTTTCAGTAAATATATTTTTTACTATAGCTTTCACAGGCAAATCAATGTTTTAAATTTCCATTAAACTATGAGATATTTAGTTATCGCATAAGTTTTTTCCTAGTAACAGTTTCCTAGTTTTTTCTTAGTTCATTATGAATTTAACGGTTTTGTTGGGAGAAACATATTTTTTGAAGTGGTTTTTGGAAGCTTTGTAATTCGCTACTCGACGATATCAAATAATATTCAACCATATGCATATCTAGACATATTATATATATATATATATATATATATATATATATATATATATATATATGTGTGTGTGTGTGTGTATATATATAAATTAAAAATAAAATTACGACTACTTCATTGGCCCCCTCTGTAAATAATTTAGAGTATCAACTACTGATATATGTGAGAGTTAATAAACTACCATACTTACAATTTCTTGTTAAATGGTTTCTATGCAATTTCTATCTGTGGTAGACAGACACATCGTTACGTGAGTTGTCTCACGCAATTCCATTTGTTTCCTTTCAAGGTGCGAAAACATAAAATAAATAAAATATCAATAAAAGATCGTTTTATTTTAATTCACATATTTTCATATATGTATGACATTATGTAAATGTCCATTGGTTGCTGCGAATGAACTCCATTAAGTATTAATTGAGTTTTATTCTAAGGAGTTCGAATCAAAATATAAAAATATTTTAATATGATAAAGTACCTGAGATTAGCTTACCTACTTTGTAATATTACTTTGCGGTTATAAAAATGAAAAGCTTTAAAGGTTGAAATGGCCCAATAACCATAATGTTTATAGTATGTATATATATATATATATATATATATATATATATATATATATATGTATATATATGTATATATATACATATATATGTATATATATGTATATATATATACATATATATATATATATATATATATATATATCATTGGCAACTTTAGTCACTTTGTGACTTGTAATTATATTGTACGATAAAAAGTAAATATGTAAACTATTACTCCGATGACGGGCAAAGACGGACATTCAAAAGTACAACGATGTCTCCTGGCAGTGCAGTGCAGATGTCTCCTGCTCCTGACTAGCCAGCACGTGTCGAACAAAAATAAATTTAGGCAAATTCAACTAATATTTCTTTAATTTAACTTGTACTTTATTCTCACCAGCTTTATGTTGAGATTATGATCTTATTTAATATAAAAAGACTTAAATGTGACTTAAATAATTAAAACGTTTTGCAACTAAATCAAATTTTACGCAAAGTTGTATTAAAATTTAAACAGACATCGAACAACAACCGTTACCCCAATATTTTTGTTTTTATTTCCCACATGGGAAAATAAAACGGAATTATTTTTTATTATGAATAACTTAAATGATATTTAATTAATCTCAAAATTAATTTTTCCATTCTGACTTAATGATTGCCATTACCTATTCCTGAAATCGAATACTAAGTTCATATTAAATATAGTTAGTTTACCGTCATTTTCATAATAGTAGTAACATCAGCAATATAGCTAAAAATTTATTTGGTTTAATATAGTTTGATCGTGCTATAACGAAGCGACCATAATGTGATGTTACTATATGTTTACATACAATATCGAAAATAAACACGATCTAATTTCTAAGCAAAATTCCAACATAGATCTTTACACCAGCTATAATTGTTTGAAGAATAACTAATTACTATTCTTGTCTGTCCGTCAGCTACTCTTGTTAGATATCGAATTTAGAGTTTATTATAAAAAAAATGTTGTCGACTTATTATAAGAAAAATGTGTAAATTCTAACATCAACGCATGACTTCCATTAAAAAAGCTCAAATTTTCTAAGACAGTATTCATATTAATTTAATCAATAAATGAATAACAGAAAAGCTAAAAAGAGAAGCTAATTAAATTAAAATAAACACAGATTTAATAACAAAAAAAATTATTTAGTTTCATATTGTTTTTTAAAATTCAGTTTTGATTTGTGTAAGTTTTTAATAGTTCAAAATAAAATATTCTAGAAATATATGAACGTGATCATGAAAAATAATTATGCCAGGTACAAAATTCAACCTAAGTCACAACACGTTTTCAAACTACGAACAATACCGACGAAAATGAAACATTTCACTTAACCATAAACTTCTAAGGACCCATTGTATTCTCTCTTTAATTATGTTCTCGAAAACAACATCAAGAGTTCCTTCGAATACCAACTGATCCTATGAAGTGTAATTTTCAATGGTCATTAAAAAATTGGGTCGAGCAGTTCAATTAAAAGTATTGTTCTGTGAGATGCTGGCGTCCGGCAGCAAGTTTATTTTAATTTTCGTAATGATATCCTCATGAATAACGGAATAATTGCGATAAAATTAAAAAAAAATATATTTAAAAGGGTTGCAATGGTAAAAGAAATTTAATTTCAAATTAGAAATAAAGACAGTAAAATAAAAATATACACTGTATAGTACAAATGTCAGTTTTTTGTGATTTTCCTATTTTTTCGTGTACTATGTTTTCAGGGATCCGTAGTAAAACAAGGAACCTTTGTAATAACGTCATGCCCCTTAATGAATTTACTCTATGTCTATCCATCTGTTTGCCATAGTTTCACATTCCCTATAATTTTAAACTTGTATAAAGTCGAAGTGCAAACAAATATTTGAAAATATAAAAAACCATATTTGATGGATCATTTAAGTTCTGTCTCGTTTACTTATTTACTTATGAGAATATATTGTTAAATTTTATATGTATTGAAGTTCTTTCGGTTTTCCCAATTTAATATGAATGTAAATATATATGTTTATATTGTACAGGTGAGCCTTAAAATAATGAAAATAAATGAGTTTCAGTAAATGGAAAATGATATAATACATTATATCATTTTCCACTTATTTGCGACATTGTGCAATAACGACTCGTTTTGTGTTCAGTAACAAAACATTTTCAATTATTTATTTATTAGACCAAACGAATAAATAAGAAATAGTTTCTTATTGGTTTTAGGAAGAATATGCTCGTATGAGCATAGTCAGTTGTGACTTAGTGACGATGCGAGTTTGGTTATAATCTTATTTCTTTTAATCGGTAATTCTATCACTACGTATTCACATACTTTTCCCATATTTCTATTTAGTTACTTTTAAATAAAAATATGGAATAGAAATATAATTATCAACTCTTTATTTGAATAGTCGTGATATCATTTTTTACATTGATTTTAAAAATAAATAAAAATTCACTGTTAAGAAAATAACCCGAAAATGACTTCTTGAAGAGTCAGGGGCCCACAGTCAATTGTGGCGCCACTGAAGAAAAAGATAGACGATACTAATACCGATATTATCAAACATTTTAAATCAATGACAATTAATGACATGTTTACTAAATTACCATAACGAAATATGTGAAAGAAAATATGAAATTTGTCAAAGTGAGTTTTTTCCAAATTCTCTTCTATTTGTATATTTCCTTTATAGCTTAAAAAAAGATAAAGGAACAGCTTTAAATGAAAAAAAAATTAAGTAATGACTTTTAATATTTAGGCATATAGCAGCATTCTTTAAATTTTACTTCCAAATTTATGACCAGCAAATTTGTTACAAGGTAATCGGATCATCCCCATAAATATTTTTAAAGTCTATATTTTGGCGACAGCAATTTTGATATTTTGTATTTGAGGTAAACATTTTATATAAATAGCTTAAAAAATATCAGGATGACAAGGTGACTTCACATTTAGAAATCATGGAGATAATTTTTTTTGCAACATGATTGTCAGGTTTCCATGTCACGTGATCATACCTAAAAACTGCTTTAAAACTTCCCCTCAAATATTCGTTCCATAATTTATGTTTGAATGTAACCCCACCCGATCAATGAAGCGTTGCTAGAACTATATATTCTAGGGTGATATCTTCATGACTGGGTTGGGTTGGTTTGAGAATTTGTATTATATCTCTTATTCTGCTAAATTGCCTGTAGTTTACCTTACGTTATATTCGCCACTGTTCCGTGATCAGAACTACGTCATCAAAATAAAGAAGAATTAGAATCTTCTTCTCCAGTATTGGTTAAATACGTTTCTAAATTGCAATATTTAAGTAATTTATGACGATCTCGAATAATAAGGCGATTAGGACACAACCCTGATGAACGCCCACTTTCACTACCAAGCTTTCGGATAATTTCGCTGGACTTCTGCTATATGTCTTGACATTATCATATATAACTATGATCGTAATATTCCGGGACAGTATATGATTTTTAAGGGTTTCTTATGAATGATACAACTACACGATCAAACGTATTTTCAAGTCAATGAAAACCAGGCATAAGTTTTACTTATTGTCACGATTTTTTTTTTCAATCAGCATCATAACTAGCAAATTAAAAACATGGTTCTTTTGCCAGTAATACAAAAACCTGATTCTCTCTTATGTAATATAATTGAAAAGGCGCTTACCAAAGACTCGTCTCCAAATTTTGAGGATATGTGACGAAAGTTA
This sequence comes from Druceiella hillmani, assembly GCA_039881145.1. NCBI lineage: Eukaryota > Metazoa > Arthropoda > Insecta > Lepidoptera > Hepialidae > Druceiella > Druceiella hillmani. The sequence goes on along the minus strand of JAYKKI010000106.1, from coordinate 7,128,701 downwards.
AAGCTACAGAAATGTCTGTTATGAAAATGAACTAGTAAGCTTTTCTTCTACCCATCTGGCCTGCTTCTGTTTCTTAGAATGTAAACCAGAAATGTGAACTAACACTTCGTCAAAAGCTTTTAAGTGCTTGTTTACTTCGCTAAGTACTTCATTTGATCTGCTTGTTTTCTACCTCTTCACTCTAGTAATAGCTTTTTAAACTCAACCGTTTTACTTTCGTTCATTTATCTTAAGAATATAAACTTTACAATTTCATGGAGTCTTAAACATTCTACGTTAAGTAGCTCGTTAAAGTATTTATACTATCGTCTACATATTTTATTATCAGATATTCGCAGTATTTCTTACTGTGTTTTTATATATTTACTAGTTTTAAATCCTCGTATTATAGTACGCCTATTTAGCTATTTTGTGCATTTCGGAATCGGTTGCTAATTCCAAGCATTTGCAGAGGTAAAGCTACATGTCTATTTTCTAAAATTTCCAACGGTATAATTAACTACACATTTTCTAAAATAATTTCTTTCTCTTTCTTTAACTGTAATCAATTTGCATTCTTAACTTTTTTTCTTTTATTTTTACAGGTGATTTGAATTTTAGAAATGCCAATAGTGTCATATATTTAGAATTGAGAAATATTAACAATGTCAAGATTTAAAAAAAAATCTTGATTACGTTTTTGAGAAAATCCAAGATTATGATAATTTTTTTCTTTTTTCAGACATAGTCTTTTCAAAGTTACTAAAAAATTTAAGAAAATAACTACAAACGTGTAAAAAGTATAGTGCTTTAGACTAAACTACCAAAAACATAGATTTATATTTATTTTAAATGGTGTTTTTAGGTTCTCTTAAATAAATGTATCATTTCAGTTAAAATTTATGTCTATTTTTTTGAAAGCATACAATGATATACATTATATTCAATACTTTTACACGTATCCTACGCAACTGTTAATAATTTTTAATAGATATATTTATTTGTTAAGTATTAAAAAAAACTTGAGAGGTGTCAAGGGACACCCGGATGGAACGAAGTTCCTTTAGATTAATTAGCGAAGGAGTTGTAATAAAATTTTATTTCTTTTAAGTTATAATAATAATTATTGTTATTATTTTTTATTATGTACAAAAAACCTGTATACACTCAACAAAAATAATCGTCGCGACACCACACTGTTCAATGTAAAATAGAAAGACGAAACGAAAATAACTGGCTCGCTTTCTATGAGAGAGAGAGAGACAGGCAGAGAAACAAGCGCACGCCGCACGGCTCGCAGCGCGCCCGCTAGCAACTATAGCAAAAAGTGTCGTTACAACTTTTGGTCTTAATTTTTTCCGTCTAGCCCCCTTTCGCAAAGCGCGATAAGGAACTTCGTTCCAATACATAACATAAAAAATTGAGAAGAGGAAAGCACAAAAGATATTTTCAACCAACACAGATTCCATCATTACTAATCAAATGTTCTTTCTGTCACTATTGTTGGAACCGAACTAAATACGATTATGGGATAACCGTAATAGACAAAACTAAATGACGCAATCCGTCTGTTTGGCTGTTTGAATTATTAGTATTTGGTTAGAGTGCTCTCGTGCTTGCTGTATTCATACAGCGTTGGAAAGCATACATTGAAAATAAAAAAAACTCGTTGAATAAAAGCAAAATTCGCTTTACGAAACTGCTGTCTACATTGAAGCAAATTTAAACGTTAAATGATACATAATATTATATTTTATGAATATAAGTAATCATATAAATTTATTGCCTAGTGTGTCTATCAAAGGTGTATATGATTGCAGCGAACTTCTAAAAACCAATGAAGTTTCATGGCTATAATTAAATATTAGGTAAACCTCTATATTGTTGTTTTCTTTTTAACTTTCAATTTTACAAATATCTATGACTATTTTTTTAGAAATTGCCTTATATAAGATGTGAAAAAAAAGTTTGAAATCCTCGTAAATTTTGCTTTAAAATAATACTCAATAAAATAAACGATTTATTTTCTATTACTTCACTTACTCCCTAGATAATGGTTCTGGTCGATAAAATGTCAAGTTTCGGTGTCCAGCATTTTCTGAAGAAATGGAGGTAGAATAAAATTTCAAGAAATAGCATACACCAAATAATATTATTGAAAAAAATATTTTCGGAAATAGTGCAACCTTTTCTTTTAATTAGTGCCTCGCAAGACAATCAAAATCTAAAAAAAATCGGACACTCCATTTATTCTGTCTAAAAGTTTTTCTAAATATTTTGCAGTAATAATTATTGAGCCATATTAATTATTGAGCTTTATCCCTTTTGTCCTTATTCCCATTTATATCTGTCCTTAATTTAAAATTTCCTACTTTAAATGATCAATGTAATGTGGATATATTACATTAACAATATTTTTATTACTATTGTTAAATCTTTAAATAAAATATTTACTATTAAAACAACGGTGGGTATTTCAATACGCATTTAAAAATAGTATTTTAAATAATTATCACACGGTTTGGTTTAATTATCACACTTTTTGGATAATAATTATATTTTTATAAAAATCATTTTTTTAAAGATTGCTTTCAGTATTACAAAATTAATTTTAACTTACTCTGTAATAAATAATCTTTAAAAAAGTTTTAGTAACTCAAGTTACATAAATTTCAAGTGGAATTCAATTTATTTAATAATGAATTATTTGTGAACCAATTTTCCATGGTGACTATGTGAATAAAGTTCTTTTGGGATAATTTTTCATTGTAATAAAGCAAGAATAAATTCAATTTAGGGGTGGATTCTACTCGCTAATCGGGTGACAAATTAGGAGCCCCTGTGTATTCACATGATTATTATAACAATTCTTCGTATTGACTCCAACATATAATAAAATTGTAATAGTGTAAATTCTGTACGTGGAATATATTTCAAAAAGAGTGATAGATTTAGCATAAAGAATGATCATAGAATATAGTTTGTATGTATGTTAATTTGTTCGTCAATCACGCAAAATCTACTGGAGGATTTTGACAAAATTTGATATAATAATATTTTATAACCAAGAGCAACATACAAGAGAAAAAACATTTCTTATTCCAAATTTCACGCGAGGAAAACCATAGGGCCAACTAGTTTTAAATATTTGCGTAATTACTTTAGGACCCATTTAAAAGTCTGCATTGAAATGGAATTCAGAGGAAAATTCATAATTATACACAAGTTTTGTTACGTATGATATACTACTCAAAATCATAGTCGGAGTCAAAAATAAGTGTTGTTATATTTACTACATATTACAAATATAACATTGATTTCTAATATGATATAGTTATTTTAGACAGGTTTTATGAGCAAATTACAAAACATTTTAAATTATTTGAATCCATGTCTGTCGTAACCGTGCAGTAAAATATATAAACCGTGATGGATATCTATGAGATTCTACGAGGAAATTAATTTAAATTTTTGAAAAAAAAATGGCATCACGTATCTGTCTGCTAATCTATTTTCTCAGGAACCATTTGAGGTGGAAACTTGGCATAATGAAAAATATATTAACTCGTTTATGTTCCCGTAATGTACACTGAATAATATATAAATGGAAACTACAAGGGGGGGGGGACAAATAAAGTACTGGAACTGTTTTTTTCAAGTTCAGTGTTTGTGTGGGAATAACAATTGAAAAAACGACTTATAGTAATTCCAAAACTATTTATTAAGTAATTGCGGAAAATATTCCTAAAGGACATCTCCTCCATCTGCGGAACTGCTAAAAAGTCGAAATGATGAAAGTAAAGTGTGTTAAGTTCAAATACAATTTGCATAAGAAGAGTTTCTCGTACACATTTAGATACAGATGAACTGTAAAACAATTATGAATATTTAGTATTTCTATTAAATTTTTTATAAACATTCATAATATATTTCATTCCGTGTATATTTTTTCATATTTTTCACCTTCACAGGCGCAAGAAAGATAAATTACCTGCTTGCAAGTCCTTATTTTGTTAAGGCAAGTTGATTCAAATAAATTCTCATTGAAGAGTTTGCCAAAAGGAAATATTATTTTTGAAATTTTGATATATAGTGTTAAGGAAATATATAGTGATAAGAGAAAAATATAACATTTTTGTTGCATTACAAATTACCTTTTAAATGTTATAAGATAAAAATGTAACATTTTTGTTGCATTACAAATTACATTTTAAATGTTATAAGATAAAAATATAACATTTTTATTGCATTAAAAAGTTAGTTAGGAGTTATAAGAGAAAAATATAACATTTTTGTTGCATTAAAAAGTTAGTTAGGAGTTATAAGAGAAAAATATAACATTTTTGTTGCATTAAAAATATAACATTTTTGTTGCATTACAAATTACCTTTTAAATGATATTTGATTTTATGAGATCCGTGAAAAAAAAATGTTTTATCCCTGAAATCAAAATTCATCCCAATTTTGAATTCGAAAAAAAAATATTAAAAAATATTTCTTTATAATGAAATATAGTATTTCTTTTAAATATTAAAATTAATCACTGTGCAAATGTATCGTCCGGTATGCCTTTCACTGGCATAAATATATTGTAAATAACTATAATAAATAGCTACTTTAAATTACATTATAAAAGATATATGGAATTATTAAAAAAAAAATTATTTTCGAAAATAGTATTTGCCTCCTAAATTATATGTACTTAGAGATTTAGGCAGATTTACATGCTTTATCACTATATCTAATTTCTACTTCAAGGGGTTTCTCAAAAAAATTTTGTACACATTTTCATGGATGTCTTTAAAATTATCTTGCGTAAAATTCTAAAAGAAATAGTTTTCAAATCATCAGAAGTCGGTATTTCAAACCATTCCCAGTACGATACAAACAATTTAACAAAAAAATCTGTTATTTTATTTGCTTCCTTTAAAATCTCCAAACAAATATTTTTAAATGCCCACTATGAGAAATATGCAAGTTAATATGCAAGTTAAATCTAAATTTAATTGCCAAGTATCTAGTACAAAGTATTACAAAAATTTCAAAGTATAAAGTAGTATAAAAAAATAACTAAGCAGACGAACAAAAATAGATTAATTAACACGCGTGAAATCTTGTCGGTTTTCTTTTTTTTCCAGGTGTATAACATTAAGAATAGCCGAAAAAATCGCTTATTATTTCAACAAAAAAAATCTATTTTTTACAGGTTACCGTATAGCCAGTCTGGTGTACAGTCACATGTGAGCATAACACGTTCTTTGCTACACTATATACGAGTACATACATATATACAAGTGTAACAAGACATTTCTGTTATTCATAAAGTTTATATATCAAACTGGATAGAAAATGTAAACGTGTGTTTCTTAAAACATTATTCTCAAACTAGCAATTTCATATGAATGTATGTATGTATGCATATATGTGTGTGCATGTATTTATAATTAACTTTCATATCTTTCCCCGTAATATTTCTATTATTATATACTAGCGTGACCCGTGCGAAGTCTTCGCATTATTTATTCTATTTTACTAAAATTGACATATAGAGGCGCAAGTATCAAAAGCATTGAGCTAAAGCGCCACTTTATTTATACGTGAGTAGATTTGAAATTAAACAAAAATTTTACCGACCGTCAATCATATTGACGTTGAGCCGTTAGATGGCAGCATTGCTGTTTTGTGTATATAATTTTAATAATTAATTAATTTGCAAAAACAATAGCAATAATAAATTTTTTTGTTGTGGATGCCGGTAGAGCAAGCAATTATCTATAAAATGATATATAATTTATGTGGATTAGTTGTGAGGTTTTTTCTAAAAAGGGAGTGTAACATCTTAACCTTAGCGTATTAATATATATGATGATGATTGGAGACCCAACATATTACTTTGAAAAGAAAATAGTAACTTTACCACGTTGCCCTTTGTCTGATAGTCTAAAATATTCCTCCCAATAATTAAAAATTTAAAAAGAAGAACACTGTAGTACTATTTAAATAAATGTTTTAAGACATAAAGAATTAAATTATGCATTATGATGAAATGATAAATAAAATTAAATAGATTTGAGGAAGCCAGTTTATTGACAAATTTTATTGCTAATAAATAATGTATTCAATCCAAATATGTATTCAAAACAAATGTATTCAACTCAGCTTCTCGATTATAATTTTTCTCAGGATTTTTCCTATACATTAACAAACATTGCGAATGAAGTATGATCTATATTTCACGAACTCTAATGAATGTACTGAAAACTTTCCATTAGTTACTATTGTACTTATAACAGCGTCATGTATTTATAAATTACAAATACTTTTACAGCCTAGACCAATATAATATAATACTCGGTAATTATCAAATAGCGTAGATCTTACCCTCTTTTTTTGAAATGTTTAGCGTCAACTTTTTTTAAATATCAGTGCAGTGAATTTGGTAATAGGTATCTTCATTGACATTTTGACATAACGTACCGAGATCTACTCAAAAAATATGTGATACTTATTTGATCACAGCGGTCTATATTTCCCTATCGCCTGTTTAAACTGCTTAATATTTCTGCATATTCTGTATTGCTTTGTATGTACATTGTTTAACCGCGCGACACGGAAGAACTGTGGTTCACGAGGATTTGGTATGCAGCAAGTTTCACAAATTTTGGTTAATTCTTAAGTAAAATTGTTTATGTAACAACTTGTATAAGATAATGGCCATTGTTCACATTTCCCTGATGGTGGTAATCGTGAACCTTTCATGATCGATTTCGTTGTAATTTTTATAACTATTTATGAGGATTTAATTTATCGTATTTAAATTTGTACCACGCGTTCGACGTACAGCAAAAGGTTTTCTTTTTAAAGCAGTCTCAGTCTCGTCTAAATAAATTAAACAATAATCTGTCAGATACGACCAAATCACGTATTAAGGGGATTCCATGGAAAAAAACGCAAAAGTTGAAATAATAAAAATATATTATTATTTCACACCAAAGCTGTAATAATGAAATATTTACCTATGTAAAAACGATTTGTCATTACGTACTTAAGTTATTGGCGTAAAAAATGTTTACGTTGCTCATAACTTTTATATTATTTCTAAAATTCAAAGCATTTTTTTTCAATTATTAAATAAATTTAATATTGGAGACAACTTCAATCTTCCTGAATTGACGTCTTTGAATGTTTTCTTCTGCGTTATTTTCTGATTTAAAAAAAAATCAAAGTCCATTTTGTGTCAAACGTGGGAAAGAAAGTTGCAACTCTATATAATTAAGTAAACATTTTTAACGGTTAACAGCCCACCTGCAACCCTCTTCGTGTATAACGGAATTTAACTAAACGCGAATTAAAATTATACACATGTTCTATGTAAATTCGAAGTTAGTAGCTCACGCCGTTTGCGAGTTTAAGGCCTCTGAAAAGTACATGGTTAGACGTATCAAGACATGGAATTATCACAACAATGGGTTTCGGTCCGATCGGATATAGAGCTTTTAAAATTTTAAATAAAATTAGTCTAATTAGTGCGTTTTAAATTTTTATATTCTTTTTTATTCACTCAGCACTTTCAGCTCAATAGACGCATGCCGGTGAAACAATGATAAATTATAATCTAGAGATATTTGTAATTAAGTTGAATTTCACAGTTTATATAAAATAACACAATGACAAAAGGTAACGTTTTCTTCAGTTACAAAATAATTAATGATTTAAAGTTAAGCTAAACCCTAGTCTAGAATATTCTAAACTTACTTAGGCAATATCTCTTTTATCTACATAAATATAACAAATTTGGCGAGTTTTTCGTTGTATAAAAATTTTTTTTTGGTATACCTTGCTTAAAATTTGTGACTATAAAAGTGATGAAATATTTGTAGTAATTGAGTTGTCGAACTTTTATTCCCACTTTCTGTAACTGAAATTTTACACTGAAACGGAAATTTTAAAGTGCATTTATATACCATCTAATATTCTCCAAAAAGATTTTTTTTCATATTTGCTATTAGATACCAAACTTTTAGACAGTACTTTATAACATCAATTGATATAATAGTTTGATTATTTTATTGACACTAAACTATTTGAGAATTTACCAAATTTTTAATATATAATATAAAGGAATGTAATATATGTAACGTGCCATATGAACAATCTTAATATATTGTTTGCATATTTTAATGGCATAATATTATCTTTTTCTACCAAATTACTGCAATGGCTTACCTATATACATGAATGAATCACTTCGGTACCCAATATGTATTCTGTAACGATTGTGCTATTGTATTAAATTTCATCTTCAAAATTTTGAGATTTATGCAAAATAAACTTACATCTACTATCCCAGAAGGCAATGGCTTACTTACGAAATAAGTGCTACATTCATGAAAATATTTTTTTTAAATTACGAAATAATTAAAAAGTTTCCAAATTATAAAATTAAATAGTAAAAATTTAATGAAATTTTAGTGCTTGCACCAGTATATATATGTTTTTCTATTCTTTAATCAATCTTCTTGTTTTTTGCTTGCGAAAATCTATTCGTTTTTCGCAAAGAAATTACCAACAAATCGATATAAGTAAAATAATTATATGTGTAAAATTAAGTTAATCATTCAACCTTCCATACTTTCGTGAAAAACCGCATCTGCAAAATTTAATAATCTCAACGAGGCAAGATTTCTTAAAAATCGCATAATAGCCGGACGTAATTTCGTTACGATTTTCTTCCGCGTCTCCGTTTTGTACGGGTTTCTCTTCAATGAACGACTCTGAGAAAATGCTCGTTCGGATTTTAAAAATGAGAGAAGAGATCAAATTTCACAATTCGTGGAATAATCATATTGCAAATGATGGGCGATGGTTTTATTTTGTTGAAGAGTTCACAAAATTCTGTAATATTGACATATTTCGTTTTAAATATTAATTGTTAAAATTTAACATCAGATAAATTAACTTTGAAGTGCAAGTGAAACTAACACTACAATAATTTTGTACACTCACGTGGATGTAACAATTTAAACACAAAAGATTTCTATTTAATTTGTATCTGAAAAATGGAATTATTTTAAGCGTTATTAAATTGTTATGATTTTAAAAAAAATTAATAATGAACAAACGAATAGAGCTTCTTTTAAGTTTATAATTGTTGGAAACATGTGCCTGGACGATCTGTTGTTACCATTTATGGTAATTAAAACATGGATTAAGCAATTTTTTTTAAGTTTATCTTAAGTGACTCGTATTTTTTTGTGACACCCACTAAATCAATTTTAATGAAATAAAGACTGATTTGCACATACATAATCAAGTTAGTATGTAAAAGGAATTTTGATAACTTCGTGAACGAATTTCCTAAACAATATCACCGTTGAAAAATATTTTCCTTATTCTTATCATAAAAAGATCGACAAGGATTAGTAAATGGCTGTGGCCGTGGTGTGTTGGGATGATCACAAGGCATACGGCATTTGATGGTATGGTGCACTGCGGGGACCCAGGTTCGATTCCCGGCCGTTCATGGAGCGGGACTGGACTGGTGTTCGTCAAGAAGTATTAAAGAGAAATGGAAACACCAATCGTTTTTTAATTGTTTTTTTTGGTAACAATATGTATTAATGATAAAAAGTATTTCAATGTTGCATACGTTTCTGCTGCTACATTTGCTACTAGAATATTTACAAGACGCGGAACACTATTTAACGATAAATAAATTTTTAATGGAATCCATGGTAAATATATTTCCAACCAGATCAAATCCGGTGATGGTATTTGGAATTTTGGAAACAATATATATACGTATATTAACATATATACGTACATAAATATAGTATACGTACATTAATATAGGTATATTGTCTTTATACAAGAGTGTGTTCAACCAAGCAAATACTTATTTTATGCAGTATTTTTCTAGTATAATATAAAACAAAAAATTTTATTTGGAGGTTTATAAAATACATAATTCAATTTTAATAAGAGGAGCCAGAAGTTCATACACTTCAACTATGCTGTAGTTTCATCTTGCCTTACTTAATTTATAAAATATAGAATAACAATTATCTTCATTAAATAACTCCTAACTTAACCGTAATGAACTTGATAAATATAAAGCTTACATATATATGAAAATATTAAATTTAAACTAGAAACATTTTGATTCCTCGAAATGTTCTACATTAGTCCACAATTATAATAAAATTAATATAAAACGGGGTGATGAAAACGCAGCATTCTCATTCACATCCGTTTGTTTTTAAAGTATTCATGTAAAAAAAATGCCAGTCAAATCATTTTTTCTTCAGTGTGATATCTTAATATTTTACAAACTTTTTCCTTTTAATTAATTACTACGTAGGTCGTTGCTTAGGGAAACAAAGTACCACTACGAAAATAATTTTTCTACCTATGTTTTATGGAAAATTTGATTAGAATATATGCTAGACATAAATCATTTGCAAAACATCTGGAACAAATATTGGTATATAAAATGGAATATTTGTTGTAAGTTATCATATACAGTTAGCTTAAACAGAAAAAATTATGTTTCTAGTAAACACGATTTATTTAAAGATAATATACCCAAATAATCGTTTGTGCCCGCTATCAAATCACCTGACCCTATTTCGTGTTAAATTGAAAATATTAAAAACTCTCAACTTGAATATTTGTTTATATTTAACGTCCTCATGACAATATTTCATTTTAGTAGGCACTGACTGTGTGCGCAGAAAAATGAAAATAAAATTTTCTTATATTAAGCTTAAAGTTTGGTGTTAGGTCCACTTAAATCGGTATTGAATATTTTAACCCCCATGTAAACACAACAAAGAAACCTTGTAATTATTTACTCAAAATTTTATCACATGTTTCTTTGAAGTAATATCTTTCGGCTCTCTTTCTTTTTGGGTTCTTGTGATTTTCCTCAAAATAAAGATAAACTAACTTATTCATTCATGTTCAAAAATTAATTATTGGAAGATCCTTTGTTAACTCTAAAAGTTTCAATTAAAGATATTTTTCAAATTATATCTCATACCGTAACTATTTGATCTCTATATGAATATACAAATCTACATTCAAATTAAAAACAAATTACCTAGTAATTTACATAGATAATATTTTTAACACCCTTATCCTGGCATACGTCTCACATATTTATGTATATTTATCTTAACTGTGTACTTAAAATATTAAACTTAGCAGTAATGATGAATTTATTACGTGTTAATTAACAGCATTTGTACATTAAACTGCTGCAAATGTCTATTAGACTCGATTCGCTTCCTCGCAACTCAAACTCCCGATATGAGCAAGATTTGTTTTAATGAAAATAATATTATTCTATAGTAAAAAGTCGTTAGGTTTTGTATCGTATCGTATCGTATTTTAGCACATAAATTAAATTATTGAACTACCTCCACTAATTTATCATGCATTCTTGAAAATTTTTGATTGCAGAATGCATATGTAATCTGTAGTTCCTCGGCCAAAAACTGAAAACGATATTTTAAGTAACTTAATAACATTGGTAGGCACATTTAATGCACAAATGTAACCAAATAAATTCCGAATTTGTTTTGGAGAATGTAATTCTTTTGCTTCATTTAAAAATTTGCCATTAATTATCATTTGAAGCAATTCCGCGACCATGGCACGCTTCAACAAAAGAAATGTTTGTAATTCCATTGTATGTTCTAACATCCTCAAATGATTTTGGACCACAGACATGTAATAAAAGCAATCGTAAGCGGAAAAGTTTTATGTCTTTTGGTGATACTACATACATGCGTGCAATGATTTTGTCACCTCCAAGGCTTCTATTCTTCCATTTTTTTCCGGAATTATCCCACACATAATACAAAGGAATTTCAATATACTTAAATTCTCATGCTGGTGGATCTAACCGAATCAAATAAAAAAATGCTTATAATTGTGTGTGTCTTACTTTATCAATTGCTTGGCGTTCTTGCCCTTCTCGAAAGTAAACATTCTGTCTACGTGATGAATGAATATCAAGTCTGACCATAACACGTGACTGAAAATGCATTGGTAATTCATTAATGCGCCATACATCTTCAGTTGATCCGACATAATGATCAATTAAAAAATTTGTAACTTCATCAATTTGTATATTTTGACTTTGTTCATTTCTCCCTGAATCTAATTCAATACATGCGCTGACATAATCTTTATACATGTATTTATAAATGCATTTAACGCTTTTTTTGCTTCACGTATGAATATTATGATTAAATTATTATCAATAATATTATATTAAATTATAAAGACTGTAATTCCAGATAAAAGATCAAATTTTTTACTACTACATCTGATAAAATAACAAAGTTGAAGCACAACAACTTAGAAACTGTCTGGCGGATAAATTCAAATGGAAAACCAGCGGAAAAATAAAATTGTGGATGACTCATACGTCAATACGTGTGTGTATTTATATGTGAATCAAACGCATGGTAGTGTGTGTAATGTTTTTTTTCATAATTTAATGTATTTCTAATGCACTATTATATAAAAATATTAGCTTTCTACCCTCCTCTATATAAACTTTAACTGTGCCAAATTTCTCCGTCCGCGTAATTTTCGTAAAAAGGGGTACAAAGTTTCTGCTTCATGGATTAATATATATATATGTATATATATATATATATATATATATATATACATATATATATATATATATATATATATATATATATATATATATATATATATATATATATATATACAGACGAATGGAAGAGTAGGTGAGAATAAATACTGTAAACTAATCCTAGGATTTATGATAAAGCACTGCACGAGCATGTATATAAAAAATAACAGAATAATTATTACACACTACATGTCTAGAGATAAGTTCATATTTTGTAAGGAATTCCAAGACGACTTATGTGAAAAAAAATTAAAGAATCGGGCATTTTCAACCCCTGCCTCAAAATTGAGCAATAGGGAAAGAAGAATATACGAAAGTGTGAATTAAGTTAGAGGATTGGGTTGTGAGCATAACTGATAAAGTATAGGGAGAAGTATGATGCTATAAATAGACTTATAAGTATTTTTGAGCAATTGAATCTATACACATATACTCGCAATAGCATCCGTAATCGGATAAGTTGTTACTCAAATTTTAATGGGTACATTATTAATTATATTTCCAGCAGAAAGTAACTTTTAAGAATAGAATGCCAAAAAATGTCTTGTGAGCAGATATGAAGCAAAAGCTATATGCAGAGTAATTAATAATAGATTCAGCATGAGTTGTATTTGGCATACGGTGTCATCACGTCTTCTCAATTCGATGAGGAGACCTGCTTGAATGAATATAATATAAACATTGTTCCTATTAAATACTAGTTATTATTATATATTATAGTTCTCTATAAACAATTTATGCGAAATGAACTCTATATAACATAATATGTTTATGGCATTATTGCTAGTCAAAAATTGCCAGTACAACAATTAGCCATGATAATTCATATATATGAAAATATACATTATTTATATATATATATATATATATATATATATACATACATATATATACATATATATGTATATATATATATATATACATATATATGTATATATATATATATATATATATATATACATATATATATATATATATATATTTACATGTATATTTATATACATAAATAATAAAATGTATTCGATGCTTTAGTGTAAATATTTACTAAATAATCATTTAACCATGTATAATACATACTTGATTGGCCCACTTACACAAATTAACGATTGAATTGAATACTTGAACGAACATTCGGGTGAAAAAGTTTGAGTCATCCATGATACAATTCCGACCTCGTATCATGAGATTTTAATTACAATAGAAGATAAACGATTCCCGGACGTCGACGTAGAGTGACTGCCTTCGAAAAGACCGTGAAAGCGATCTTCAAGGGATAGTGGACCGACTGCTTCTCACAGTGCTTCCATCGAATGAAACGGTGCATCATCTAATGCAACATAGTATATATGTGTATATGTATGTATATATACGTGTGTGTGTATGTATAATTACGTGTATATATATATATATATATATATATATATATATATATATATATATATATTTATATATCTGAATATAATACGTCTTTTAGATATCAAACGTCATGTAGATACATCGAATGCTCAACAAGCTAGACTAAAAATCTCTTCTAGAAATTTTTTGTTTTATGCCATTAATTTAAAATCAGGCACAAATAATCGCAAGTAACTTTTCAGGAATGTCAAATCCATGTATTAGTCAGATTTACTTCTCTTTAATAAATTTCTTTATATATTTAATTTGGACATCCTAGAAATTATAAGTATTATACGCATTAGAAGAAAAGGTGTTTTAAACGACAAGAAGTGTTATAAATTAGCAAATGTTTATGTTTATACTATATAAATATGAAATTAATTTAAAAGAATAACAGTGTCTCATAGATATACTTTTCAAACATATTTTAAATCAATCTAACTTTTAAACTAAATTCTAAATAGCGATTTAAATTAGAATAGATCGATTGTTCTTACAAACTATTATGTTATATCTATATTTTTTATAAAAAACTTTCCTTTTTAATTTACACTATCAAACTTTAATCAAAACATATCTCAGTGCAATATGATTTATATAAAATATTACAGGAAAAGCAATAAATCGCCGAGTTTGAAATAAGCTTAAAAGTCGTTTGGATATTAATTTTCCGGTGAAAATTTATTGTTTTCAATGGATTTAGCACTTTGACATCTTGAAATTTATCAACGTTATAAAATATTTACAAACTCTTTAAATCGTTTGTAAATTTATGATCGCAGTTGTCAAACCAGATTGTGATGTGAAAAGGATAAAAAAGTTAAACTTGCCAGTTGAATTGACGTTAAATTTAAATTGCACGATAAACGTTGCCGATATTTTTAAATAGTTTTAACTCTTACGTCAGGAGAATCTAGCGTTTTACTTGTTTTTGTTTCACTTTCTTCTTTTGCTTTCTTTTTCTGTCTTCTTTCGCTTTCTTTCCTTTGACTTTCATTTGATTAATAACAAATAAATTATATTGGAATGATAACCTCAATACTTTTCAAATTTCACTCATATCAAGTAGATTCCAAATTAGTTTACTCACGTATTTACGTAATATAACGACAGTTTTTTGGTTGTATAATGAGCAAAAGAATGCTTTCCATTCTTTTATGAATCGTACTAGTGGAAAGCGAAGCAAACTTTGATCAAAATATTTTTAAATTATGTAAATTTCAAAACATATAAAAAAAATATATTTTAGCAATTTAAAATTTTTTTTATATTTAAAACCTCAGTACCTTATTGGGTATATCACCGTGAATTGACTAGACAGTGGTTTTAAAATCATGTGAATCATGAAGTAATTAAATACGCAGATCGTTCAACAACGTGTATATAAAATTTATTTTCCAAACTGAATGCATTTTGAAGCAATCACATTTTAATAATAATAATAATGCTCAAACCCGCGATGAATAATTTAAATAATATTTAACAATAACTATTTCGATCATAACTTTACGTTTTCGACACTACAACCCTGTTTACAATTTGAAAATCATTGAAAATGCGTAATCGATCGTGTTATATAATATAACGACCATATAAATTTCAATTTTTTTCAATTAATTTATTCTGAATCTTTGTTGGTAATGTGGTTATATTGTTGATTCCTGTGTTCTAAATATAAATAGTACGTCGTTCGTTTTAGGGTTCGAGAGTTAAAGGCGCTATTATAAATCAGAGCACCCCCTCTGGCTCAGATTTATAATAGCGTCCTAATAACAAGATGGCGAAAAATATAAAATGTATAGCGATCTTTGGTAATAGCTATATGTCATCGACGCAAACAAACCAACTAAACAAACGCTTTAATACAGATCAAATACTAAATGCGGAGCCTGTTAATTTATTGGGCAAAAATATATTGTCTTCACATATTTCATACTCTAGCTGTTCGTCTTACTTAAGTACGATGTTGAAGATAATGTCTCGTTATATATTTGCATTTATAACAGTCTTTGTTATGTTAATAATTGGTGATCAAAATCAAAATGTGGTCTTGAAATATTATGTAATAAACATTAATGAATATTTATATATAATACATATAATATATACTGCAAGTAGATGTAATTCCACTAAAAGAAAAACGAGAAAACTATAACTCAGGCGATTGTCGTTTTCTTGTTGCTTCGAACCGAAAGTCGATAAGTGTTATTCATTAATATAAATTTATTATATAATATTTCAAAACCGTATTTAAAATATTGATGTAAATGTTATACTTTAACGTCGTAAAACACAACAGTGATGTATTTCGATATTGTGAAATATTCTTACAAATTGAAAAGTAATATTAACTCACGTAATATATGGACTTGATTGTATTTTCAGATAATACGATTATAAAAATAACATTTCGTTTATTAATAAATTAACGATGATCTTTTGGTCGGTTTATGTAACGTTACTAACACCTAGATTAAATCAAATTCTCCTCTTTTCAGCTGTCCCGCCATTGTTTTAAATCATGAGATTCTACCCATTTCTAAAATTACCCTCATCCAATTTATCTGTGAAAGGCATGTGGAAAGACTGTTATTGAAAGTAATTCTATTTATTATTAGGTTATGTGACAATCTTTCTTTGATGGATTCACAATTGTAGCGGGCTAAGAAATATATTACTAACTAATGGAAGAATTCAATACACTGATTAGAAATTTTCACCTTATTTAAAATGTTTGACAATCGCTGAGCAAGGTTTATTTTTTGTTAAAGATCATATATTTCACATTATGAAAACTAGAAAAACAAATTTGAGAAGATTTTTTAAGAATTTGCATTTATTGATTATTAAAAAGAAAGCTTATATTATTTATTTCAAGCAAAATAATTGTAAATTACGTATATGTCGTAGAGTTGTTAATTAAAATTTGTTTGCTAAACATAATATCAAAATGAAGATTGGCTAGTCGTTCAGAAATTAAAATAGACTTGAAGGAAATAAATTGTTCGGGAAAGAAATTAAAATATTACAAAACTTGTGTAATTTACAGTAATTTCAGCCCCTCTTTTTAAAACTACCCTTGTGGGATCTTAATGTACTTGCTGTTATTAATCTCCAAAACTATTAATTAAAATGGTCTAATATACAATTTTTAATTTTCCACATTCTTCAAACTCTACTTTATGAATGAAGGACCACATTCAACCAACCTCAGAGCCATAGAAATAAAAGAGAGCTCTCGTGCAGCACTGGAAATATAAAATTTTAAATAACATGAATACTATCAGAAATGATTGATATAGTCATAGCCTAATAATTATTTCTGTGAAGCTATCAATTAATTGGCTTTTAAGATGTCACAACCAGTAAAAGAAAAAATTATGATTTAATTAATATATTTTCCTCATATTAATATCTGGTCAATTTCGACCGTAATTTTTAGTTAATTTATAAAAGATATAGCTCTTGGGTAATGAAATTGACAATGCAATAAAATATCTCTTGTAACCATTGTACTTGAAGCTACTGAATGAGCTATCAAGATAATTGTTAATTTAGATGTAGAGTTTTTAATTTGTATGCATTGGCGTGGCCAACGTGGGGTAATGGGGATTTTTTTAATGTTATAGAGATTTTATAAGATCATTACGAATAAATTCGCCTTTTCAACTGTACCTTGCCCTTTTAAACCCTCCCAAGGAAAAATAGTGACTACGCTAATATGTATATTTAATGTCAATTACATTATGTTTTACACTATATTTCATCCCAAGTCCTAAATGTAATCACTTTCCTTTTCTTTCATATTTCAGGGAATCCCATATCATATATTGTTGACCAAGTGTGGAGTTTTAACAAAAGTTTGAAAGTATGGCTCGTTCTCTAATAGATTACACGGAATTTATATAATCATATCTGTATTTTTCCATCATTTGATCGCTTTCAAATATACCAGTTGCTTACACTCATATATGCATTTACCACCTAGAGATTCACCAGCCAGAGGGCTAATCGCAGAATCCTTATTCTATTGATTATCACATTTTCGAATTCATTTAAATTTTATTCAATCGCATTTTTTACAGAAATGACATCTTAATATCTTAAATTGCATGACAATATTATTGTAACATTTGTCATTTATGAAATATTTTTGTTACAATAAATAAATTTCAAAAATAACATATTTTTTTCTTTAACAACGTCATTTATGAACAATAGAGAGTAAGACATTGCGCCCTTTATGGGCAATAATGATGATAACACAAAGCACTTTGGTCGGAGAGGAGTGACTCGGGGAAAGAGGGGGGTCAGTTTGATAGCATCTCACAAACACAATTTAGTATGAAAAGTTGTGACGCTTTTTTAGATGATTGTAAATTATGCGTAGTGTGTTCAATCCATTCCTCTCTGTTCTGTCTAAACCTTATAAATCGTTACGTCTGTAATGTGTCTATCACATCTTTACATAATATTTAACATAAAACCAACTGCGTTAAATTTTGAAAGTCTATGCTCAGAAAAAGATTTCAATTAATAGGCAAACTGCGTGCAGGCCAATTTTTTTATCTCTTTTGACTTTCCCCTTGTTACGAGCGAATTAAAAAAAATTGCAGTTTTCTATGTGTGTGTTATTGTTAGGAACAATCTTTCAAAATGATTTTGGATTCCATTTAACTTTTTAAATTTTTTCATAGAAGTGGGTGGGCCCATTTATTTAGAAATATGACTATGAAAAAATCTCGAAAATGGGGTTTGATGAGTGCTTTGAAGTGAAGTCATACCGTATTTAGCTCATTAATTCAGGAATAAAAAAAACTCTTATGTTTGTGAAATTAACGCGGATCGAAATTACTAGACGACCGGGGTTTCTGGTGTACTCAAGATAAATTGATAGAAGTTTTTAAACATATTTCACAATATTTAATTTGAAAACAACAGGTGAGACCCAGTCAGATAATTTTCAGCACCAGTTTTTGGGGAATTACAATTCTAATTCAGCCTGAGATAAGAATTTAATACATACATACATACATTCGATATGTTTCAAAAATATAACTACGGACCCTTCATTTATGAGTAGCCTAACACGCACTTGACCTTTTTTTATTTCATCGTAATGACATACTTAGTCAGCAGTTATTATTGTTGTAATGTCTATTTTGTAATTATTGTTTTGTATTTATTTACGTAATAAGCAATGTTTCTTTTTCTAAAACTAACAATATGTTTGAAGGAGCGCAAAAACTTGTGAGTAATATCAGTGAATTGCGCTTATTTGAACAAAATGTTTCAAATAAGGACAGGAAATGAGTTTATTTAATATTTGCGATAACGCTTTATTTCTATTTTTCTGACGTCTGCAAAATTTGACCGCCATTTCCAATGAAATTTTACACATTTTAGATTTTTTTTATTTCTTTTTTCGAATTTACTTTTTTTGTTGTAAATGTAATTTGTTGCTTATATATTGTGTCATGTTATATTTTTGGTGTATTTTTATAAATAAATAATCAAAATGCATAATTTCAAAACCATTATTTTTCACTTTTTCTAAGTTATTGCATTTGAAGATTTTTTAAGTGTTTCAAATGTGCTTTGACATTTTTTTCATTTTTTATTACATAAAAGACCCAGAATTGTAATAAAAATAAATAAAATGTTTTTCAACCTAACATTTGGATATACTTTACTTTTTTAACTTTCAAACGTATTTTTGCTGACAGCGTTGAAATTACTAATGAAGAACTGACATAATTTTTTAGTATTATGAATGATTTTTCTGTTTAAACGTAAACAGAAAAATCATTGTTTTTTTTCTTTTAGGAATAGAGAAATACACTTTTTATTAATTTTTACACTCATGATTACATTGTACTTGAAGAAATATCTCCCTATATCCTATTCCTCTATCTATATAAAAAGTAAAATATCTCCGATACGCGAAGAAATTTAATACAAACTAATGTTAAATTTCAGAATTGTGTATTATTTTATCAGGAGCTACTTAATAGCCAGCGCTACGTTTTCCGCCCAGGAGCTCTAAAGGCCAGACCGCACAATGAAATATTTTGTGGTTTCTGCACAGCGCAATTAAAATAGCGTTAAGGAGTTTCTGCCCAGCGGAATTAAAATACCGTTAAGGAGTTATGTCCACACGGATAATGAGAGTAAAATTTAGCTTTCGCATGATTATCTTAACTTCTAAATTAAAGATAAAACTTGATTACTTACAATTTTTATTCAGTAATATTTTCGTACTTTAACTTCTTTGAATTTCATATAGTCGAGGAGAGAAGTATAATCATTGATAAATAAACTATTTATCTCAAAGATTTTAAATATATGTGCGAATATAACATATAAAGGAAATTTTATTTATTACAAAAGTTTACATGAATATTGGCATCCGCGAGAAATTCGATGCATTCTAATCATGGTTTTATTTAAATTGGATAATATTAAAACGGTCAAGTGAGGGTGGTTTATTAAAAAATCATGTACATGTTCCCAATAATCACAAATTTTTATAATTTGAAGAAAGTTACTTTCTATTAAATTTTAAACTGACGACAACATAGAACATTTTTAATGTTCTACCCCTAATTTATGCTATTGGTTCGGAATGTATTCGTAAGCAAACTTAAACTTTTTTAATGTATGTTAGGTATACCAAAATTTATTTATGAATATTTATTTTTCTTACCTTTGCTGCTTAGTCTCGGTTTCTACGCAGTTCAAGACGAAATTATGTATTTATTGCCATATTTTAAGACGTCTAAGAAACATGATTAATCATTTTTCATTGAAATGAAATATTTTTCTGAAGACACGCAATTATATTTTTTTTACATTTCTTGAAAACATAAAAATGAATTTAAATAATAAAAGGTTTAAAGACGCATAAAATTAAAATGACTTTGATGGAATAACTAACATCAAAATAACTTTAAATATGCAGAAACCAGTCACAAAATTAGATGTTTCGTCGATTATATATTGTTTCACGTCGTAATTGAAATAAAAACATTTTTGTTTTTAATAATAATAAGTCTTTTAAAAAGGTGTCTTTAATATTAGGCCTAATAACTTGAAATGAAGAATTAAATGAGCGACGTTTAGTAGGTAAATGTGCCGGATTTAGTAATCTTCCCATTCACGTATGACATTATGCAACGTGCAGGACAATTTCATTCAGCGAAATGAAAATTTATTACTATAATTCATTATTTTAAAACTGGCGGATAATTTTGACAACGTTAAATTAAAATTAAGAATTAAAGTATCTTAGGTAAAAATATAGACAAAAAACTTAAATTTATTTAGCTCCAATTTATATAAATAATTTGTCAACCGACTGAAAGAAGAGTTGAAAACTGTCGTTTTATAAAGAAACGAATAGTCAATTAGATCTCATAAATTTTTCTCATAAAACCACCAATTACCAATATTGTTTCTCATTTAATTATAAAATATAAATTCTATTAAATATAAAAATAGGTCACAAAAATTTGCATGTCATCAACTCGAAAATATAACATTCTCGAAAATATTTTAAATAAATTATTTAATATTTTTATTTTATGCACCATGGTCTTGGGACTCCAGATCCAAGGATGTACTGAAAGCTTACACATATACATAAATTTATAACCGTGAGTGTGTATGTGGATATATATATATATATATATATATATATATATATATATATATGTATATATATATATACTTATAAAATAAATGTCGTTAATTACACTTTAACTTATCCGCCCAAGATATACATTATTTACGTTTCCAACAACGTCACTTCATCTACATTGAATTGTGTGTATGACACACTTACTAAGAATTGAGTAACGAAAATGTCATTAAGAATATAATCAATACTCGTTTTCTCCCACTTGATTTCTATTGGTAAACCTTCCGAACTAACCACGCAGATAACGTCACGCATCTAAGTTTTTACTAGAAAATAGCACGGTATGATTTCACAGAAATAGTGAATTTATTTTAATGAATTTTTCCGCTAATAATCTAATGTAAATCAGATTATAGACAAATTATTTATATTTTGAAACTGCAGTAGCCATAATAAATACTATTTACGGCATTATGAAGGCATATAGATCGATATTTAATTAGTTTATTAAAACTGTAATATAATTGAATTTTATTCACATTCGTTAAAAAACGTAGCTTTAATACGCAAATTTTATTTTTAATTGCGTTATGAACACACGCGTTATACAAGAATTGTTCTTTATATTTTTCATAACCGCTTCAAACTGAGATGGGGAAAACTCGAATGTTACTTTGGATGTAACTGAAGAATTTTTGTTTGAGGCAATTCTTTGGGACGATATATATTTATATAATTAGATTACCTTACCAACATTTCTGTGTTACTTATTGATACGTCTCTCACAAATCAATTTCGCCAAAAAACAAATAAACTGAACAGCTTTAAGGCTAAAGACATTTATATTCTATTTAATATGTCATGTGCAATACATGTCATGTTAACGTTTTGATTTACATTGTAAAGAATAATATGAGATTTTAATTTGGAGTATGAATATGGAATTGTAGGATATATAGTTTTTAATAATTTCTCGAATAACGAAAAGATTAAGATACAGTATCTGTTTTCACAAAATAAGTGGGCGTATCTACATTATTATGATTACGTAGCCATCCTTATTGCTCGAGATGTCATTGCAATAAAAGAAAATGTGATAACATTTTTTTATTATATAAAATTATGTGATTAACCTCTTAATTTGGTATCTGTCTTCATTATATTGCAATCTTCGTTAATTTTAAATAAATAAAATTCCACTTGTCGTAAAATATTTTGTAAAATCTTTGCTATTTGCTATAATTTTTTGCTATTAAAGAAATCAGGAATACATAAAAATATACATTTCATACATATTTCTACAGAATTTCAAGCACTCACAATGAAAACTTTATATCGCTTTTATCAACAAACCCTTCACAATTATCAAAAATAACACATCCTTCAAAAGTATCTACGTCCCCCATCAAAAATATTAAGCACCACTGCGTCGCTATTCTTACAGTAAAATACTGAACATGATCTTTCCACATATTACCCAATCACTTCGTTGTGAAATTGGAAAACATTTATGCTGAAAATCCAAAATACAATTTCTATAAAAAAAAATCGCCGTTTATAAAACGTCAAAAAATGATCTAATTTATAAGTATAATCGTAAACACGGCATAACTTATTCATTGACTAGATATTTTCTTTAAAACCTTGATGACAACCTAAAATAAAATCATATATCATTCATTCTTTGCAAATATGTCACTATTTTTATTCATCGAAGTTATCTTAAACGGTATAATATGAGAAAAATTGGAATCTCCTTTACATGTAATTTTAAATTTGCGAACATCTGAAGAAAGCCGATAAAATGCTGCATAAAAATTTGGTATTTTAACATAGCTTATCTAGCCAAATTATCAGATACGATCAGTAAACTCATTTAGTTTTGTCGGCGATTTATATATTTTTCAAGACTGTCACTCCGATAACATCTCAATGATATCTTCAAAACCTTTTTTAATGAAAAAGATCTATTTCCGCGTTTTTCTCTCATTAGCTTTAAAATTTCATGCTCTCATTTCATGAACCTCGATTAATAGCGCTCTTCGAATCATTTCGTCCAGATTTGCACCCGGCCGTCAATGTGGATTCAGGCGTTATTAAGTACATTACGAATCTTTAGTTGGTAACGAAACAGTAATATATTTTATCATTTACCCGGTTATAAAGCTTCATATTGAAGTCAGTAATACGACATTGTCTATTGTTTGACATGTAGTTGAGTTACATTATAATATATTTTGTTAATAATTATTGGTAAATGAAAAAAGTAACATGTTTACACAATCAATTAAAAGCCGATCATTTTTAAATTATTAGGTTTATATATTTGAACACAAATTCTTTTTTTGAAATGTTTATATTGAGAAAAAGGGATATCTAAAACTAAATATTAATAATAATATTAATGCATTTATTTGCTTTAGCAATTGTTTCTGGAAACCTCTGACAACTTTTTAATTAAGGGGTTGAGGTGATAAATTATGAAACTAATTTTATGCGAAGTGTAAATTTCTTGTTTTTTACAGCAATTAATTACCAAACTACATTGTTTGCAAAGCTTTAAATATTCCAAGAAATGTTGAAACAAAAAATACTGTGCGAACAAGGAACATTCTAGTCTTCATGTATACAAATATTACGGGTCTGTCAGTATCTAATGATGTATATATCTACATATAAATATGTGAAGAGAAAACTTTGTACCACTTTTTAAGCATATTGCGCGCACGGAAGAATGTGATATTAAACAATATGTCTTATACTTCTATTGGAGACATATGCGTGTATAACGTATGCGTGTATAACTCGCCACCATATCATATAAGTATATAATCTTGTTAATATAATATCTAAATTACGCTTCGATACAAGAGTCGACGTAGCTGATTAATGGTTCTTATTAAGAGCGTGAGTGACCCTCATTTAAATATATATATATATATATATATATATATATATATATATATATATATATATATATATATACATATATATATATATATATATATATATATATATACATATATATATATATATATACATATATATATATAACAAAGTTTGTAAAAAGCGGTATAAAGACGTTATTATTGCTGTTTTTTTTTGTTTTTACTGAAAAATGGCTGTTACCAGCAGCATTGCTCGCATCAAATAAACCTTATAGAGATCCGTTGTAAATCTCAAAATTTTAGCTTGATTCATTTTTACTTTCAATATCGAATATATATCCTTTACTATCCAGCTATTTAGCTCAAAATATAATTCAGACCCTCAAAAGAAGACATGGTGCATTCTAATTGAAATTATTTAATTTAATTCATATTATTGGATTGGTATAAAAATTATTTCGTAACTTTTAGATTTTTTTAAAGATACATGTACATGTAAATTTCAATTGAGATTTTAAAGAACACCGACCCAACACCTTCAAAGCCTTTAGGGAAGTCTTTGAACGTGTTTCATATTAAAAACGAGTAGGATAATTAAAAATTTATACATCTACGCGAATATAAACGATATCTATTAAGAAGAAGAAATAATTTGGTTATTAGCTAATACAATTTTATACGTGTGCAAAATTTATTAACGATTAGGCCTTTACTTGCTAAGTAATTAGAAAACAAATAAATGATTTGTTTTCTAATTCTTTAGCTAATTTTTACTACTTTCTACTCTAATTTTTACTAAAATGATTTGAATTTATATTTTAATAGGGAATTCATTTCAAATTTAGCTACTTCTATTCAATAGTGCGAAATAAATTTGGGTCACTAATTTCTTTGCCCGAAATTAAAAAGCACTTAATTCTCAGGTTAACTTTAACTAATAACCCAGCAATAGAAATATATTACACATGTAGTAATTATTCCTACTGTAATTATTTTATGTTAACAGCAGAAGTATACAATAAAGCAAAAGATGCCCTTCTTCTGATCCACTTAGCCGATGACTATGAGATAAAACTTTAGTATCTAATTGTTATGTAGAACGTATTTATAGAATATGTTTTGCATAATTCTGATTAAATGTATTTGGGACGACTTGACTTTGTATGCAAACACAAATAGGTAAATGTAAAATTATGTTAATAGAGAGAAACAGAATTCATTACAAACAAGTAAATAAAAATGATTTCGTGAAAGTGAATCGTTATATGGTTCGAAATAAGTCTAAACTAAGATTTTTTCGAAAAATAAGGCACAAAGTACATATTTACATTAAACTATTACGCACAAGTTGTCCGAAAATTAAATAAAGCCCAATAAATCATCCATCCTTCAATATTCCGCCGGCGTACTGTAACAAAAAAACTTCTTCAGCTAAAGCTTCCTCAACTCGGTAACTTTAGGGAAAAACACCCATTCATCCCCACAAAACCGCGAGACGCCCGGAAGAAATATTATTGCAATTTTTCTCTGCAACACAGCGGAAAAGTTTTTTCGATCTATTTAAATGTAAAAAACGTTTCTGTAGAAATAATTTTGCAAAACAAAAATTTAAGCAAATTATAATTTGTGAATTTTCTTTTGTCGAAAATCCACTGACTCAAAATTCCATTTTTATAAATTTCTTCATCGCTTAACATTATCATATATATATATTTATATATATATATATATATGTATGTATATACATATATATATATATATAACATATGTAATTTTATTAGAATTACAATTTTCATATATTCTGTAAATACAATCTACATTAAAACTAAATACTAAAATTATATATCTCATCGTCTTTAGGTAAGGCAATCAGAATATAATTATATGTTGGTTTATCATATATTTCAGTTGTTTACATAAAATAATTACAGACGAAATACTACTGTGGAGCTAATGTATTTGTATTGGTCGTACGTGCGGGCGTGTGTGCATGGGTGTACGTGTGGACCTGTCGCGCTAGCGTGCGCGTCCATGAAAATGCGTATGCTCGTACGAGTGCACGTTCGTGCGCGTATTATTCATTTAGAAAACTAGAAAATTTGATGTTATCGAAGACCTTTTATCAGGCTAAATCACATCCAATTTTTAGCTTACTAACATAAGAGATGAGGAGATGATGGTCTCTCTTGCACGTTTTCAGTCATACGCCAGAAATAATGCGCCATAAAATAATTCAAATACCATTTTGGACCCAATTTTGAAACTTACTTCACTTAGAATAAATGAAAAGGAAGCAAAATTTACATATTGAAAATTCACCAGCTGCACCTCATTTTAAGTTGATAGTAATGGTAGTTGCTCAGAAAAATAGCCCTTGTATACTGACGGGGACAAATAAAGACGTATCATCGTATTTTTTTCCGCCTTTTAGATCGAAACCCTTAAATTAAAACAACAAGAAACTTTTAGTTTATAACTGACGGTTCAAGAAAAGTATATAAATATAAAATACTCGAAACCCATTTACTGCTTAATGGCTCTGTTTAAATGAAACCTTTATTAAACTGTTAATCGTGGGGATTTGTGGGGATTGTTCCTTAAAATTGTCAAGAATAATCAAACCGTGAATAGCAATATTGGGAATATAAATGGCTCTAATATGGCTCTCTAGAAAGAATTTAAAATAGAGAAAACCATGGTTGCAGTACCACTTATTTTTATAATCATAAGTAAACTTGTTAATCCCAAAACTAAATTGTAAAAATTTCATAAACATATTTAAGTGCGTAAAATATTTCCATGAACTTCTATCATAGTTAAATTTGTTGTAAGATTATGTAAATTAAAGCCTCCTTTAAAAATCAAATCCTTTAAAACAATTTTAATAACAATTAATGGCATAAATCTTTTTTTTTTGTTTTTTTTTAATGTTATGTTTTTTTTAAGTTTTATTAGTGCATTCGACTTCCATCAAAAACTCGAATTTATATTTTTAATCGGTTTCTATAAACTTTACTCGTTAAGTTGACCTCTTATATCGCCAAATAATACACAGAAGTGTTGAAATGAAATAATTTCAGTAAACCGGCTCTGTTCCTGTGAATCCGTTACTTTAATTAACCATCCGTCCATCCATTATATATAGTATATAAACAATTAAAGATTTGAAAAACATTTTCTTTTTAAAAGCAACTCTTAAAAATCGCGTAATAATTGTAAAATATTAATGAGAGAATTAGAAAATAATCTTTAAAACTTGAATAACAACAAGCTAAAAAGGGAAATGAAATTCTTTAAATGGAAATATGAAAAAAACTATTTTCACTTATGATGAGGATAAATTGACCTAGTTATAATTAACTAGAAACTGAATATATAGCTAGATATTTTAATTGACTATATATTTATATTTCATCAAAACTGATGGGAAAGCAATAAATCAGACTCCTATATATCTTAAAAGCAAGAACTTTAAAAATATTCAATTGAGAATTTGGTAGAAGGCAAATTTGTTGTAAAAACATATTGCTGTCGAATTACCAAAAGAGCGAATGACAAAGATTCCCGCATTTTTTTAATAAGAATTGTATGTAAGATGAACTATCTAAGGAATATCTAAAGAGATCATTGTTAATGTTCACAAAAGATGTGTTTCCTCATCTACGAAAAGTTTAAATTTAAAAAACATACTTTCAAAAAATATTTCAAATTTGAGACTCCATTTTAAAAAAAAAAATTCATGGAGCAAATTCTGTCATTAGTCGACTTACCTAACATTTTGCAAAATTTTAGTTTAATTCCGTTTTTAAATTGTTATTTAATTAAACAAAATAATAATCAAATAAAATATTTTTGACACATTATCGACAATTTCCTTATATAAATATATATTTATTCTTCCGTATTAGTATCAGTTATATATAAACGAACAACACCTTGTGGAAAAGTTTATGCTTACTATTAAATTTATAGATCTCCAATTAAAATGGTACTTACATCCAGCTTCTAAATTTCCTCGGGATACGTTACATTACTTTGCATTCTCCTCAAATTTATATGGTAAAGCTACTTCACTCTTATCTCCATGCTAGACAGTTTTATCCCATATTTAGTGTTATAATTAGCAATCACTAATGAAATCCATAAACTTAATTGAATTGAAAATTTAGTTGGATTTACACGTTGGGTATTTCACATCAAAATTAAGTATAAATAATATGAAAGCACATTGTTTAAGGTAAGCTTAAATGTAAATAGCAATTTATCTCTTTATAACAGAATTTATTTTTACAATAAAGCAAGCCGAGTATTTCACCATGTTTTACCAAGTATACCATACAGGATTCCATAGCTTAATGTCAAAACGTTATAATTTTGTCCTGTCTATCTGTCCATCCGTATTCATACCACCAAAATTCTTTAGATAATGTAAAAACTGCGTTTATTTTTTGTGGTTTCGTAAATAAAGAAGTAGAAGTAGTAGTTTTTAATTGTTTTTTGAAGTACCGTCCTGTCGACCCAATTTTTAAATAAAAGAAAACTTATTGCGAACCCCACTTAACCGGAAATCATTTAGTGAAGTTATACTCGGACGTGATAGCGCAATTGAATGTTACTACCTTTTATTTTAATCAATACCGTATTAAAGCTTAAAAAAAAGTCAATATCAATATATTTATAACCTATCACTAAACTGACTACAAAAGGATTAAAATAATTTTAAAATTAAAATTATTATTAATTAGAATTAGAATTATGTTGTTTTAAGATTCGGTTTCAATAATATGAAATCATAATAAAAAATTAATGAGGTCAAATGACTTTTTAAAAAAGGTGAAAAACTGAAGGAAACAATTACAATTAATGCTTTACGAAACAAAATTACTCCAATTATTTAACAACGTATTCCACCATTAGGAATACTAATTGCACGATTTGTTGCCTAGGAAAGATAATTAACCTACGTACAATATTATCAATATAATAGCATTAAATATTTGCAACCTCTTTTAAAATTGTATTATACTGATGACGTATTTTAGAGTAACATCACCGTATACAGAATTTACAAACCCTTGGTGTAATGTGCGTTTTCAAAAATATTGGTTTGACGGAAAAGAGGCATGTATTTCTAAAAAATCTGGTTGTATTATACTACAAATGTGAGTCGCCACATTATCAGTATTAAAGCAACAGGAACCAGTTTTAATTCTCTACCCCCATTTGAATTTGTTTTTTTTTCATTTCCCGTTTCATATGACATTCAATCAGACGTGAAGTGATGATATTATAATTAAATTATTTTGAATATAAAAGTTTTTGTGTTGTGTTAAAGTAAAATGACGATTTTTATAATTATTGGAAACTAACTACGCTCACGACTTCGTTCGCGTGTAGATCTTTAGAAAATATTATTGAAATAATTTTAATATGCGTAACATCGCATATTATAATAATATTAAAATTAAAGTTATTTAAGTGAGTGCATTTTGTATTGCAAATACTTGAAAATTGAACATTTAACTTTACTCATATTTTAATAAATTGTGAAAATTCTATAGAGTGTACACGTCAACGCTATTCGTTTAAGTTACATTTTCTTTTCTCTATATTTATGAAAAAAATAAGTAGATTATTTCTTAGTGACATAAATTTTCAAATGAAATAAAAAAATACGATATGAAAATTTGATTCAATAATAGTAACTATATTACTGGTCTAAACAAATTTTAAATTTCTTTTTAAGGTAAACCTAGTAAAATATATTACTTAGATGAACATTTTTATTATTAATAAACATAAATTTTTGTACTATTCCAGAGTGGAGCGATGCGAGCGGTCTGCGGCTCCATTCAAGCAAGTGCACTAGATTAGTTACAGTTAAATGCGCGCGCCTTTTGAGTATAAATGCGCCATTTTACGGGACGCCTTGCCCACATATTGAAATAGTTAATCTAGGAATTCAATTCGTTCGGAAGGCTTGGACTTTTATTGCATAATGCTAGGAACTTCCGATGTATTTCTTCAATTAACTTATTATATGTGACGTTAGTATGAAGTAAGTTAGACGCCAGTTTTATTATTTCAAGCGCACATGATAGGGCTTAAATGCATAAATAGAGTCTGGTAATTTAACGTGTCAAAAAGATTCCTCCTATATTTGAAACTGAGACGATATGGTTACTTCGCTTTTCTATTTCTTACCGATTTTCTTCTGGATACCCAAGAGAAAATCGGTAAAAAAGGTTACTATAAGTTCCATGACAGAAGTTTCTTTAATGAAATTTACTTTCCTATTAAATGGACAGATCGCTCTTCGCACATGATAACTACCTGCATTCCCGTAGTCATAATCTTTTTACCATAACCGATCTGAATTGAAACCCTCCACTTTCCCACGGTACTCAACTGGTCACCGGCCTTATCCTAGTTGTACCAGATTGTTTTGCGAAGAGTGTTATAATATTATTGTGTTTAATTAAATGTAGTCGTAATTGAATATTTCTGCGGCTGTATGAAATATAAAAATATTTGGTTTAATTATTAGTTTGACTTTATAACAAAGGGGCAAATCATATTGAAAAGGTTTGAGAAACCAAACAAAATAATTTAAGAAAGATTTATGCATTTATTAAAAAAAAACTATAACAGTATTGGTATAATTGACTAATTTGAAGAGAATTAAAAATAAAATGAAAAATCAACGTATCTGTGTGGCTCACTAGATGTGAATAATGTGATAATAATTAGGTTAAATGTCATTACGTATTTCGGAGACTAATAGTTCCATAAGGAGCCCTTTTTTAAGAAAATATTACAAGATACTTTCTATTAAGTATTAAAAGCACTCTCAACAATAAGAGCTGCTTAGTCTGAGTCAATGTTTATTGAAGTAACGAATAACAGAGATAGCAAGACGTGTTCCATTATATTAATTTCATAAACGCCATTTGAAATTTCGGCGCGCGCCATGGGCGTGGTTTGGGCAAATACGGCCGTTGGGACTATCAGTGTAAATTTTAATTTTGGTAATTTACGGCCATTTGGACTGCAATGGGGGTAAACAAATCTAAAAACAACATAAGAAACCTAATATTTAAAAGCGCCCACGAAATTTTTCAATACAATTGTTTATTAGCTCTAAGTACAATATTCAAAACAACAAAAAGGTACCGGAATAGTACCACGCGACAAACAGTCCCAATAATTACAGAAAGAGAGACGGCTACAGGTTTAACTGAACACAACAACCGTTCCTGTCGGTCACACATTCCTTTCAAATTACGTAATTATTGTTTTGATTTATAAGATCATTCTCGGTATCGATTTTTATAAATTTTTGTATGCTAGCTACAAACAAAACATAATATACTGTATATAAAATTTTAGGTAATGAAATTTTTAACAAGAATGCTTATTCCAAAAATATCCCACTTTCATCAAATTATGTCATTATCCAAGTTAGAAAATTGCTCGCAACGAAACTTAGTACGCATATAAGAACAAAACATGTTTTTTATAAATTAATCATGTTACATATTGTTGTGAAAATATTGACCAAATATCTATACATATTACGTCGTATAATAACAACACATTTATTGCAAAACAAAAAATAAAAAAGGCTATTTCAAACAAGATAAACACGCCCGTATGGAACAAATTGTATGCAAACTGTCAACATGAATATCTTCCAATTTTTAGTTGAAAACATACTTTTTTAATATTTTATCACAAAATATACAATATAACGATTCTAAAAAAATATTTCCTGCTTTGAACACGCGATAATGCAAATATAATACAGATATAAATTGAATACCGCCATTTTGTCTCGTCGCATGGGCATACGAAGTTTTCAAATTATGTAAATTAACTGCTGAATACTCGAAAAACAAAGTACATTATCACAATCTACAATTACTACATTTTATTTTAGTATATAATAAAGAATAATTTGCAAGAAATTACTACCTTAATGCCTTGATTTCTTAAGGAGCACTCCGACATACACGTCACTTGTTTCACGAATAATGGCCGACTAATTTTATTTATTTTTTTCTGACGGCTCGTCTACACAACAACACCGCGTGGTATGGTAATATGATACTTTATATATACAAAAATATGCACGGAATATTTTGAGGCGTCTTTCTTTCATATATATTGTTTTTGGTTATTCGAAATATGAAACCAAATACTGTTTATATTTTTGGCCGGTCCCGGCAGTCCGGGCAATTAGTGAAAAATCGCCTTGGGCCGGTATCGGTCACACGGACACTATGGGCTAACCTGCGAGGAGTAATCCGGTGAATATAAATAACATGTGTCGAGATTTCCTTATTACTATTATTATCCCAGGATATTAAAATTTGCATATTTTAGCATCTCGATCCAAAGCTGAATTTTACATAAAATTACTAAACAAAAACGTAATTATCTCTATAATTTTATAAATACAACCAATATTGATGCATGTTTTGTGATGCATGTTTTGTGAATATAAGTGCAAATGCTGGCTACCATGTTTTCTAATCTCTGCCAGAAGACACGAGATTCTTATTCGAAAGTAAACGAATTTAATGTATGGCTTCGCAATTATTTTATCAAACAGTAATAAAAAATCTTTTCCTTGACTTCATGACAACAAAACTCATACAAAATTGGTAATTATAGACGAACGAGACGACGGCGGGGCCGTTGCTTTTTCAACCGATTGTACAAAAAAACATGTTTTCAACTTCAATAATCTAATGTACTTTTATGTACATATCATTAAATATTTAATGACAAGAAAGTCAATATGACGATCACTGAGGAATTTTTCCTAACATATATTTTTCAAAGCTAATAAAATATTTTATGAAACCATTTCAAATATGTATATATATATTTCAAATATGTATGTATATATATATATTACTTATACCACGCATCTAAAAAATTAAATGCCACATGTAGTGCAAATACCTTCCCATTTCTTACTTTCATGTATTATATGCCAACATAGCAAGAGATAATATATCTTATACACACAATAATATATTAGATACATTATACCTTGCAGGGATACATTATACCTTGCAAATATATTATAGTCGGAGATACACTTTACTTTTTTTTTATAAATCAAATTTAGTGGCTCTAAGACTCAAACTTCGATACGTATATAAATAATATCACATATAGCAAAGCTAAGAAGATTAAAAATTTAAATAATTTAAAAAAATTGAAAAAAAAACAATAGCGTATAAGAGTGCCAGCAACAATTGAATTAACTATAGTCCATTCAATTTCAAGAGAGAATATTTATAAACAATGGAATTTGACAGTTAAAAAAATTGGCAAAAATATATACTCGATCAGATGACGACAATTTATAAAATTCATTATATTATACTCAGAGTATTATAAAACTATATACATAATCAAAACATTAACTTCAGAAATGTTCACTGCAAAAATGTTATAAATACAAGTATTACACCATTATTTTACTGACACGAATTGTGAAATTTTACACGATAAAAATGGACGAATGAATTTTTGGCGGAATTAGCAGGCGTTTCAAACATTTCGTTAAGATAATCAAAATTTCGACCTCGAAAAGCCTAGAGCATATATGCTATTCATTAACATATAAGGCGTTAGAGTGAGATAGTGACAATGTGTCAGCTTGCGCGGCTATATTTCTAGATTTGATGGCATTATATACAGATATACTTATGTTATATTTGGTTTAATAGATATAATTAAAGAAACATTGTGGCATGTCATTTCCTTTTCAAATAAGCGTTGGTACTACAATATTTTCCAGTCTAGCCTACATATTATGTACATACTTTAGGATAATGTTTTTATAAAAAAACGGAGTTGACTATTATTTCGATATATATTTTCGTAGATTGTTTTAAATGTTAGACATGTTTTTTTTCCAAAAACGTTAGAAAAAGTTTTAATGTTAATACTCGTTATAAGTTGACCGCTCATGTAAGGATACGATGGTCATGTAATTTCTGTGTTATTTTTCCTTTCCTTTTGCCTTTTTCATTACTTTTCTCTCGTGTAAGTTTTTCTTTTCCGTTTCTTGTTTCTTCACTTTCTTGCTACAAGGATTGCAAGAATTGTTGAACGGAGTGCAATTTTCATGCAACCACAATTTACAGAAAATACATTACAGTTAGTCTTTCATTTTTTCAGTCTGGTAGTAATTTTCAGTGCATCCCACGCAGTCATATATATTTTCTTCAGGACCGGAATTTTTACTGGCTAATTCTATCGCTTCTTCTTCGTCAGAACTTCAACCTAATTTAATTTTTTGCTTTTTAATGTGGATTTTTTTTTCTTCATAATCTTTTTATTTTAACTTTCCTTTTCCTTTTTATCACTAGTGTAATCTGGAGATGCGATTACTTTGGTACTTGCTTGGACCGTTTCCGAACGTTAGTAAGCAACACAACTTGGTAAGTTCTACAACTAGGCACGTGTAGTCAGGTACTTCAAGGCGTGTCTTTTTGTAAGCACCTTTATTAGATCTTGATGTTGAAGGCATTGTTGGTGATAGTACTTCTTGGACACGTTCAGATGTAGGATTCTCAAGCATCATTGAAACCTTTTCAATAACTCTGTTATTTTTAAAATTATCAGATATGTGAGTATAATCTTGAATGCAAATTTAGCGCCCCTTATGAATTTGTTATTCGATTTGAAGTTATGTTATCGACAGGTTATTGTATTCAATGAGAAAATATTAAAAATATAAATTTTAAAAATATTAACACCACAACATCAAATATCAACTTACTAAAAAAAATATGAGGTAAATTGAATCTTTGAAGTTTAAAAATACTTACTTTTTAATTTTTTTTCAATAAAAAATGTATGCAGCAACACATACATTCGAGAAGCAATCACTCACAAATCTTAGCTCGCGAGATCTAAAGCAAAGACAGTAAATTTTTGCGGTTGGTCGTTTCATCGAATGGGCCGTATCATTCTGAATTGTCTTCTATACCCGGAAACGCAAGCTTGATTGTATTATAGTGCATTCGCAGTGATTCGTTATGAGGTATTTTAAAAGTCTTACAAAAACAAAACATATTATGAGCGGCATAATGTACTAAGTGGAAAATAATATAATAATTGAAACATTATTCTGAAAAGAAAATACATATCTATCTATTTACGTTTGTGTTTCGTACAAGTAGGTTAACAAATTATTTATATATATATATATATATATATATATATATATATATATATCTATATATGTCAATGGCTGTGGAAAATATAATGTTTACCTCATCTCAAAATTTTCGACAAATAATTAAATATTTATTTTAAATTGACACAGATATTAATGTTTTTACTAGTCGAATAACCTAAAAAATATTTTAATAGGTATTAGAAAGAGAAAAAATGTAATGCCCATTTTTATGATCAATACACCTTGAGACTTGGTTAATAATATTCTTTTGAAACCATACTTTCGGTCCACTTAAATAAAATTATCAGTTTATCAGATAAAAATACCGATTTGCGCTTATGGATTTTGCGAGGCAATAAACTTTGTTCTCCACTCGGATATGCATGTCTGGTAAAACTAACTTA
This sequence comes from Druceiella hillmani, assembly GCA_039881145.1. Classification (NCBI taxonomy): domain Eukaryota; kingdom Metazoa; phylum Arthropoda; class Insecta; order Lepidoptera; family Hepialidae; genus Druceiella; species Druceiella hillmani. Next base: position 7,092,514 of record JAYKKI010000106.1, on the reverse strand, counting down.
TTAGTTTTTGTTTTGAGGACAACCAATGCGGGTTCGTATGATTATCTATCTGTCCGCCTGTTGCACAAACACGAAACCTAAGAATTGTATTGAAGTGGCCATATAAAAATGTACGTAGGACTAACGAATCTTAATTAATCCGAGCGTACAACTAGTATAATTATTTGCGACATTCATTATTTATATGTTCACAAGGGACACATTTCTTGTCCAAAGGTGTATAGATTCAGGAGATCAATTATATTTTTTTGTTTACTCTATGCACACATATGGCAACTTATTTATACCACATATATGCAAAGCTTGCTTGCTTGCAACACTTGTCAACGTAATGGCGATTAAGCTGTGGGTGCACGACAGCTTATTTTCCAATATTGCTCTCTAAATTTTTGGTGTTTCATAAAATATTTTGTACTATATTAAGTTGATTATATTCTTATATGTTTTATAATTTTAAATTCGTCGTGTTAAATGTGTAATATTTTTAAGTATTAGTGTAATTAAAATGGCGAATGTTTTACCAAGGACCGTACCTGTAGGTACAGCTTTTCAAGAATACATATCACCGTAAAATATTAAGATTGCCGTCATATCACTGTAAAATAAACACAGTAAAAATGATCTGGACACAAAAGAAACAATTTGTGGCGAAAGAAACACTACTTCTAAATTAAATGATATCAAAAGATTACTACTTGGAGCAATGTCACTTAATAAGCCCCACATCATGGCTGAACAAACATTATTACTGTTTATATACTATGTAATGAATAGATTTATAATGAATATGTTCTGGAATAAGCTCTGTAATAGATATGATATGTTCTGTAATACTATTTCTCAGTAATATCGGCAAAAGGCCGGCTTCGCGGCAGTAGCGTTAGGCACAACCATCTTTGGATATCGATGTGAAGCTCGGATTCATTGTGATGTAATTGTATATATATAGAAATGTATGTTTTCTGTGAAATATTATTGTATTTCGTGAATTTTTATGATTACCTAAAAATAAAGTATTTGTGATTACTTTGTAATATTTTTCTGTATAAGTTAACATTTATTTAAACTTCTATTTCTATCGAAATGTTTGGTATAATTTTATTTTTTTTAAGTTACAGTAATACTTATAAATTGTTCGAAACACTTCATTTTACTTATCTTAATTTCTCTTAAATATCAAATATAATCTTCATAAATTACGAATGTATGCAGTGTATATGTGCACGCTAATGAAAAAATAAATTTTTAATCACAAATACAAAATAAATCCACATTAAATTACTAACGTGAATGTAAGAAAAAAGTTTACAATATCTGAACTGTCAAATTTGATTGTTTATAAGCATTCTCTTGAAATTGAATGGAGTATAGGTATATGTAATGCCTACTAAGTTTAAAAACAGAACGGACAAAGCAATTTTATGAGGTCTGTATTACCTTTTTGTTTGATATAAATGAATGAATGAAAAAATAAATGCATATCACATGTTCGCATTTTTTTATCAAAATTTTTTTATCGTCTTTTGCGTACTTACAAATTTGCATATTCGCAATAAACAACTAAACATAATTTTATTATCCTTTTGCTTATTTACAATTTAAATTTAAAACTTTAATGTGTCATATACTGACAGTACGAAATAGTTTTTTGATCGATGGTACTATCGTTGACTTGAAAAATAAGTAAATTAGTTACGTATTGTGAAGTGGATGCCTCTTTTGAGTTAATTTTTTTTCCTTTCTAGTACATACTTTTTTTTGAAATCGGTTTTCTAAAATATTTTGTTTTAAATTTTATTTTGATTCATGGTATTAATCATCGCACTACACCTAACATTCTATTATTTTCCTTCGTTTAGGTGGGATATATGTAATTTCCTCTTTATCTAACACGTATACAGATAATTTCCCCTCGATTATCAACAACTATTAGCCGCTGAGGAATTCCGTTCTCTATATACAAAGTTCACCATCAGATCTTGCCAAATAACAATTTCCAGAAGGAAATGCATTGTTCTACTCCAGAATTCATCATCAGATCCTGACCTGGTTGATGCTTTATTATTTTACAAAGTATCTACCAGTAGCAAACATATTTATTCACATTTTATATAGACCAGTGGTTAAGGAGTACCCTTGTTCATATTTAGATCTCACCATCAGGTGATCACAATATTTATATGATTCTATCTCGCTAGTATACTCTTTCAAACCAAAAAAATAATCAGCAAATTGGCTCAGAAGTCGTGGACAAATCGGTATTCGACGTACATTTTTTGGATGTATATCATCCAAAAAATGTACGTCGAACACAGGTTATAACCTCCTCTTTTTTAGTCTGTTCAAAAGCATATCTGCTAAATAACGACGAATATTTCATGGAAGTCCACTCAGTCCATGCTGAAATTAAGTTTTACGCAAACAAATGGATATAGGCAGAAGTGCAGATGTTGCATTTTATACAAATACCATTTTTGATATACACATCGTCTCAAATCGATTTATTTGATATTCTTAAATTATACGGTTTTACAAAATAATCATTTTAATCGTTTCATATCCTATGATACTAGCTGGTATTGAAAAATTCTTATTTGCAAAATCACTATACATAATGCAAAAACTAAAAAAAAACCGGTCAATATTTTTGTATCGGAAAACACACAACGTACACATACAACTCTTTAAATTGTGGATGCTGATTAATGGAAATAATTTAATTTAAAAGTTATAATAAAATGGGACACACACAACTCTGAATTGTTTATGCTGCTTACTGGAAGAAAATTAGCTTAAACTTAAACATAACCAAAATTTTTCCATATATTTCATGGTGGGAAAATTATAAATCAAGGACACCTTGTTTCCAAACAGGAGTTTAAAAAGTAGAAAATTGTAAATAACATTTCAATTTCATTTTAGCACAGCTGTATAATGCTATCAAATTAAGCATGGGAATTTTCACTCCCGCCCTGTATATGGGAGGTGCATAACGAATGCTTTTCCTTAATATTTTGCTATATACTAACTGAGATTTATGTTTGAAGCATATTGCTAATTTAAATTTCATAGGTTTAACATTGTAGTAACTACGGGAATGTTACACAGAGTATGACGAAACTGTGACAGATTTCTGCTATTTGGCTATGGAAACTTGGAAGAAGAAACAAAAACATGTTTAAAATATCAATAAGTCAAGATTATGTAGCTTGGTTTTAATAAGGAAATCATTTCTCTTACACTCCTAATTACCGTTGAAATAACAATTCTTAAAGTGAGTTTATCCATTTACATTAGCTCAACATTTCCGATGAAATCGAATCATGTGAAAACTCGTGTTTCTTTCATTACACCTTAAAAGAAAACTCTATACCAGAATGGTTAGTAAAATGGTATTGTAACTAAATTAAATTGAGTTGTAAAAGAAAAAAATAATTTTATGTTCACGAGCGCTTTAACTTGACCCGCTTATTTTACAAGCCCCCAAAAACTTATGAGTTTATTGAAGTGTAATATTATATGGTTCTCGTAACATTTTCTCGAGGACGTTACTTTGAAATATATGATGTAATGGGCTCTTATTGGATTATGATTCGCCTTCATAAACCACATGTTACACTACCCACGATATTAAATTATATTGAAGGTCAGTAATGATTATGTTTTATTTCTTCGGCGAAATTATTTTTACTCCATTAAATTTTCATGTCGTAATTTCTAACGATACCCATTAGCGCAGACTGATTTGTTTATAAATTTATGATTAAAGAAATTTTATATGTATTTATTTTATTTATTAGGCGGTATCATGATGGTGGAATTCTTCTACAAAAGGATTATTCCGAAAACCTAAAATGTGCTACAAAAATTTATTTGCAATATTTCGAGGCCTTGGACCAAGAAGCTGCGGAATAATGGAAGAATAAAAGTTTATGAAAAGCAAGGCATGTTTTTTTGGAAAACGTTTACTTTCTTTTATTTTTGGGATAAATGTCGAAAGTAAAACTCGGATTGAAAATGTGTGATGAGGGCATGAGAAAATAAACATTCGAATCGCTTATTGGGATGATATCCTGTTTTAATAACAAGGAGGTAACTACTAAAATTGTTGTTATCTTATCTGCCAAAGAACCAACTGCCCTTGAAACAAACATTCTTGAATGCCTAACTCGATTAGCACCCGATTAGTCCGGAAGCGAATTAATTGTAAATATTAATTGTAGTTAAATTGAAAACCCATTTAATACTTTATATGATAATGAATGAAAACAGCGTTATGGTATTTGTTTGCTTCAATACTCGCTAGCTAAGTACGTAATTTGCTTTTAAGGATATTGTTAAGAGACATTTGTTGATATTTATCAAAGAAATGTAGGTTTTTAACAGCACAAAACTGAAAAATCATTTCAAGCATACCTGGGTTTTTACCAGTACAAACTAAAAAAGTAATTCATGCACGATTTACCTAAAAGTCGCTAGGTACCGTTTTTATATCTTATTTGAAAAATATACACTCGTTGATTAAAATGCAAATAAATTAAATTCGAATAATACGCGTTATAACGATAATATCACATCTAAATCTCATAAAAGAAGAAAATATTTTTTTTTTAAATTAAACTTGCTTTATTATCCAAACAATGGCTTTAGGTCATATGTGTAAATTAATCTAACTTTCGCTTTTTAAATAATTAATGCGGTCACGCCATGTTTATCAACAAGTAACTTTTATGAATAATTTAGTTCATTTCAACAAATTGTAAGTGGTGTTATTTCTTTTTTCACAAATTACTAACACCGTAACTACTTAAAAAAAGTTCAATATATGATTTATAATATTGTAAATAAAACAAATCATAATCAAAGGATCGACAAGTTATCAAAGAGCAACCAACAGTTAAAATATCTCTATCATAAATTACCAAAGTTTATTATTTTAATTACAGACGGATACTGAGTAAAAACGAGTGACGCTATCTGAAAACCGTGACGAGGCTCCCAAACGAGTCATGAGGCTCCCGAAACGATCTTCCTTTTGTTTTTAAAGCCATCGACCAATTTTGTTGTTTAATTCAAATTTAAATTAATTGTTAATAGTATTAAGGATGATATTTAAATTTATGATATTTAATAAACGACACAAATATTTTTCATTTACTTTATTGTAGCCATAATTAAGATAGCATGTCCGGCGACGAACAAGTGGCAAGTCGTTTTATATCATTTGATGTAATTTAATTACCTATTCTCTCAATTAAGTTAATATCCAATACAATGTTTTAACTCTACAATTTGTTTAATATATAGTTTGTAATATAACATGATATATTCAACTGAATTTATTTAAAAAATTGGAGGACGCAGCATTACTAGCAAACGTATATTTGAGATAATTCAATAATTTTATACATGTACTATGATTCCACGTAATTTCTTATCTATTTAGATCAGTAAAGTTTCAAGTTTATAACAAATACACCTTATTTGTCAATATTAAATATACGTTAGCTAAAGGAGGAATTAATTTGACACAAATTAAGGTTTACTGAAAAAAAATCCCATAATTACACTAGAATTGTTGGCCATAAAGTGTTCACCTCTATTATATATTTGTTCACTATATATATATATATATATATATATATACATATATATATATATATATATATATATATATATGTGTATATATATATATTCTTTTTTTTAATCGAGTGAGTAATGAGCAATCATAAATTAAGTGAAGGAGTGATAATGTTACATTCCTGGATAAAACGTCTGAAATATTATAATAAACTTGGAACAATGTGCTTGCCTCATTTTTTAAATTGTTTTGATAGTATTTTTATACAAGAACTTTATAGGGTAAAATGCTTCCAACTTGAAGAAAATACATTAAAAGATGTTCAAAGTCTTGTAATATATACTGAATATTATTGGCTAAAGAGTGTTTACTTCTGTTATACAATGCGTCTCTTACCAAATAATGTTTTGAGAGTTGAGAATTATGTTTGTATTGTTTTTGAACGCCATTTGTCTTCACATTTAACATTTAAATTCTTCTTCATATAACTAAATTCTATCGTAAGATAAATTTTAACTTTCAAGTAATTATAGCAAAATATAGATTTATAATTTGTGTGCGTTACTTTTAAAACCACAGTATATATTAATTATCTTGTTAATGATGCTAACTTGTGAACTTTTTAAAAAGTTGCGAAATTTTCAGATAAACCTTTCATTTCCAAAATAACTTGTATCTTGTTTCCTTGCATCCTATTTTGTAAATACACTTAAGGGTAAAGTATTCTACATATTCTTTATTAACTATTAAATTAACATATTCAAATTACGATGACTTATACTTTTATTCATTGCTTTACTTGTAAATATTATTAGGTTAGATATAAATATTGTCGAACACATACAGATATACTGAATCATTACAACAAATACACTAAGCTATTTTAAGCTAAGCTATTCGATGCAAAGGCATCCAATGTTGCTTGAGATGAATATCACATCGACTTATACATTGACTAATACAATATTTATATAATTATTAGGTGCAGCTAAGTGAAGATTTGTACGTATCCACGTGGATGAATGTTGTTGGAAAGAGTCATTGGTAAATTTTCTAATATTTCTTTTCGGCTTTTAGTAATTCGGAAATATGACATAAGCGCGATGACATTTTAAAAGTACTTTGAAATTGTAATAACCATTACCAATGACGACGCCTTTTAATTTTGCAGGTTATGTACAAATATTTTTTATAATATGCAATACAAGGTTGAAATTGATTATGAACTATTTGGAAGCCAAATAATGCTTCTATTTTGTATTCCTCTTGTATGCAACCATCTACTTTTCTGATGTTTCCCTTGTTATAGAAAAATATTTAGTTTGTATATATATATATATATATATATATATATACATATATATACATATATATAAATATATAAACATTTCCAAAAATCTTTTGAGTCACAACATATGTTCTTGAAATTTGTGAAATATTGTTTACAATTTGTGTTCATTTAAGGCATCTCATTTTAGGGTATCCTTATATATGGAAAACGATTTTTATTTGAAACTAAATATAGCCGTTGTCTGAATTTAATTGCGAGAAAAAATTACAATACTAGTAGTTAAGTACAAACGGAGAAAATTTGCCAAGTTGGTTATATCCTCACATATAATTTATGATTCAATAATTTTCTAAGAAATTGAACAAATTACGATTATAATTAGATTGCATGAAATAATTTATTTGCTGTCATTTCCTCGTACTGTAACCAAAAATATTAACCTCTGAAAGCTTTAGAGTCTTTAAATATTTAAAAATGTTATTCCTCACGTCATCCGAAAATATGAAGAACGATATTCAATTGGCTTGAAGCCAATTAATTTCCTTTGACATTTGTTGAGAAAACAAAATAGCACTTTAAATATAAATCTTTAAAAAAAAGGGTGCGTGTACTTATGTACGCGCGTGAGAAGTTATACTTCTTTGGCATTATTAAATAATACATACGGATAGATAACTTAAATTATATTGGAGCACTTACGGATAGATAACCTCAATTATATTGGAGCCCTTGAAAAAGTCTATAAACACAATTTTTCACTAATATTTACGAATAGTAAATATATTAATCAAAATATTGAACTTAAATCACTACTGAATATAATTTATCAGCACATATATAAATCGCACTTATATGAAACTAAAACACGTGTGTGAATGTAGACACTAGCAACATGTGGATAAATACAATGAATATGAAAACAGTGAACAGAGGCGCGATGGTGACAATAGCTTTTGTTTCGAGACTGCAACCGCTGCAACTTCATACTGTAACTTTTGTGTGACGAATCTTAAAATTTCACTCTCATCATTTTTTCATAACGCGCCTAAAGAAGTATAACTTCAATAAAAAATACGAAAGAACTTTGAGCTATGTAGTTAGGATCAGCACGTGTCAAATTCTACGTCTACAAAAATGTGGCCAGAAAATTTAGTATAAAGGTCTCTCTTAGGAAAACGTATTAAAAATATTTGTAATACACACCAATGTAGTTTAATGTTAGCGCGAACTTTCGCGTGGAATTATTAACGAGAGTACTTAAAATTGGAAAATTGGAAAGTTTTGTTTCATATATATTATTACAGGTTTCGTTTATTTCGAAACCTGTATAATATTGCCAAAAATGTTTAATGGATCGATTTAAAAAAAGATAAATATTCACAAAATATTTTTGGCAGGTTTCAGCACTAGAGTTAATGGTTCAAAATGTCAGGTTACTTAATAAATACGAGAAAACTTTGAATATACTGACCCTAAATTACTTGTAATCACGATAAATTATAATCAATCTCACAGTATTATGTTGCAAAATCCTAATAAGTAATTAAGAAAAATTAGTCGTTATTACATTCATCATGTTTTGCGCAATTGTGCTATAAACTATGTCTGACTTGTAATTATAGTTAATGAAATAATAGAGTGGTACATTCTGTGAAAAAAGTCTTTACGATAATGGGGAAAGGAAATATTTGCAACCAAAGGAAATATTTGAAGAAACGTTTATGGCTTATGGAGCATATGCTTCATTACCATCAAATGTTGAATAAAATAGGAAGAAAAGATAATAGGAGATGACTCCGGCTGGAAGATGACCTCAGCATGGATAGGTCAGTCACGGTAATAACTGACGAAAATATTGAAAATATGAAGAAATTGGTAGCGAGGGAAGGTAGAGTAAATATAATGCAGATATCTGAACAGATTCTCGTAAACTTGTTTTGACTCTATATGCCGTATATACGAGTATGTTCACGTAATATTCTTTGGCCGCAATATTATGTAAAATCTTAATCCTTATTTCTGTTATTTAATTCTCTATAGTTTTCATTTTATTCAGGAAGTCATAGTTATAAAAGTTGATTTTTTGTTTTCTTTTAAATTTTCAACAAAAAAATTGAAATTACCTGTTGGTGTAAAATATAATTATTATGTATTAATATTTGCTTCGGATATATTTTATGTTCGAATATAAATATAGTATATAATTTGGACAAAAACAAATTTATTACAGTTTATAAAATTTTAATATAAGTTTTCTTGAAAATTATTATCGTCACTCCTTCTAGTCTATTAAAACAGGGGAATCTATGTTATCAAAACTTTTAATTAAAATTCATGTCATTTTGATTTACAATATATGTAAAATATGGAAAAACCTTTTGTTTCTTACGAAATTCGAAACTATGTTAATTTAGTTATTTATTAATGCTAATTGTTTATTCTTGCCTATGAGCCGAAACAAAAAAAAATGAAATATATGTAAAGCTCATATAAAATAAAACAAACTACGGTAGATATTGGAATTGTAATTATTATTAGGAATTAATCAATGTAGGTAAATCATACAATGACCCACATAACATTAAAAAGTTTTGTGGGCAGAATTCAAGTACATAATGTCCACCCTAATTCGGATTGCTTTCTTAACCACCTACCTTCTCGTACCACTGAAATTCCACTCTTTACTACACGCTATAAATTTCTGAGTGTAAAACTTTATTGTGCGACTTAAAATATATCGTGGTATATAGGTGCGCTATACATGTGTGTAATTAGTACTCTTCGATTAGCTAGGCACTTCTTCATTAGGGCACTGTAGCGATGTAAATAAAATTTTGAAAACATTAAATTCACACATAAATTGACGAAATAAATAAATTGTTGTGAAATAAAACAATAAATGTTATTTTAGTCGATTCCTATATATTTTCAATTTAATAGTTTAATAGTTTTTACGTGATGCGCGTATAAACAAACTTACAAACAGACAAATGGACTAAAATGCCGAAAAACAATATTTTGTATCGTGTTATTTTTCTTATATCCACTAAATATATTTTGCAAGCACCTTTAATAAACTAATTCTACAAGTTGATTATATATAGACCATAAAGTATGTAACAAATAAACAACCTAATGCTTGATTATTAGGTTGTTTAAATTTAATTTGTAATATAATTTTTTTATAAAATTATAATACAAATTATAATATATATACTATAATACATTTCAAAAGTAATTAAATTAGAAATATAAATGTAAAGGCATTCAAATTTAAAACGTATTTTGGAAACAAAGAAAGCTTATATTGATTCATACAATATATAAAATATCTTGTCCAAGAGACGACCCGTATTCAGATTCCTTACTTAAGCAGCTACCCCTTTCGCATATGTCCACACTTGACTTTGGCCATGATCACTTCGCTTGAGTAGGTTAGGGTGGAAAGTTTTATTACGCGATTTAAAATATACGTGGCGCCATCTACTAATGTACATCATACATTTGTATAATTACTACTAATGAGTAGCTGGGTACTTGTTTGTTGTCTTTGCACTAATGCTATATAAACGAACTTTTGAAAAATATTAAATTCCTTTATCTTTTTATTGAGTAAACCAATTTCGTTGAAATATAAACTAAATTCTACTTCAAGTTAATTCGTAAATTGGAAAAAAAACTACTTGTGAATTCAGTAAGTATTTTTAACGTTATGCGTGTTCAAACAAACACGCAAATGGCCAAACACTCAAAAATTCAGAAAACACAATTACAAATATCTTTGTCAATATCTCCATGTATGGACAGGCCAACTCTATAGCTTTAGTATAGATTTCGGAAAATAATTTTTTGAATCTCAAACTTGTCAAATATCACTAATTGCAATTTAGTCTTCGATACTATTGTATATATTGTCCAAAATGTTTTTTGCTCCCTTCTGTTTGTTTTTGAAGTGAAAACTTGTTTAGCATCGTTGTGATTTGAAAGTCGATGAAACGAAAAAGCGACAGTAAAAAGAGACAGGAACATTAATTCATAAGATTTAACGTGGGAGAAAATGAGATAGAAAGCAATATAAAGTGTTTCTTATGTTCGTGGTTCTCTTTGTGCTCGCTTTACCAAGACATAGCGAGAGTTTGCTTGGTTTTCAGCGTTGTACGTGTGTTAATACGTGTTTATGCGGTCTCAGCGTTGTACGTGTGTTTATGCGCGCATGCGTAGTAGCTTGAGAAAAGGCATCACATAATCGTGGTGTTTTGTATATGTGTACGTATTATACGTTTGTAGAGTTTTTTCATCATTTTTATAATAAAATTCTTCATCATTTTTATAAAAAAAATTCTTCTGCACGCCGAAAAGCGTCATTGAATGTGGAAAATGAAAGTTCTATTACGCATAATGATGATTTTACTGTTCAAAATAGTGAAAGTGATCATAGTAGGTACTCATATATTTTTATCACTGTGATCATAACTAAAACCTACAATTATCCTCTTCCCGAAATTTTACATTTGTCTCACTATCTTCAAGCCAAAATTTTTGAAGGTTTCACTTCTACCATGGGTGAATTGCACACATGATCTGTTTTATATTTTTATTCAACTCTTACAGATTTTTATAGAAGCTGATTTACACAAAACTGTCCATTTGTAGTCTGTTTAATTCGCTGAATGTGTGGGCTAGGTACGATTGCGTTACAGTAATCTGTGTGTATCGAAGAGTGAATACAAGTTGACAGTCAAGATCTCACACTTTCAGGTCAGTAGTATACAATTTGGATACGGGTAAATAAAAAAAAAGAATTAGCAGTTTATTATATAAAACGTAACCAACGTTAAATGTAGCCATATTTTTAATTTTGGCTAAATAGCTTCTTCTTGGAAGTGTGAGTAAATACTTTTTTTTAAATTTTAGGTTACTCAAAAATCAAAATTTTCAAAATAAAAACTAAATAGTTATGATAACAAATGTGACTGTAAATATTTTGTTAAACGTATTTTCGTTCGGACAATTTTCATTAATTTTATATGTAATTTAGTTGAAAAATGTCCAGTAACAAAAGGTTAACATTTCAAATACAAGTTTCGTAAATGCAAAATTACAATTCAATGGGGGTTTATTAAGTCATTTTTACTCTTCACTCGTTACTGCCTCGACAAGAAATTGTTCAATTGCAAATATGGACTGGTGAATGTTTGATTTGGTAATAAAAAGCAAACCGATATTGAATAATAAACTTGATTTATTAACCTTTTTTTTTATGACACCGATTAATTATTTGAAACAAAAATATCGGATATTTATTCTAATAAAAGTCTTCTTACGAATAGTCGTGCGCGCCGAATATTTCGAATAATTATCAATCTTTCACTGTTATACATTACTATTTATTTAATAATTCACTGTTATACATTAATAACAGGCAACTTATTTGCAAAGGAAATTAAATATCAAAACCCATTGATATAATAAAAAACATTTGGTCATACCGGCTTGCTGGAATGATTAGATCAGATTTATGTCTGTATTTAAGACATAACTACAAGAATACTTTATACTAGGACTAGAGCAAGATGTATAATTGAAGATTTGTACATTTGAAGATAATTAGCATAAAAATAAAGTAGTAAGACATTATAGAAAATTCAATAACATTACATACAATTATTACGGGACGAAATAGGAAAGGTATCTAATGATAATTACGAAAAGCTGAATAAAGCTGGATAAGCTAATAAATCTGCATAACTATAATTAATATTAAATACAATAATAATCTTTACTATCCTAAAATTAACAGCAATTACCTTAAAGTAGTAAAAATCTTATTAGGGTTTCTCTATATTTTCATTATTTTAATTTACATTTTTTACTTATTATATTACCACAGTTATTATAAAATTACAAACGTTGTACTAATAAAAAATATATGCTTTAATATATACATATATATTATTTAAAGTAAAATAATATATTTCTAAGGAGCTGTGCGACATCACTAGAAGCATAAATATCACCTATAACAAATGCACGATATACAACGGGTGGCGTTACTGTTCAAATTCACGAACTTGGCTTGGATAACACTTGAAATATCAAACAACGTAAGTGCGTGAAATTAAACTATTCAAGCACTTTTCTCTAATAGAGAAATTAACATAATTTTGAAGACAAGATTACCATTCAACCGATAGCGGCTTCGTAAAATAAAACTGCTTATTCTCACTTGAACACATATTTGACGTTGATTTTATTGATTACAGAGTAACTTTTTATGAAGTGTTCTCAAATTGTGTTCAAAATATCAACAGTGTTGAAACGTTATTTATAGTAAATAACGACAAGTCTATATATACTATGGTATAAATATTTAATATATATGGCGTAAATTTTGTAGAAATTCATTATTCCCAATTAAATGAAACTACGTGATGTAGTATTATTTCTACTACCTTTAATTTACTTTTTTTAATTTCTTTACCACGACCTAGGTTTCGTTGTATTATAATCTTTGCTAATATCCTACCTGAAGATGTTGTAATACAACGAAACCTAGGTCGTGGTAAAGAAATTAAAGAAAGTAGAAATAATACTACATCACGTAGTTTCATTTAATTGGGTATAAATATTTATTTTGTGTTTATAAAGATGCATAAAGAAATGAAATAAATCAACCTATTGAAACTAGGAAGGTATAAGCATATTTAGTTTTTTCTTCAGTAAAATAGTTTGCAACGGTTACCCCAAACTTTTAGTTATTTATTACTTTTAAAAGATATGTACAGGTTAGCGAAATTCACCGTTGTCCGAGTTTCTGTTACTATAATCCCTGACCATTGACATAAAATTTATGATTCAATAAGGAATAACAAAAGAAAACGAATCATGTCATATTGTATACATTTTTAACTTTTTAGAAAAATAAATATCTTAAACCGGAATCCGACAACACTTGTACTGTAACTGTTTTGTATGTACGTAATCTGATTATATATTAACTCTCTAGTTGTGTAATAACCCTAATAAATAATAAAAAATAAGTATTAAGTTTATGCACTGGGCTTTTTTATCATTATATAATTCTTTAAATAACTAATTCAAATATTTATTTATACCAAAACTGCCGAAAATGTGTTTTTTTATATTGAATGAGTAATAAACACTTGATTTTATAATGCCTTAAAAATATTATATTAAAGAAATCATTTCAGCCAAGAGTGAAATTTTATTATTATTAACTGATGTTAAATAGTACTACACCTTAACCCGTATTAAATAGTACTACACCTTTCGCAGAGGAGTTTTCCTCTTAGTATTAATCAGCATTCAGAAAAATTCCTTAACATAAGTACTTCTTACATATACCTAATGGTTTAAAAAAATGCAGAAGTTCTGAAATATGAATCTGGAAAAAAGATAATTAATATTACCGTGCCTGTCGTGTGGCGTGCCTGGAACTTACCAATCTGTATAAAAGTGGACAAACAACTATGTATACGAACGAAATTATATCCGAACCGTTCAAACCACAAAAAAGTGTAAGACTGAGCTGTGTCCTCCGCACTATCTTATTTATTATCTACGGCGAGTGCATAACGTACAAGACCCTTGAGAACTCGGAGGGAGGAGTGAACTCAAACTGAATTGAGATTAGCAATCTACAATATGCCAATAATATTACACTCGCTCCCTTAGAAGATGAAACGGAAGAGTTCATAAACAGAGTTGAACGAGAAAGCCAAAACATTGAACTATCCGTCAGTCGAGTGTAAACAAAAATTATGATCATCAATCGAGAAAATAAACTTCTAAACTTAAATGCTCCACAATATTTCCTAAAAATGGGTTGATTTGTATATCTTGGAACCGTATATAACGTAAGGACGATGTGAATCAGTTTATAGCTCGATGGTCGGATCAGATATAAAAATCATCCGGTTAGCCGTTCCTAACAATTACCTATAACACGCGTAGCACCGAGAATGTGGTGAATGCCAACTGCCAGCGAATACGACGCTCAGTTGTGAAGGGACGACCATAATGAATGAAATAAACAGGAATATTTGTATTGCAGGTATTTGTATAGTAAATAATTAGACCAAAAATATAGCATTGTTTTGAAAAATATGTTCCATTTTTTTATTATGTAGAATAATTTATACGGAATATTTAGGGATGTAACAAAAAATTAATTAAAATGAAAATTATGTTAATTTTTCATGTCAGGTTATTCAGAAAATATTTTTTTTAAATAATGCACCGGTTAAACCAAATTTTGTAGGATAGATTTTTACAGATTAGACAATCAATTTATTTAATTTTTTAATTTTTTAATTTACTCTTACAACTAAAATGATGTCCGATATTTGAAAAATAGAGAAAAGGTGAATGAAATGTCACTTGGTAATCAAATTATATATATATATATATATATATATATATATATATATATATATATATAAATATATAAATATACATATATAGACGGTAAATTATTTAAGAAATCAACAATGTACAATGTTAGAAGAAATATTAGAAAAATATAATAAAGGGAGAAACGTCCGACTAAAATAGAACATATGACAAAAACATATAAAAACATGCTTTAAATAAAATGTGTAAAATGTGAATAAAAATAATACCGTTACTTTAATTTTACAACATATTTAAAATGTGTATTTTGTATATAAACTCAAATTTATTCCACATAGCGTTTTTTGTGACAAATATAACCATAATTTATTATTATAAATACTACTTTCTCCTACTTTTAGAGAAGATTTCTAAAAATTTCTAAGACAATAAAAATTCTTAAAAATTTATCTTTGAAAACTTTGCGAATAGGAATGTCTAACCCTTATAAGATATAAACATAAGGAATTTATAATATATTGCATTAAAAATCAAATAAGAATTCTACATTGTATGATTCTGTATCCTTGAAACATTAGTTTGTTCATATAAATTATTTCAACTACTTTCGGTATTATAAAATTTTTTGAAATAGTAATTTGTTGACTGTCGTTATAATGCTAGCAAAAGTGTTATTCGTTTGAATTTTACAGTGTATTTACTTTTCATGTTTAGCAATCAAATTTAACATGTTTTAGATTATATAGAAATATAGAATTGGCATAATATTTGAGATTAAAGATATATATTGAAAAAAAAAATGTATGAAATCGTGGCAAGGGACATAGGTCTACAGCAAATTAAAAGTTTCTTGCAATATTCAAAGTTTTCTTGTTTTATTAAATTTAGTAGCTTGAAAGCATGAACCTGGTAAGGAGACATTAAAGCGATATTTTTGTAACAAAAATAAAACATATGATGTACACAAATTCTTTTTTAAAATTGATATTCAAAATGTGACTTTAGATAATACTGTAAGATTTAATTTCTTTTAAAAATTTGCAGTAAAGGGAGAACTTCCAAAGATCAGATTTCCAGGTTATTGCAATTTAAAAAAATATTTTAATATATAGGACTGAAATTATCTTTATGTAATCATGAATGTAAATAATCTAATTATAAAATAATCAGTTTTAATATTTGTTTATATTTTTAGGTTCCGTAGCCAATTGGCAAAAACGAAACTTTTATAATTTCTTCCTGACCGTCTGTCTATCCTTATGTCCCATCCATTTTAGTTGGAGGCTATTGGCATTATATAGATGAAATTTAGATGATAGGTGTCTTCTATAAATCTTTATAGAATGAAATAATGGAATAATGAAAAAAAATATATTTTCTACATATGAGGGATAAAAAAAAATTGAGCATACATAGGCATGTATATCATTAGATAGGTTTTGGAAATAATGTATAAGTCCAGAAATAACTTTCTTCTTTAAGTCAATAGTTAGTGAGACATGCGTTTCCAAATTCTTGAAAAGTGTGTCTTCCCTCTAACTTTTCATCTAATGTTTTTAAAGTTCTAAAAATAATTGAGATAAGTTCTACAATATAAAATAAACTTTCAACCAAAATTGGCTTGAATAAGATATGTTGTGTAGTTTTTGAGAAATGCGATTTTTTCAATAGCAATAATTTTATGTTTCATCGAATCTTTGGGAAAAAAACTTACAAGTTTAATATTGTTTGGTGCTGTAAAACCTTTCGCGGGCCAATTCGACTTGTACTTTATCAGATTTTTTAAGAGATACTATAGTTTATTTTTTTAATACATTTGGCCTGTACAAACACCCCCGTTTATGTGTCGTCCTTGTGAGTTGGGTGGAATTATCCTTGAAAGGGTTTTATCTGCACTGGAACTTGGTGTCATTATGTATAATCATCTCACATTTCACAGTTATATCACCAAAACATCTCAGAAAAGTCACAAGTTATTAGATTTTGTCATAAGGAATTTTCATGATATTGAATATATATTTATATTATTTAACTCTGATTCATAATATTATTCAAACTAATGCAGGTATCTGGTCTCTGTATGAAGCTAATGATAAAGATACAAAGATACAAAGTTTATGTTAGAAACAATATTAAAAAGTTCAATTGGTTTTTGTATTACAAAATGTATGGATATTATAGTTACATATTCCCTTTCAAATGTGTAAAGGGCAATTCATTTCCTTAAAGTTGGACAGAAATCGCCATATAATTTATTTGATTTGCTGTGTATTTCTAGTTTATTTATCATTTTTAGATATTGTTATTGTGTGCTTGTAAGGAACCACCCCTGTAGATAAATCTGTAAGTTGGGCCAAAAAAAGTTGTCAGGAAAAAATTAAATAAATAAAAATTATTCTGTGCGTTTATTTTATACATGTTTTTTATGAGTTTTTACATAAATTTTCCATATCGTGTGAGTTAGCACATAAACAAATTCCGAATAATTGAAACATTGTCACATGTAACTAATTTTATTCTTTTATATTATTTTAAAACACTTACTTTTGCAAGAGAACTATAAATTTTATTACTTGTAATGTATTCATTTCCGAACTTCTTGATTAGAGTAATTCAATACTTTTTTTATATAGCTTCATTACAAACTCTCGTATCACACATTTTTTCATTTACTCATTATTCAACTTTATACATATTATAAATAAATGACCATTTTAATCCACAATAATTTTTAGATTTTGTTATAAATTATTTGATGAAAGTAAATTGATATTAAGTACCATTCTATAGTTATTATGGGTAGTCTTAATACGTAAAAATTGTTGTAGTAATTTTACAGATTCTAGTGCAATAATACAGAAACATGCAGCAAGGTGTCTTTCCATGTTTCATATATTATGAGAAAACGTTCAACTTATTCGTCTGATTGGAGACGTCACCAACATCCGTTTGGATGAGAAATACACCCATATTATATAAAATCTGTACTGGTATCAACGCGCAACTATCAGTACTTTTAGTTTCGGAATACTTTGAATATAATTCACTGCCATGTTTATACGAAAACTCGACAATTTTTGATTGTATTTTACTAAATTATCACTGTAAAAACCGAAAAATGTGTATATTTGCCCATAACCTATTAAGACAATAATTAATAAAGCCAACGGGCTTTATTTCTTACATGTTACACTTAGTGACACATAGGTAGTGCTGCTTATACTTTATAATAATTTTGTTACCTAGATTCTAACAATATTTTAATTATCAAATTAGTGTAAACAAGTATTAAATCAAAACAAGTTTTTTTATACAGTTGATGGGTTAAGTTAAAATTTCATCAATATCATTATTGAAAATTTATTACTAAGCGTCAAATATAGTATTCAAGATAAACAAATTTGTCCCATTTAAAACAGTTAATGAAGCCATGTAATTAAAAAAAACAGTATTTACATTTTTAGTTTTAATAAGTTTCATATACAAATGTATGTTTCTTTGCTATTTTAAGTTTAAGCTCCGAATTTTTCAACGCCTGCTTTAATTCGCAATTTACTAAAATATTTTTTCAATTTTTAGCAAATAAAAAGCGTAATGAAATAAATTAGCTTTTAAAATTGATATAACATTAAAATAAGACTAGTTATTGAAAAATTAACGAGCAGCCTTGTGCAAAAGGTCTGATATAAAGTAAACTTTAATATTTTATACAAAAAATATATGAAAAGAAGTGGAAGCAAAAATTTAATTCACTACTACGAGGAACTTCCGGCTAACAAATAACGAGCTTGCTCCAAGAATTAGTTGTTGTCCCAATTTGTGCCTTTGTTAGAAATTGCCGGGCTTGCATTGCGCATCTCCTAAAGAACACCTTTACAAACTTTTCGTAACTAAAACTCGGATAGTAAGTAAAAAATATAGAACAGTTTGAAAGTAATTTCTGTATTTAATTAAAATATGATATTGTTTTGCGTACACATTTATTGATACTGAGTCGAATCAAAATTATTGAATCAAAGTAGATTGATTTAACTAAAATAAAACTGTTAACCATCCAGATTCAGCTTAAGATAGTTGTAGTTAAATGTTGTAAAGACATATGTTTAAAACATGCAATAGACTTCCAATAAAATCACTACTTGATGGAAAAAATATATGACTTCCTATATTAAAAATTTGTCCCAATTGAAAGTTATTACGTACGTAAATAGTCAAAGAAACTGTATGTAGACAGTGAATTAAATTTAAAAACATATACTTATATGACGAACTGGCCATATCATAGAATGTCGCACGCATGCGCAAGCTCACGCTCAGGCGTACTCACGCGCGCGCACGCATACTTGCACGCGCACTCGCACGCGCGCTCACGATAACACGCGCATGCACATACACAGGCACGCGCAAACGCGCACACATACAAACACACAATTAATGCACGTGCTATATCAAAGCAGTAAAGGTAATTTAAGGTTAGAAACTGTTTAATCGTGGTTAAAGATATTCAAAGACTTAATAAAGATATTACCCTTTTTATAATATCTTTTTTAAACGGTGCCATGTCAGGAGTAAATGTACAAGAATATTGCTTTATTTTTCCTGTAATATATAATACATTGTCTGTGTTAATTATTTCAGATTTACGTCTTGAAAACTTTGCAGATAATATTCGGTTTTAAAGTCACAAGCTTAACAATGTGGGAATTGAAATTAAAAAATTTTAAACGTATCTTGCCTTCATTGATATCGAAAACAAAAAAAGATGAATTTCTTAAGACCGTATTATCAACAGTATTTGATTTTTAGCATCACCAAAAGAAATTTGCATGGCAAAAAGATCTCTAAAGTGTTCCTTTTGCTCTAAAATAAAAATTTAAAATAATATTTCAAAATGTACCAAATTGAAAATATTCAACTTGACAGCAAAAACAGAAAAGCCGATTAATAAATACTCAAAATAATTAATTGGTCCTATCTATAATGGTTGCTAGATTTAAAAAATGTTATAATATTTTATTTATACTAAGCAAAATATATCATAAAACCTTTTTCTGAGTGTGAATTAGCCTTACACACATAACTTCCTTTTTTTTTAAATGTTTTGACTTTAAATAATTAATACGGTAATTATTAATTTCCGACTGTCTCTTTTTTACAACACACTACATTTAATTGCTTGATATTTTGTGTGACAATATATTTAAATTAACAAGTTAACGAAGTAATCCAACAGCTCGTGTGCTACTGGTCCCAGATCTCATCGACGCAAATCCTGGGGGAATTCCCATGGGATTCTCACTAACAAGAAATGCATGAGAAGGTACACATGCTTTCGGCACAACAGATATATATCACGTATCTGTATTATAAAAATATACTACGTGTGTAAAAGTCTTATTAGGTTGATAATATGTATTATAATACTGTTTCTTCTTATTTGTACTTAATTCCGTACACAAAAGGCCCGTTTGGTGCTGCTGCTGTATATTATAGTTAGTATAATGTACAGCATACAGTATAGTACGCTTACATACACACGTTACATACAGTATAGTACGCTTAGTTTTTGACCTAATACAGATATAATTTTACTCCATTTTATTTAATCAGTATTAGTTCTTTTCCAATTATAATTACAGTTTATCTGGAACAATTAAATATACGATGCTTAAATTTCATCGGTATTTTATGTATTATAATTATCTGTAATTTTTCGATTGTATCTAGCTCGTTTCTTACTAAGTCTAATCAATAAGTGTTACGAAACATATTACAGAATGTTTCTGTGCGATTTGAATTTAAAATTTTACAAAAACATGGTTGTATTGAATTTCACTTCCTTATCATGTGTCTTCATAAACATAATTATTTCTTCTTGAAATCAAATGCCATTTTTATAGATGCTTGATCATACCTATGTAAATAATATAATTTATCACGAACAAAATAAATTTGTAAATACTTTAAAATCAGTAAAATGTTTTACTTTAAAATCAACAAAAAGTTATGGCTAAGCGCTCTAGAAACTTTATGAGATAGTTACATCTTTGAATTCGACATTTTTTATAGTGGCTACTTAAAAAATGTTATGAAAATATGAAAGATTTTTTGACTTGCTGACTAGACAATAAATGCATATGGAAAATAGTCATGCACGTAGTGTATAAAGAAATGTATGTTTATCCTAGTGCTGCTGATCTGAATCAGTGAAGATTTTTATTTTATTTTTATTTAATTATTTATTTATTCATACTTTAACGTACATGTAATACATACATTTGACGTACATGTAATACATACATACATACATTTGATTTATTGCTGCAAGAGCAATCTCATTCAGTCAATCACATTTATCAAATATAAACATTTTGCGATGTGGCTCACTGTAAAAGACATTAATAGAAAAAAAAAGAAAAATAGGATATAACGAATATTAAAAAATGTCGTAACATATAAATAAGCAAAACTAAGCTACATATGAATAATAAAAAATGAAAACAAAATGGATAATTATATATCTTGACATGGTAAAATGTGGAAGAAAATGAAATTCGGAACGGTGGATTATGAGAACAGAGGGATTATGAGAGAAGGGATTTTCAGACGATCTTTGAATATTTTTAAGGTGGACGAATTCCTGGTATCTGGATCTAGCCTATTCCAAAGTCTTGTGAAATGGACACCGAAGGAATTTTCATAAAAGGCAGTTGGATATTAGGAAAAAAGGAGCCTGAGTAGGTTTTTCAGAGCGTAGCCCTATACCCTGTGTAGACAAATAACTAAATCTGCTTCGAAGATATGTTGGATAAGAAGCGTTAGTCAAAATATTATAGAAAAGTGTAAGAACGTGAAGATCGCGCCGATTACGGACTCCCGTCCATTTAAGTTGCGCTCTGAATTGAGATACAGGATCATATTTTTTGCAACCAAAACAGAGCGGATGCACAAATGTTGTATGCGTTTTAATTTTATAAGGTGATGCTCAGCAAGGTCTGGGTAGCATACGTCCCCGTAGTCAAGTAGTGGCAGTGTTTGACAGAGGTGAGCTTTGGTTTGACTGTTTCGAAAATTTTGAAAATGCTTGGAGAGTGCATTTTGCTGTGGATACGTTTTGAAACCAGATTGAAGTGGATTTAAATATTTACAAACATTAAGATATCGAACAAGACTATGAGCTTAAATTCTTTCGAAATAAGTGGTAGTATGGAATTGGGTTGAAAATCTTTAGGATATACAGGCGACATTATTTTTGGTAAGGATATTGTATACGCTTTTTCCATTCAGAAGGGAAAGTGGCAGTTATCAGAGACGCATTCAATATGTCAGTAATAACAGGGGTTACAATACCTAGGATAAACTTAAGGGCTTTAATACTTAGGCCATCGCCTTTATCGTCAGAAGATTAATTTTAACTTCCGTATCACAGGTATTATCAAAGGTGAATTCATAGTTAGAAGAGAGAGGATAGATTCCCATAAATTTTTCTTATTTAACAGCTGGGTGAATTAATATGGGGGGCTTAGCAAATAAAGATTTCAGAGTATTAAGATCAAACTGGCAATACGCATCAGAATTATCAACCCTAGAGTGCCAAGGAACTTCGAAATATTTAAAGAAGAGCATTTGCGTGTGGAAGTGAAAATGTAATGTTTTTAGTATTGTTACACATTTGTGTACATCTATTCCTAAGTAATCTAAATGTCTCCTATATTGAAGTACTGGTATTCGCTTTATATCTGACTTTGGCTCCATCCGCATAGCCACAACTTTTTTCAAAGAGTCGTTAAGCGATGGACTGCCATTCTTTTCATTTTCACTCGTTTGTATTTTCACATGCTTGTCAAACAGCTTGGTGATACGTTTGTTGAATTCAATAACATTTTTATCAACTTTTAGTAGCTAAAATACTAGCCCAATCAAATCCTTAAGCAAACAAGGCAAGTCAATACTGTTAAATCTATGAAAATTGAAAATTTTAGGAGATTGCTCAGGATTACGTAACTTATAGTATAGGTAAATTAACTCATGTTGTGAGGGCCCAGGTGCAGGATTTGGCCGTAGAAAAATACATTTTGAGGTGAGGATAAAATGAAAAGATCAAGAAGGGAATGATAATTTACCTAGTAAAGGTAGGTAGCAAAGGAAGGAAGATAGAAAATGGTAGCAAAGGATGGAAGAAGGTACACATAGGTATTTGAAAGTAAGGCCAAGGTAATATACTAATTCTACTATCTTATGTATAAATATATTACCGATAATAAGATATGTAATATCCCACCTGAAGATGTAATACAACGAAATCTAGGTCGTGGTAAAGAAATTAAAAGATAGTAGAAATAATACTACATCACGTAGTTTCATTTAATTGTGAACAAATTTAGTATTTTGTGAAAATATTTTTTTCGTATTAAAACTTAAGCTTATATCTTTACCTATTAATATTCCTTTTATGAAGCTCGAAATCTTTTAGCTTCTCTTGCTTGAACAAATATACAATTTTATACACAAACGAATAAACATTCCAGAAACAATATTTTGTGTTTCATTACTTTTGTTGTGCTTTATTTAATCAGTTTTTGTAATACCTTCTAGATATAGACGCCAATTGTATAGTTCTATTTTATGTTGACAAAAAGTACTTAACAATAAAAAAAAATGGCGGGCTCTTTTTAAGTTTTTCAATAATTCCAAATATATTTTTCAAACGTTCACTTATTAGCCATCCTCACAAAAAGAAGTATGTACGTTTAGACATATCCTTACCGCCATACATTATATAAGAAACTAAAAATTTATTATTCTACAGAGTAAGCCTTGGAAAATTTCACAGATCTCAGCTCAAAATTTTGTGATATAGCTCTGGCTTTCTTAGGTATATAATTTTGATTACTATAGAATAATTAATGAAATAATTATTTAGTATATTTTTGTTTTAACTGACATCAAATAATTTGAACCTAAAGG
The DNA here is from genome assembly GCA_039881145.1 of Druceiella hillmani. NCBI lineage: Eukaryota > Metazoa > Arthropoda > Insecta > Lepidoptera > Hepialidae > Druceiella > Druceiella hillmani. The sequence goes on along the minus strand of JAYKKI010000106.1, from coordinate 7,068,302 downwards.
GATAATATTTTACTTTTATACTTGTGACGACAGACACAATAAATATATTGTATCTGACTTTATTAAAAAAAACGAAGTATGTTTTTATGAGTACATCCTGCCAATAATTGATCATTTTTATCTAACAACTTAAACCCTCTAACAACTAAAACTTTATATAAGTAATAAAGTAATGAAATAATCAAAGAACGTATAGACCGCGTTCTGAAATATTTTTACTCTATATCATAACTCGTAGTGAAATAATAATGGCTAAAGCTAGGACGAGGGAAGTAGAAAACATTTTCTTAATAAATGTTCAGGATAAATCTCTAAGAACTCTTAACAATAAAGAGGTCATGCGAAGGAGAATGTAAGAAATCCCTCCCAACAGATCGAGAAGCTCAGACGAAAGACCCAAGTTAAGCTATAAGATATGTATTCGTCCCGTCGTCCTCGTCGTTGAGAACAAAACGTAGCTCAAGCTAATATTTAAGTCATTTAAGGTTGGAATTAAAAAGTAAGCTTAGAAATGTTAAAGCTGCATTTGCCTTTAACTTCGCAACTTAATGAGAATTAAAAGTAACAGTATAAAAATGAATGAGAGGATCAGTGGAGGAATTCTTATTCCATAGGGTTATTAGATGAAGAATATTTTAAATTTTAATCTGTACTTTAAGCATTAACTTAATAACAATTTTATTCTTATTGATTTTGTAGTTTTTGCAAAACAAGAACGAATTTATAAACTAAAAACAGGTGAAAAAACAAAATGTAACCCAACCCAACTGCAACTAACTGCAAATGTGCAGAAAATTCCATAAAATAATGTACCTTGCCAAATGACTAAGGATTGTTTTAAAAATTGTGCGCGATTCTTTATTTATTATATCTGTTTAAAAAATATAAAAAAAATTTTTTGTAATTGTTCCAAGCCAATTTTTTAACACACTGCACCGTATACGAGATAAAATAGCTTCAATTAAAATATATGTATGTGCGTATATATATATATATATATATATATATATATATATATATATATGTATATATATATATATATATATATATATATATACATATATATATCTTCTAACTAACGGGGACACATTTATCCTTATTATCCGACTACGATCCGTCCCCTGCGTAGAGTACGCAAATATTATTTTCATTTGGAGTTCATTTTGGATGTCGTGGTAATTTCACTATTGAGTTTACATATTTTCAGGCTCATAATTAGCAATCTTTTTATGTTTAGAAATAATATCGTATTCTTCAGCTCTAGTTACTGTTTTATTATTAACTCAATATATAATTATAATCGCTAAAATGTTGTTTATCGAAATTAAAAAATTTGTTCAAAATGTTTAAATCCGTACTGAATAGTAATAGAATATTGAAAATAATTTGTTATAAAATGGAACAATATGTGGTTTAGAATAAAAATGCGAAGGCAAATGATTGAATCTAAACTTTTTGAACACGGATACAAGAATCGAATTCACTAATTTTTTTATTTTATTTCCATTTATTGACCTTTAAAGCTATTAACTTTTGTAAATTCATGTTAGTTATTTAAAATATTTTAGTATGCAAAGAACAATTTTAAATGTACATTTCTACATTGTTCATAATAAGACAAATATAGAACTAAAAGAAAATATTAAGAGAAAACGGAAAATTACTCTTGTTAGAACACTTCTAAACATTTCGTAATCTCTCATTTAATGGTTTAAGTTGAGATATTGCACTCTCTCCAATAGAAGTAAGCAGTATTTAGTATCATTAAATTTTGACGAGACCTACGTTGCCTGGATATTAGGTTGTAATGTCCTGTCAAGATTTCATAGTTTATCAGAGCATCACACTTTGTACGAATTTTATAAAATACGAGTTATTGATATGTTAGTATATGCGTAAAGTATAATTTACTTATAAAGCACCAATTGGATTATGATTTAATATCATTTGCTCGTATTGTGTCACGTCATTACCTTTACAAACATTTATATTCGTTTTTCTATCTGTGCCCTGGATAGGTGCACCTTTTATTTCTAATTATTAAAAGTGTAGATATAAAATAGAAAAGTATGGCATTAGTGACCGTAATTTCATACAATGATAACTAAACATTTTTTTTATTTTTAAACATAATGAAACTAAAATATGTTATAAATATTGTAACAAACTATGACAAGTTATTACATGAAATAGATTTCAGTTCATACGGAACCAAACAATAACATCATTATAATTTTCAAGCCGAACTAGTCATAACGTAGTTTGTCGAGTTTTTCATGTTGATTTCTGTCGCACTCGCACACTATCCATAATTTATTAGACTTTACTTATTCCTATAATTAAACCATACGACATTTATAGGGTTTTTTTCCGCACAAAGAACCAGACATATGATGTAGGCTATTTGTTGATTGTGAGTTTAACCATAGTAAAACACCTGTGTTTGACACGTCGAACTAATATATATTTCATCAATAAATAGACCGTGAGCTAAGTTTTAATGATAATTAAACGGATGCACTAAAGGCTTGATCATATACATATGTCAAAAAGGGACTAACAAAACTTACTACAATAAGGAGACACAGAATTCGTGTTTTACCAGCAAATTAACAAATTTTTGAATTTCTGACTGCTTAAATAGGTTACTGTTAGAGTCTTACGATATATTTATGCGAAAAACAAGAGTTCATAAAGCATTCTTGAAACGTCACTGACTTAAATAATCATTTTGATTATTTTTCTTCAATAACTGCTACTTAAACAAACTGAACAAATGTCATAAAGAGGGTCCCGCTTCGTAGCTGAGTTGACACTTATACTATCTGCATTCTACACACTTGTACTGACCGTGAACATGTTTTTCCTCCGCAGCTCTTAAGCTGTTACCCACATAATATCCAACTACCGTTGCTCATTTAATGGCATTGTATTTATCTTGGTGGCCTTGAAAATAATAAATAATACTTTACCTTAATATTAAGGTCAGTGACAGTGTGAAGTTTAAGTATTATGAATTTACACCATGTAAATTTGTAAATCACCTGCGTAGCGAGGAGGCCGAAATAACTGCCCCCTTCCTCTACAAACCTACTTTCCATCCCTCTCCAAAAACTGAGTCTCACTTATACTCTCCCCTCCCAAATATACTGCTCATAGTTTGCAATTATATAAATTTTGATTTGATTGATACAATTTTCATTTGATAAAATTTTTATAATTTTAAAACCAATAAATATGAATTATATTGCACTTTTCAGCAGTTATAATTAGTCTAATTTGTGATGCTCCCCTTTGACTATAAATTTGTAGCCATATTGTAAATATACGCTGTAGTTTATTAAAATATAATTATAATTGTTTTTTAATTAAATCAATTTATTAACCATTTAACAGGTTACGGTTTCCTCAAAATCAGACCAAGTCGTTATTTTCTTGATTTATTTTAATTTCCATTCAAATTAACTCATATTTTTTATAATTGTACTGTTTTATTATTTTATATGGTAAGGCATAAATAAATAATAGTGGTTTCTTATATTGAAATATTTAATCAAAAATACACCTCTCTTTTTACTTACAGTATGATAATTTATTAACGTTATAATTGTCAGGTCAGGAAAGAAAGGGAAATTTAAAAAAAAACATAAAATGACAAAAAAAGATTTAGATTAGAAACCCTATTTATTTTTGTAAGTTTCGCGAAAATAGCCAAATTTTCACAGGCGTAATAATTTAAAAAACCAATCGAGTCCATTTCATAATGGCATTTAATTTTCGTGGAATGAGTAATTTTGTCGAATTGGTAAATATAAAGATAGAGTCGAGATTCCCAAACAAAAATTTAACGATGGACAACTTTTCCTTTTATTCACACGATATTTTATAGAAGATAAATTTAAATTATGTTATTGTATAATTGGTTCAGTATGAATGATACTATTATTAATAGACTACTGTGCCTGCGATTTCGTTCACAAGCTACGGAGGTAATGGATAAAACATCATGTGTACATTAAAAAAAAACAAGTTAAAATAAAGTAAATGAAGTAAAATTTTAAAATACATTTGGCACCAGCTGTTGATGTACGTAGGTATAATATACCTTTGGGAATTTTTTTTTTATAATATACCTTAATTATTATGCGTCAAGTAGTTTTTTGTGTTGTACTAATGAAATATATACGAATATTTGAAAATATTTGAATTCGCAAATATTCTGGTTGTATTAATCGATATATTATTTCAAATAATATTTTATATATTTTTAGAAATTGTATTCGAAATAGGCCAGTAGTCATTACGTGCGCAAACAAATAAATACACAGAAAAATATTCTCAGAAATGATCTTAATGAAGGATGCATCACTTATCCTTTTCACTGGTACTTGTTGAAAATTTTTGTCCATTTAGCAATAAAAGAAATATTTGTATTGTATTATAAAGGGCTTTAAAAAATTTTATAATAATTTATATTTTATTTTAGTAACTAATAAAAATGCCACTTTTTTTTAGTGCTTTCTGATTTATTATAGAATTTCGTCAAACTGAAAGTATAAGGTCCAGTTTTTCCATAAGTAATTAATATGCTTTATTAACGTAACACTTTGTAAAAATATCGGTTTGCTCTTTGTTAAATAGATATTTTACACCAGAAAATAAGTACTGGACCAGGGAATGCGCGTATCTAAACATGTTTCCTTGCGCATTTTTAGCGGAGTTATGATTCTTCTGGTTTAATTTTTAAAGAAAGCAAATTTTTTAATTAATTCTCTATATTATATATAATTTATGTATATATATATATATATATATATATATATATATATATATATACATATATATGTTTGTGTGTACACACATATATGGGTACATACATATGTAGTTACACATAGAAAAAATACTAGATAAGGGAAAAGGACTATTCAGATAAATATTCGAGCTGACTTTAAGTACAAATTTTCACCAAATATATGGATCTTTTGAGTTGAATTGTCTCGTTTTTGAGATTCATAAAGAACTACAATCATCACGACAGTGCACAACACAGCCAACTTATAAATAGGATGAATTATTAAGGTTTTAGGGAATTTTATTAGACCCTACATAGCCTACAGTTATCAGAAAAACTTGTTTAAAGTAGTATCTGATTTATTGCCAGTATCGGCATTGGTATCATAGTTTTAAAAAAATACCAGCTTTGACTGTTAAAAGTGACCAACGTTCCAAAGTTGAAGGGGCGCGAAAATTACCACGAAACGGTATTTGCAGCGGAAAATTTGTTAGTTTTAGAGGGCATGTTGAGTTGTATTAAACAAAAAAAAGTCCAGCTACAGCAGCCGCAGATGTAAAAATGAAGGCCATGTTAGTTCTAACCATAGATCCGTCATTTTACGTTCACATAAAGGAAGCTTCAAGCGTAAAAGTTTATGGCAGAAATGGAAAACCATATCCCCAAAACCATATAACCTCCCGCAGAATAATATTACTACGTAATCTAATATAGATTCGCCTCGATAACTGCGATTCGATGACCAAATATGTTACGCAAATTATTGAGACCACCCAGCAATTATCAGGAACAGGTTTTGCGTAAAAGGCGAGTGGATTGACTGTTTGATGCTGACGAGTTTACTTGAAAAATACTTTCCTATTATAATGGTGATAGAATATTCCGGGATCGGTATTTACTGCTGACATAGTGAAAGTAAAGTTGATTGGTATAGTGGGCACCGATTCAGAAACCAGAAATGCATTCTTGAGGAGAGAGCAGTAAAGTCGACCATATTCTAAAGTTAACCACGCCAAGATAAATTATAGCTCCAGTCATGATGGCGGCGGTTCGTCTATAACCGGCTTGAATATAAAAAAATCGGATAAATCAAATTTAAAGTGTTATCGTTGCAAACAGTTCAGACATTGCAAATTTCAGTGTAAACAAAATAATTAGCAGCAAGTGAAAAGGCGGAGGCATTTTCCGTAGGTTTCTTGAGTGGAAATTAAAGTTATCAAGACTTTTATTTGGGCGCGTGGTTTTATGTGGCGACGGATATCAACATGAAGAGAATATATTTTTTACATCAAACATTAAGGAACTAATGGCATCAAATGAAAAGTCTATGCCAGTGTGCAATATTTAAAATTATTGTTTGCTCAGGAGATGTGGATATCAGTAGTAGAGCAGAGTTAAGAGAAAAGTGCTGTAATATTTATAATAGAGAAAAGAGTTGGTTGTTGTGCCAGTTCTTCGATGGCTTGCGTTTAAATATGGCATAGGAGATTGAGTCAACATCCAGAATGAAATGATAGATGCAATAGTCGCGGGAATATCGTACTAAAATAAGTCAGTAATCTATAAGAATACGTGCTCGGTATACTGCCAACTAATACAGTCAATTTTACCATTTGTTCATGCAGGAATAAGGAACAGTGAACCACTGGATATTGTCCACGCTGATGTATATGAATCTAAGGAGTTGACTTTAATTAGCAGAGTAAGATACTATATTATATCTGTTGATGACTACACACGTATGTCTTTCGTTTTTATTTCTCTAAAAAATAGGAGAAAGGCAATGACGGAAAATATTTAATTTTCTGCCATCATGATAAACAAAATAGAAACGTATTTAGGTCATATAATGTCTTATCGTTCTGTAGCAATGAATTCGAGAATTATTTGAAGGATTATGGGTTTTCGTTCATCAAAAGATCATATATCACATCACATACAGATCACATTTAGAACATATAATCCAGAACAGAATGGTTTGAGTGAACGAATAATTCGGACCATTGTTGAGCGTAGTTTATTATTTGATACAAGCTTATATAAAAGTTTCTGGGCAGAGGCAACAAACACTGCTGTCTCTTTAAGGAATAGGTCTGTCGTATAAGGATAAAGTAGTAAAATTTTGCATGAGCTCTGGACAAGTTAAAAATCAGGTTTGAGCTATGTTTGCATATTCGACAGTCAAATAATGGTACACGTACCCGAAAAAACCGCGTGAGTTGGACATTAAATCAAAGAAGCATATCCTAGTTGACTTTTTTGTGAAAGTTTATGTTCCCATTAAAACATATGTAACAATTAGTAGAGATGTAATAATATATGAAAGAATACAAAGAGACAACTTAAGTGATGCAAGTGTAACAGTTTCATTTGGGCATATCCAAGTAGAGGATACAGATAGCTGTCTTGAAATAAAAGAATAAAATATTTCGAACCCTGGTGAGTCAAATATTTTAGAGTCAGAGAACCTTCTGATTTGGATTCTACACTATAGAAGTTTAAGTAACTTAAGAAAGAAGAAAAAATAGTTCCATAAAAACCAGTACACAATAAACGATTGAGAAAGCCCTCAAAGCGTTATGGTTATGCAATCCTCTCTGCAAGTACAACGCTGAGTCCAAAAATCACCAGTGATCCTGTCAATATCCGAGAATCTCTGGAGAGTCCAACAGAGAAGAATGGATCGAGGCAATGAAAGACGAGCTGCAAGCGTTTGAGGAAAACAAGCGTGGACTCCAGTGGATGAGTTGACTTCAGGTAAGACATTAGGATAGTGCATGTGGGTGTTTAAAAGAAAGTTAGTAATAAAAATGCGGCGCGAAATATAACGCATCTGGTAGCTAAGGGCTTTGCTCAGAGGTATCGATTACAATAAGCCTTGTGCCCCGATTGTGAGATATTTTACTTTAAAATTATTGTTTGCTTTCTCTGTACAGCTTAATTTAGATGTGAGAACAGTTTTTTTTAAATGGCTATATCAAAGAAGACATTTATATGGTTCACCAAGAATTCAATTGTAATATTAACATGAAAAAGGTGATTGTTAAATCAATTAAAGCAATATATCGATTAAAACAATAGTCTAAATTCTGGCATGAGAGAGTACAAGAGTATTTATGTGTGTGTTCAAATAGAGTCGCTTAGTTTACTATATGTTTTAACAAAAAATAATGATAGTGTAAAAATTGTTATGTCGCTATATGTTAACGATTTTTTCATTTATTTAAGTAGTAATAATAAAGAAGAGATTAAAAAATTTAATAACTGTGCTAAGTTCTAAGTTTAAGCTAAAGATTTAAGACAGGTTCAGCAAAGTCCAGAGATGAGAGATAAAATTGATAAAAAATATTATGTTATTACTTTGGATCGAGAACAATATGTGGAGAGTTACTAAATAATTTTAATATGTTAAATTGATCTTGAATTGACTTGTGATCGAAATGTTCCATATCAACAGTTGATTGAAAATTTAATGGTTCTTATGAGACAGGATATATCTTTTGGTGTTAGTTTTCTTAGTCAGTTTTATAAATGTCACACAAAGATTCATTGAAACTAAGAATTATTGTTTTAAGTATGAAACGGTAACTTTGAACGTGTTATTTATGTTTATGACGATTGCGCAAGTAATACTCTAGATCGCAAACCTTATATAGGCTTTATAGTATCAGGATCACCTATTACTTTAGAGAGCAAAAAGCAACGAAAATTTGCCATTCCAAGTATGGAAACTGAGTACATGTGAATAGCTGCTGAGAAAATCTTTACTATGTGAACCCACTGATAATTTATGTACTATGCGTTTGTGTAATGATGGTTAAAGTGCACAGAAGTTGATAGAAAATTATGTGAATCATAGAAAAAGTAAATACATTGATATTATATGTCATTTCGTCAAGCATGTAGTAAAAAGCAACATTATAAATGTATAGAGGATATGGAGGTTACTCAAATAGATATTAAAATAAAATACTGATTTTGTTCATTTGTTGCATTTAGGATGATATGATTATTTCGACCTGGTAACATACTCGTAAATAAACAAATAGCGACATCTGCCGTCTTCATAGTACTCCCTATACTCTATACTTGTCCTCTGCAGATGCAATTTAAGTATTAGAAGTACCGCATTTTTGTTTCGGACATAACTATGTCCCTTTATTATATATTTTATAACATTTTAGATTTTTTATTTAAATGGTGTCACGTTTAGTCTCAAAAATTACATTTGTTGAGATTATGACCTTAATTATTTTAATAACAAAATTGAGAGAATCTAAACCACGAAAATATTAAAAATGGATATGCTGGTACATATTTTTGTGTTTGTGTTCCTTCCGTTTGTCTTAAGCCTAAACTTATATGTAGTGAATTGATTAAATGTATTTAAATGATTTTAAATGAAATCCATTTTTTAAAATTTAGTATAGTTTACACAAATTTTGTTTTATGTTGAATATTTTTAATGTTATTATTACTTTCTTTTATATGTTTAACAGAAAAGTTTGATAAGAGTGCTTTTCATAACTGAAGAAAATTGCGTACGTTTGTATAGTGAAGACAAGGCGGTGTAAATAAAGCATTGCGCTTCAATGATTATTGCTTTATGAGTGTAACAACTTAAATAAACTAATATAATGTTATTACTATGGTACACAAAACATATCTACAGGCTTACGTTTCGCAAAAAACATTTGTAACGTAAAAGTGCTGCTTATTTAAACCGGTAGATAGTAACTAAGTGTATGTATATACATTAAACTGAGATAAATATCAACAGGGAGGAATATAAAAACAACAAAAGGCTTCGTTTTTTGATATTGTAGAAAAATTAATTTCTATTTACGGTAATAATTCGGTTTATTTTTTTAAATTTATATGTTATTGACATGTATAGTATCAAGTTAATGGAAACTGTGCCTTTAGCCTAACGTTCGGCCAGCGAGATAAGCTAGCCAAACATCAATTTGATTGAGACGCTTGGACGCCTTCAAGCTAAAGACTTTTAAAAGCTCCCTCAGGTTCCTAAGAGTCTATATCCTATTTTATTTTTTGTTATTAGTTTAATTATTAATGTACATACATTATATAAAGTGTGAGTAAAGTTTGAATAGACAAGGTAAATCATTTAAAAGTTGTTAGAACGTAATCGTCTTTTCAAACCGATTTGACTATTTCCATACATACATCATATACGACTAACTTCTTCTATATTTGAGAAGACATGTACTTGCCCCCATTTATTAAAAAATGCTTTTCTTTATTCCGACCTTAAATTATGCCTCCCACTTCATTTGCAAATTTCGAACCTTGCTTTTTTTTATAGTTAAAAGTGATTCAGTTATGCATCAAAATAATTAAATTTGCAAATAATATTAGTAAATTTTTTAAAAACGAGTGAAATATGACATTTATGAAAAATATTTCCGTAAACTACATGTTGTCTACTCTTTAAAGAAATGAGACAAATAACTTGGTTACCTATATCTTGTTTAAAATATTGCTGCATTTGACCGAATTTATTTTGCATTGAAGTCTTTTTGTCGAATTGCCTAATACTAGACAATAATCTAAACGAGTTATAATACTATGACATATAGAATAGTATTTTACAGTTCGAGATATTTTTTTAAAATTTTAATGTGCATAATAAGATTTTATTTATTTTAATTATATAATTTCGAAGACGGAAAGCATAACTATTTACATAGTCTAATTACATGTTATATAAGCAATTAATCGATAGTTACCTAGCATCTAAGTATAGCAATATCAATGATTGGAGAATAGAATAATAAATATAATAACGATACATGCAAGCATTTTTTTCCCAGAATTGTGGATATTACACATACATCATATAAAAAGTAGGATTTAATTGTTAAAGTTACTTTTATATTTTAAGATAAGGATACCTCGAAAGAAAAAAAATAACTCTTATAAAATCACTAAATGTATGCAGCATTTTTGTCTAACTGACTGCGACAGTGAGTTTTCTTAAGAACATTTTGATGTAAAAACTTGAAATTTCACGCAATATTAATAATATATTAATTTGGGTATACTTATATCTGAACAGTAGACATTCGATAATATTGACAGGGAAATTTATGGGAATACTAATAGAAAGTGCATGTCAAAAGAATTTACTCCTATCTTCAAAACTGCCAAAATAAAAATTATAATATACAATACTCATAGAGCTATTTCTACCTGTAAATAATACGTTTGTTTATATTTCCTGCATATGATTAACTAGATATACGAACGCATTTCCTTAGCGTGGAAATCGGTATAAAAAGATATTTTCTTTAGTTTGTTATTTTTTTTACTCTCAGAACTCTACGAGCATAAAGTTTACGAAAAGTGCTAATAGATGGCATTGGCAGTACCAATATCATAATATTTGCTAAGTTAGTGTTTTTTTTAATAGTAATATACAGAAAATTTGCTGTGTTTTTGATGGAATAAACTGTTACCATACTAGATTTCCAACCGGCTTGGCATTTATAAACACATTTTTCTTTTGTTTTCATTCACAAAAAAATTTGATTAAATCGAAAAATAAAATACCACCAGTTTGACTTAGTAATAGTTTGACAAAATTCTTTGTGTAACGCATATTATAGATACAATTAAATTTTGGAGACCAATAAAGCTTGAACTTTGAATAAGAACTATCAGATAACATGAGAGCAGTATTAAAAGTTTTATTTATATAAAGAACTCCGGGAATTGCATTTGCATAAATCTTCGTGATACGCTGTAGACCGTCCAACTGAACGATTTATTCTCATTAAATTGACTCTCGCAAAATCTTTTTGAAACTTTAGATATTCAAAACCGTCGCTCCTTTTTTCGAGAAAATTTTGATATATTAGAACTTCCAAGGCTTTCCCTTCGAATCGTGGATCGGCTTTTGCCAAATACATTTGTCATCGAAATAATTTTGTTTGAAATGCAATAAGAGTGTGTCAAGAAATAAATATCCATTTGGACGAAAAAATTATTAAATGCCATATTACATGTAAGTAGACATTATTGAAGCTATTATGGAGCTAGATGGTAACGTATTTTATTCTTGTAGTATTTCACCCATTTGTGTGCATATTGATACCATAATTAGTATATTTATACATTTATTTATATATTAACTTAGGTGAGCTTGTATAGTATCAAATGTGAGTTAATTATATAGGGTATCCCAAAATTCACGCAAGATTTGAATTTTGCGCTATTTGTGCGGTAAAGTGTTGCCAACCAAAAAAAAATACAGCGTGACAGCTGACAGTTCAGGGTTATTAAAATGGAGCGCTACACAAAAGAACAACGCATTTTTATTGTTGAGCAATATTTTATAATTTTTAATTATAAACCTGTGTTTTCTATCAAAATTAATTCTTGCTTGAATTTTGGGACACCATTATAAACATTGTCATGTATATTTTGCCTTGTGCCTAATTTATTTTTCAACTTGTATCAGAATTGAGTATTGAGTTAACGATGATTTAAAAGATAGAGATATATTATTTGCATATTTTACAAATGTGAAGTTGTAGCAAAATAAATTAAAATTTATACCATACCCTATAAATTCTCTGCCAAGATTAATTATTAAATTTGTCACCCTTTTAATCATAAAATAGTAATTAAAATGTATAGGAACATGTGTAGGTTTGATACTTTTTTGAGCGAATGTGTTATTTAGATATTAAATATGTACATGTAATAAAAGAGGTCGTGTCTATGCGCACATTAAAAAAAAAACTCAACGAATTCTAATTAAAATACATAGTTTAGTACTTTAAATTTTGGTCAATATCTGCTTTTCTGCGGATTAGTTAGAAGAAATAAAATTTATATTATTAATAAGAAGTATATTAAATTCATCATACTTTATCAACTTTATAAATTTTTTAATGTTTTTATTCATATTGTGTGTGTTTTATAACATTTTCTTAAATCATACATAAACTTGTATAAATTAGGATAATCGCCTTAATATTTTTATATTTTTTTAATTTTATAAAACATTTTTTCGTACGAAGACGCGGACGAAAACTATTAGTTTTTGAGTATCTAACAACACTTGCGCTAGTAGCTGGTTTTCCATTAATATAATATAGATAAATTAGGAATTTCGTAAACTTTGTTGGCTTATTTCGTCAATTCGTCTATTTAAGTAATACCAATTAAATGTCAACGAGAATGTTCGCCGTGTCAATTATTTTGATGGACAAAATGATAAATACAAGTAGTTTACATTAATTTTTTTCTTTCGATTGTGATGGAAAATTCCATGAATTTTGCAGTATATTTCGTTATATAAAAATAAAATAAATAAATACAACATCCCATGCTACAAATGAGAAAAGTAACCAAAAGTTCAAGAGAAAAGAAACAAATTTTCCTTTGATTAAAATAAATATATAGTCTGCAATATTAATTGTGAACAATTGACCAAGCAGGTTTCATTTTATTAAGTCTGTTTTCATTTTTGTTATTAGCAACTTACATTTAATAAAATTATCACTTAACTAGTTGAATTTAGTTTAACTCCGTTTTTGAGCGTAACATTTTGGTATCCGTACGCTCTGCTTGGAATATTGAAAGGTAGGAGTAAAATAATAAACCAGTTAATTATAAATAGAACCCGTATTGTGAGATTTTCGTATGCATAAAAATATATACAAAAAAGTTTTGTTCATAAGGTAATAAAGAAGTAAACAGCATTATTATGTAAAGAGATATTGGTAATTTCTTTAATTAATTAAGGAAAGTTGGCTGAAATAATAAATTGCATTGACGGACATTCTGAATACCGTAATCAGGACTTTTTTTATGTATGATATATGTCAGAAATAAAATGGTTAAGAAAAAAAAAATACTGCAAAATACATTGGAGGCTCATCTCTCTAGGAAGATTTTGTATGAAATATGACACATATCTTCTGATTTCGTTATAAATGTTAAACGGATTTTTTCTTATTACCAATATCACCTCGAAGATTTATCAGAGGGCTTTTGGTAATATGTCAAAAGAAACGTACTTACTCACACCAAATTCCGCCAAATGGGAATATTAAAAAAGGAACCAAAATAAAAAAAAATTGTTGAGACTTTTGCTCTTTCCATTTTGTACTTACAAAGGTGGTGAATCATCTTGTATTACAAGTGGCATGAACAAAATTAGTATCTAAAAAACTTATGGAATATTTTTTGAAGACTACCTATTGCACAAGGCCCTTGCAAATCTTAAGCAGATTTGCATGCGTCCTAAAGTAAATGACAAAAATAATGCGGCGGGAGTGGACATAGCACCGCAATACAGTCGAGCTATAGTGCAGAAACTTAATGTAGCCTATAGCTAACATTGTGTCCAATACTTTGCAATATAATGTAAAATATATGCAATTTTTATCCGCACTGCTGGTTTTAACACATTCTGTACAGATTATTTAGATACAAAATAGTTACATGAAGCATTAACATTTCAGACGATAATGACAAAACATATAAATATGCCAGCAAATATATACACACAAAAAATACATAAGTGAACACATGTAACCGTTATTTTACATAATTTACGATCTACGTTAACCTTGCAACTGGATCGCAGAATCTCATTAAGTAGAATCGCCGAATTACTTTATGAATTCCTTAGGATACCTACGATGATACAACATTTTATAACAAACTCCCCCTCACCATGAATTGGTGGAGTGCGGTACGAATTTTAACCGAAATAAAGTGATTTCTCGCGATCCACCCCACCCTCGTTACTCGGTTCTCCGGTTGATGACTGATAAACATATTTGCCACATTTTCATTCACAAAGACGTTTTTATGCAATTCAATAAAATATTTTTGGTCGACATCTGCTTTTCAAAGAAATAATTCATTTTGAATGAATGGAGGGTTTTATCAATTAGATTTTAATCTCGATTGCATCAAATTAAAATGAGTTTTCATTTGCCTGGGTTTCGTCAATTTTTTTTAAGTCGTGTTGTAATAAAAGTTAATAACTGTCTATATATCCTAAAAAATCGATGCGATCCAAATTTTGAATTAGAAGTTTTAAGGTTAAAATTAATAAAAAATAGAAAACTTGTTTCGAACTCTAAAGAAATAGGTTAAGTTTTTGGATTAAAGTGAAGTGATGCAAAATGATTGCTGCTGGAAATAAAAATATATTTTTATATTTTTTTATATATTTTCATTGCAAAAATAAATAATTTTAGTGTTTATTTGACCAGTCGTTTATATATTTGTTTTAGGGTTTAAATTTCTCTGTATACCTAAGTTGTTTCTATTCTTTTTGTCTGAAATAGTACGAAAAATTTAAATTATTTTCTATTATTCAATATATTTGGCGTTAATTTCGTAGAAATTCGTTATTCACAATTAAATGAAACTACGTGATATAGTATTATTTTTACTTTCTTTACGACTATCTAAGTTTCGTTGTATTACAACATCTTCAGGTGGGATATTCGCAAAGAATTTGCTATGCGTATGCTTACTTAAGCGCTTATTCTCTTTTGTACCCCTCCAAACTTCACTTCTGGCGATGCTCTTTTCGCTAATACGTGTCCATACCGGATATATACGTTTATGAAAATACTATTTTTTGTTATTGCTTTACTAACGCAATATAAATAATATTTTGAAAATGGCAGGACATATAAACAGAAAAAAATATATAATAAGTGCGTATGTACTTATTTCATATGTGAAATATGAGATGTAAGAGATTAAATTAAATCAATCTGAAACTAATCACATTCATGTCTAGAATTAAATCATGTTGTAGTAATAGCATTGTCATTAAATACTAGTCTCCATAATTTTTCCCATTCGTAAAATACTATTCGATATCAATGGAAGTTTTAATAATATTCCATATTAGGGGGATAACAACAAAATCTTCTTGATTATCACCAAAATACGGATAACCCCAAAATAATGTTATTGCCGATGCCTTAATAGAATGATAACTCGAGCCTTTAATGTTCTCGAAACTAAAAATTTCATGATATGTAATACGGCGCCATTTAGTCAACTTATTTAAAGTTACTACTTGATAAGAGGTTAAATATACTGTACACTGTTATGTGGATATTAATTTTTGACGACAAACCTACATATAGGCCTCACGAGAAAAATTAGGGTGATTTTTAAAATGAAAAAAAAATAGAATAAAATGTTCCGTTTCCCGAAAAAAAATTTTGTTGAAATGGAATGACGTTGTATGGAAATTCTGTAATCATTACAGGTATATAAGTTTAAACAGTACACATAGGTCGTTTTTCAATTTTCCAATAAATGATAGGAAATAAAAATTACAATATTTTTAACATTAATTTTGGCATTGTGTTATTTTTGCACTTATTTTATAAGATGATTTATTAAATCCTGACATAATTGTAATACAACAAAACCCCTTTTCTTCATATTGAGACATTAGAGGACAGAACTAATATTTGAATTTCGAAGATAGCTAGAATCAAGCAAAAAAAGTTTGAAACCTGAACTCTATGAAAAGTGGAAAAAATTTTAATTGAATATTTTCACCTCCGTATCTCTGAAAAAAAATTAAAAACAAAATATTTTATAGCACTCAGTAACGTTTAATTTTACCACTGTGTTTTAAATATCTTCAAATTAATTTGTTTCTGCATCATTTCATAAACAAAGTTTTTGATGTTAAAGCTAATAATATTAAAGAACTTTTTTTCCTTCAGGTAAAAAAATAGATTACAATTATGGATGAAATGACTTATTTCAATGCTTATAATTCCCTTTTCTTTTGATTTGCATATATTAAATCGTACCGTATATAAGTTTATTTTTATCATGAAAGCTATATTTTACAGATACCCACAATGCAGTAAGAGTAAAATAGTGGTACTATTCAGACTATATGCTTGTGTTAACAGACTAGTCAATTGTAATACACAAAAGAAATAAAAATATTTATACAAACATACACATGCACATATATGTATATATATATATATATATATATATATATATATATATACATATATATATATATATATATATATATATACATATACATATAAATATACATATATATATATACATATATATATATATATATATATATATATATATATATATATAATAAACAGGTAATCCCTTGGGATGGAATAAAATTAAAGATAACGTTTAGACGCAAAGGTTAACTGGGTAATGCAATTTCAGCTGACTTTTAACACAAATATTAATAGCCTACTTAGAATATCTATATTTCGTTTTTCGAATAGTCTCCGTACCTATACGTTAAAATAAAATGAAATTCTAAAATTAATGAATATCCCTAAAATGAAGTTCAATGCTAAATTCTTATTTACGTAAAAAAATCAGGACAGATTGCACAACGCATGAAATAGATCTTGAATTATGAAACGTCTTACGTTCGATTCATAAAACATAGTTCCATGACAGAAGTATACATGAATAAATAATGGAGCCGAATACACTGCGTCAAGTACGACCTTAGCGAGTAGCGAGACTGTATGACCTTTGTACTTTCATTCAAACTTGACCTTCGTACTCGCTAGCTTATAATGAAAGCTAATTCAAATTTGAAATTGAATATCTTATTATGTTAGCTCAAAATTAAATCATCTAAAATTTTTCATTTACTCATCTTAAATGTCTTTTTTCTGCTTTGTCCTCTGGTCTTATTTATGAACAAGGTCAATAAATATTTGCTATATCTTGCTTTTTTCAACTGGCCAGGAAATATCGTTATTTTACAATATGTTCATACTAGGCAGAGGTCAATATAATTTGTTATTAATTCTTATATGCTTAATTAAGTTTGTTTCCGTTAGTCACACTAAAAAGAATCAGGTAATGATATTAAAATAAGTAAACATAAAATTTGAGTTATTACTACTTAATAAATAATACTTATTCTCTCTAAATTTATTTAAATCAGATAACACATGGAAATTTTAATAGAAGTAAACAAACATGATTACCAATTAACAATAAACATAAATATTTTACCCATTTCTTACACAATAAATAGATATCTATACATTTCCGCTACGATAAATTAAAATTTAATTTTTCTTTTAGTATTGTTTTGAATACATTAATATAATAGGGAAGATTATGTAAAATATTATCTATACATATAATATAATTGTAACGGGGTGAATTCTATACATTCGAAATATTTAAAAAATATGATTAATTTAGCGCATGGAATGGTAATAGGAGCTAGAAAACTTTTTTAGAATTATTTTCGGTTTGTATGTTAATTTGATAGGGTAAAAGTACTAGACGAATTTTATTGAAATTTGGTATGGTAATATCAGGAACCTAGGAGGAGAAAAAACAAAAATAAGTTTTTACCTAATTCCATGCGACCGAAGTCGTAGGCATAAATGGTATAAAATAAAATAGTAGCAGAAAGAGTGATTTTATAATTCCTTCACAACTTAAAGTGCGTTAAGAATAAGAAGCTATTTTTGGTGACTAACTACCTACTACTATAATGTGGCAAATGTTTAAAAAGTCATGTTCAAGCATTGAGTCTTATTCCCATCGCTTCATTCCATTCTACAATAGTCAACAGAATTTTTGACAAAAAAATTACGCACCGCTAGTATTGGTGATAATTTTGTTTTAGTTTTGTGAATCTGTAAAAAGTAATTAAGAAATATTGATTTGTAATAGAAAATTAATAGCATTCTTCTGATTTTCGTATGTATCGTATTTCTGTATAAAATTCTTTAGTGCCAAATTGATTAGAATATGATTCCATCACTTGCTAGTTTGATCTGTAACGTATCCACTTTTATTGCTTTAATTATTCCCTTTTCATTTTACCTCGTGCTATTTGTATGAAATTATATATAAAACGACTTGTTATAAGTATAAACTTATACTAATTGCTTACGATCTCAGCGCCATAGTCACTATAATTGGCTCGTGTTATTTGTATGAAATTATATATAAAACGACTTGTTATAAGTATAACCTTATACCAATTTTTTACAATCTCAGCGCCATAATAACTATAATTGGCTCTCCCTCAATGATTTAATCATGCATACCATTGAATGTAGCTTATTACAATATGTGAACTCTCAATTACAACGTGTAATTATGTAAAATCTTATAAACAATATAAAAAGAAAATAAAAAAATACGTCAAAATGTTACTCAAACATTATTTATGTCAAATACACGAGATATTTTATCATTTGTTTACATAATAAATCTAGAGAGAGTTCAACTTTGCTCTTCCTAATGCAAACGCTAGTTTTCTAACAAGTATGTGCAATTTAAAGTATTTGTTCAAAATGACTTTATTAACCTCTTATCAACTAACAAAATGATAAGATATAATTGAATTTACCAAGAGCCTCTTTATCCTAAATGTCATATATCATTTTGGGAAACACATATTACGCAAAAATTAATCGTTTGTGTATCTATATCCGTTAAAAGTTGACCAGTTCTCTTTAAAATACATATAGGTACTAATAAAGGTGAGAGTGGTATATGAACCCTAATTTTTTTGCTCAGATAAGCTGGTGGTTTTATGTCAGTAGTAATAATTCAGATGTTAGCTTTTGAAGTTTATTCCTTCAAAATTTCCAATATTTACATTGTATTGAAAGCGGAAATTATTATATTATAGAAAACAACCTTCCACCTTGGATAAGGATTTCGCGCTTTATTATTAGCAAATGGTGTTATAACACCAACAGTAAAAAAGATATAATTTTATATATGTCAAACTCGGTTGGTTATATTAGTGTGAGATTAATTTCTATTACAATAAAATTACAACGTAAATATAATAGCACTTAACGTTAAACACATAATAGACAGTAAATTATTATTAAAGCGAAATGAATACATTTCGGAATGTTAAAAGAGATATCCAATAAAATAAAGGTACAAGTAGACACGTTAAGCTCAAGGAAATGTTATATAACGTAACTTTTCTTTGCCTTTGATTAAGTCTGTAGCCAAATATGTAAAGGTTTGTTGATAAGTTGACTTTATTATTGATTAGCTGTACCTGTGCCTTTACTCACGCGGGTCTTTAAAATGTTATTAAGTTATCTGTAAGATTAACACACATAACATTATGTAAAAATTGTTTAAACAAACTTATTTAAGTAATTGCGCTCTATGTTGAACTGTAAATTACTATATAACGAACTGTAAAATTACTATATATATTATTTTTATTCGAACGACTTCGATGAAATATAGCCAATATATTACCTTAGACAGAACAGAATCCACCAGTGCAAACTCAATTGAAATCCCTTTAGTTAAACAAATATACATACTCACAAATATAGAAAAAGTTAAAAAATATTTTTGTGTTCTATTACTTTTGATATGTCCCCTAAATACTGTTTTTTTTTGTAATTCAGGTAATTTCTATAGTATTATTACATTTATAAAGAACACACTACTTAAGAACCAAATTTATAAATCTGAATATTAAACCTGCCGAAATGATTAAATTGAAAATATTGACAATAGATTCAAATTAATTAGGAGTAAAGAAACAAAGTGAGCTAAAAATTAAACATACAAAATCGAATAGTGTTACGTACGGAAACATATCAATAACGACATCTACGCTCATGCGTCTGCCCGCATTTAGATTAATTTCTTAAATATCTTCCTTTCCCACACCTCTAAATTTTAGTTCCATACCCATTTCAGCAATACATACCAATACAACCAATACATTCACTAATACATAATGTACAGGTGGAAAATTTCATTGCGCGAATTAGAATTCACGTAACCTCTAATTGTACAAAAACACAGTATACACTTCCATAGACCCATACGTTCCATACACCCAGAAAAATTCCCAAAACAATATTTTTGGGTTCCTTTAGTGTTTTTTACGTCTCATACCTATTTTTTTGTAAGTATCTTAAACGTGCAAATAGGTCGATTCCGCAGTTTTACACTATGTATAGACTATTCAAATATAATGTAACCGATGTATGTGGTTTAACGCTATTGTCATCAAAACAAATTAAACAATTCTTAACAAATTATGTTTAAAAGCCAAAGAATTATCTATTAGATCAAAATGTGTTAAGTGTATTCAATTGTCGACTTTATTAAATATTTAAATACATACGTATATATATATATATATATATATATATATATATATATATATATGTGCGTGTGTGTATGTATATATATATATATAGCCTTGTTTCAAGAAAAAATTCCTACGTCTTTTTTATATATATCTTATATTTCTCTTAAAAAAAGGTAAAATCAGTGTCTGCGTCAGCACATATAACAATACCAAAGAAAAGAATTTAATCACGCATTTCAGGGTATTTAAAACGTATCATATTTTTCTTGTAATATTACTTTTACAGTGATTTTACAGCTATGGAATTGGATTAATGTTTAAAATAATTATGAAAAAAGGAGTTCTATAATAAATACTTTTGTATAAATATAATCTTTACATGTTTGTGTTATCTGTATATATACAAAAATACTTATATAAGCATATTATCAAACATCCAGTAACTACTGACGAGTACTAGAGTAATATTTTATAGTTTTGTAGGGAACTTATGCTTTCCTTTCGTTTTTACGGCTCCTTACCTCAAAAGGAAAAAAGGAACACTCATAGGGTGTTCCTTTTTTTCCTTTTGATCACTTTGCGTTCCGTCTATTGGTGGGTTGGAGCCCTTTTTTCAAAAACGTGTGAAGGGATGAAGTTGAAATTAATATCAAATACTTAGGTATACGGTTTCTTTGAGCTGTAAAAAAATCTACCAAGTCAACACAATCAAAAAGATCTGTAAAAATATATGCCGCATATTTTGACACAGGCAAATAAATAAAAACCTGTAGGGTATTTCCCGCCAACCTAGAATCATGAAATTTGATAAGAAGCAAGTCCTCATAGCACAAGTAAAGGAATAAACGGTTAATTTTTTGTTATATCACATAAACAAATATTTTTTATTTTTTTATGCGCCTGTGAAAGAGATAATAGTACTTTAATAGGATTATTGCTTACCATTAAATGTTCATAAACCCATAAATGTGCAGGGAAATCCCGTATTATGAGTTTCACTATTAGGTGTTTGACAAGTTTTTTTCTTTTTATAGATAAAATATGAAATGAAAATTGTTTGGTATGAGTAGAACTTGGTCATGGAGGGGGCGCAAGCGCGTAGGTACTTATCAATATTAAAGGCTCTTTTTCGTTAAGTAATATATTACTTAGTATATGTATGTGTATATATATATATATATATATATATATATATATATACTTCCAATTGTTTCTGAGAAAAACAACTATGAGTATCGACGTAGGGGCACTTGGGTGATATTTTAAGAGTTACGTATTTTTGGGAGCTACGGAACCTTAAAACCGACAGAAACTATTTCATATTCAGTATACATCCCGAACTTTTTAATTAACATAATTAAAAAAATTGACGTAATGGCGAAAGCTTTAGAGACATCACATTCAGTGTTATTTAATTTAACTTAATCGAGGCTCAATGAGGAACTTACACTAATTTTGGAAACATTATTTTTCATGTAACGAAAATTTATAGTTTCTGGAACATGAAAGTTATTTTATTTTATGAGGGTTATTTTTTTAGGAAGTTATATAATATTGTTTTCTAACGTAAAATCGTACATTTTTTTATCGTAATGTTTTTCTGTTAGTCGGTCTCGGTTCAGTTGATTGTAAAATATTTTAACGAATTTTAAATATCATAGCTAAAACCTTATAAATATATTTGGTTGGGTGATAAACAAGTGCGTTTCCAAGGAAGTTCAGTTTATTGTAAATAAGTATAAGCCATATGCACGATAGCCCATCCAAATCTACTTTACAAATAACGGATGGCATCAAAACTCACTGGTTTTTAATTTGAAAATTCGTGAGTGAACTTCAGAAGGCGGTTTTTATCATCAAAGGTTTTTTATGCAAAACATTACTTAATGGTTTAAACATATTAAATCTGATGACACCATATCTGGAATATTTTCCTGTTCCGGTAATAATTGTATAACTAAATAGTATTTCCCAAATATATGATTTCACAAATATCACTACAAATACACAACAATAACTATTAGGCATAGATTCATCTTGGACCTAGATTTTCTAAATTCCTTTTGAACCAACCACTGGTACTATAGTAAAGTTGTTTGATTAACTGAATGCACACCGATAAGGTTAAACTTCTTTACGTGTTGACAATTGAGTTGAACTTCACTCAACTCATGGAATATTTAAAAATTATATTTGCAGAATTTAAATAACCCTGTAGTTTTTTTTATTCTACCGCATTTAAGTTCAGTGGTGAAAGCCTACGGTAAAAGTCTGGCATCTTCTTCAATTAGAGATTTTAATTTATCGACATCAAAATCAATTAGTCTGGTAGATATTTTGACATGTAGTCTCATAAACTGACGTCGATGTCTCGCTAAAGCCATCGTCCGTCAATAGTTTTAAAGACACTCTTTGAATAATAATGTGTGCTCCTTGTACTGCGGAATGAATAGATCGATATTCATGAAGGAATTAAAAACTCAACTGGATAGAAACATATGCATTATAGGAGGAATAAACGAGAGATAATAGAGGTATAAACGGTTATTTAAAGTAACCTTGATATTTTTACATGAATAGAAAATTATCTTAGGTATTGTGCTACTAATAAATGTTTATTTTCATTTAAAATACTAGAAATTTTTCATAAAAAATCAAACATAAAACACTCTCTTTGTACAAGTAAAAACTAATTAAGTAAGTAATGTACGAGTATAGCGATTTTAGGACAAAACGTATGTTTGAACAGACATTTCAGATGGATATACGGTCTAAAAGAATTCTAATTGCAAACGCTAACAAAGACGTAATATAAATCAGAAAATTTATTATAAATAATGAATATATTGGATGAACCTGCGAAACTATAAACAGTGAAGGAGTGAGACGGAGGGGAATATGGGAAATCCGTCCAAGTGGACCAAGTAACTTAGACGAGCGCGGCCAGAGGCACAGCCTTTTAATTCCTCACATCCGAGAATTGGTTTTTTAAATAAAAAAAAAACTATTTGGTTACGCCGAATTGGGTTAAAAAGTTAATCAAGTGGTGTGCATTAGGTAAGGTTAGGTTGAGTTACGTTGGATACGGTTGGGTTGGTTAAGTTTGGTTTGGTTCGGCGGATTATGCTGGATAAGGATGAGTTAGTTTGAGTTATGTTGGGTTAGATTAAGTTGGGTTAGGTAAAGCTAAGTTTTGTTGGATTAGATTCGGCAAGGTTTGTATGGCTAATGTTGTTATATGGATTGCGAAAGGTTAGGTTGGGTTAGGATATATTTAGGCTCGGTTACGTTATGTCGCACTAGGAATGGTTCAGTAGGATTCTTTTAGGTTGTACGAGATTAACTTGATATTCTTACCGAGCACGGTAATTTGATAAAAATTTCCAACCAAACATATACATCTCCACAGGGAGGGATTTAAACCAGTGGGAAAAACCTGTTTCCTACTCATTTTTCTTTATTCTGTCCAATGAAATATCAGTGTCATCTGTTTCCACCCCCAATTTAATATTAATCCTTTAAAGGAATACATTGGTTGAATTACAAACAAAGAAACCGTTGGTATTTCTGTATGGGAAATCATTTCCTGGTAACATTGGTTTTCTTTACAAAAGTCTCTATACGATATAGTATGGTAATTTACATATTTTTATTTAAATGCTGCCATAACTCACCTACTACAGAGAAAAAACGTTATGTATATTTAATCTCTTCTGATTACATTATTATTTAAACTCCGTCCATAATATAAATTTTTAACAAAATAAACCGACTCCAAAAAAAGAAATTAATACTCTTTTTCATTTAAAATACCTCCTCTAATTGATATATTAAAAGTAGATAAAAGTGGGATAGTATTTATCCCCCTATCTACGAATCCCTATTAAATATTATTTTTAAAATCGGTGTCAAAAGGTATGTCATTTTAAACTTAGTTATCGTCTTTTTTATGTAGGTGGAGATATTAGATATTATTTTAACACAGCCTTTTTGGCACCGATGTTATAAAAAAACCCCATGAAAGTTATAGACACGGAAAATACACATACCTACAAACGAAGAAATCAATAACATTATCATCTTTTGGTTCCATCGTAATCAATACTTCAAGTCTCTGTATGTACCTTTAAATACTATTTGTTCCTATATTATGAGAACCAATCGAACAAATTCAAACTTGGTTCCTTTAGTCTATATTATTGTGAAGTTCCTATCACCATTTTTTGTCTTCAGCACAAGATCTTAGCTATTATTTTTAACTGAAGGACTTGTCAAGGTAAGTCAAACTAGCTCAAACTCGATGAATCTACTATTTGCGATAGAGGGGTTCTATCACCGCCTTATTTCTGGTTACATTATCAGATCCTGGCAACCATCTGTGACGAAAGTATTTATAAAGACAAGAGAAATGAGTTAAGTTGCCGTCTGATATTTTTTAAAATGAACTAGTACTCTCATTTATTGTAGAGTTTCTTAGGATATCTCCACAGTTCATAACCTTGATCATATTTATATGGAATCACCTTCAGAGCATGCCTTCATTGAAGAAGACTCGAAAAGTATCGAAAAGTAAGAAGCTAAACTGGCCTAAATATAAAAAATATAGGATCGAATAATAAAACTCCCACTCTTTGAGGTGGATTATAGATTGCCAAAATGTAACGATAATAGTAAATTGTTTTTCTTATATTTGACTTCAGCTAAAACATATTCTGAAATGTTGGTAATAAATGTGATGTTTTGATCAAGATATTAAAATTAAGAAATAAGCATATGTATAAATATTTTGAAGTCACCTCATCTATTAAATGTAAACATGGCAATATTAAAAATATGCAATATTTTACATAATTAAAATTTATTTAAATCCATTAAAATTAACTTGGCTATACCAAAACAAAATGGAATTTACTCAAATCTTAACTATGGAAAATTTTCCATGCGCAAAATGTTACACCGAGCTTTCCAAATATATTCATTTCTGGGGATCAAACAAGTTTCATTTTATTTAATTGGCTTTCAATATTAAAATATTTATATAAACACAGTGTATCCCGCGGCAACCCTTTAAAATCCCTTAGATAAGAACTTTGTAATAATAAAATAAATAGTAATGAAACAAAGTTCATTTTTAAATAATCTAACTATTAAAAAAATCCAAACTAACTACTAATAATAATCTAACTATTAAAAAAAAATTAAAAAAGACTAAAAATATTATATCCATTTTTCACACACATCCATTGATTTAACATTTTCATATGAAAAGTTGTGTAGTCAAACGCAATAATAAATGAATATATAATACAATAAAATAAATGGTAAATTTTGTTTTTTCAAAACAAAATGCACGTAACTGAGTTTGAATTGACATATGAATAATTAAATATCGGATTTGCTTTTTAATTGCCAGAAAAAGATTAATTTCCCGAATTATTATTAAATGATAAATCGCCATTAGAGTATTTCTAAACACAAATTTAACAAATGAGTCACGTATTATGCGCATAATTTAATTTTCTAAACTCGGTCCGTTCATAGATGTGACTCTTGATTTCGGGATAAATCCTATGTCGCACTAATGGTTCTAGCAATGCTGTTCAATGCTCTACTTTATTTATATATGATCCCTGCGATATATTATCGACTACGTATCACCGTACTATCGTTTTATTAAAAAAAACATAATATCATTAGACTTTGTCGTAGACAAATGTTACTTTCTACAGATATTTGTCAATAAATTATTAATTTTAATAACTTACGACTACGCAAGGTAGTCCGTATCTACGTCTCGATTCACTGCAATTCACTCTACATTATAAGGATATAAATTATATAACAATAGAGTTACTTTTGGTGCAAGTTTTATTTACATGGAAGCAATATTAATGAAGCTATATTTGATTAAAATATCTTTTAAATAAAATTTAGTTTTGACTTACAAATGGAAATGAACCGTTAAGCAACATGGAAGTAGTATCAATAGTATCAACGACGGCATAAACTTCTGGCAACCAGGAGCGTTGCCAGAAGTAATACGCCGTCGTAGCAATACGCAGCAATACGCCGTCGACCGTTGAACTGAATAATTTAATCTTATTGAAAAGGGTTTACCAAAATCTTTTCGAAACTTAATATACTTACAAGCACGTCTCTTTTTTCGTGAAACTTTTCTCCAAATAAAGTCTTCATGGAACCCTTTCAAAGTGTGGGTCGGCTTTTGCTAAACGCATTTAACCAATTTCCATTCACTAAACCAATTTGTGCTAAATTCAATAAGTGTGTAAAAGTTTTTTAATTTCATAGAATACATAGGTAGTTTTTGTTAAAGTAGTTATGGTATTAGAAAGTGATATATTTTCTTTTCTATCACTCCTTTTATTTGCATGCACATTAATGAATTGTAAAATTAATGAAGTGTAAAGTGTATTGTACATTTTAATACGTATTCACACGTATAATAACTTCGGCGTGTCTTTATAAAAGTAATTATGAGTTTATTATATAACTGATATACTCTTATATATTAGGTTGGCTAAGAAATAATGAGCGGTCATTAATGTTATAATTTTTTACTATATTTCCAATTTAAAATTAATAAATCATCGATACAATAATCATGTTCATTTTGTGCTACATTTTTCCAACACACAGGCAGGGAGTGGATAGAACCTGCGTAAAAATCAAGTGGTTTGAAATTAAACATTTTGCCCATAAAATGTCGTAAGTGGTTTTCACCATCAAATTTTTTTTCACGTAAGGCGTTACCGAGTAATCTAAACAAACAATAGTCAGTGAGTGTAAGGTCTAAGGAGTATGTTGAGTGGAGTTATTAATATGATTTAACCAGTAAAAGGTTCACCAAAAAGTCAAAAGTTGGGAACAAATTTCAGCGCAGTGATAAAGCTGGACTAAGGTCCTGTGCTACCCACGCACCGTATTTCAAGCCTTTTCGCAAGCTCTTTAAATTAGTGCGTATAGTTCCATGGGGTCACCGAACTCAGTTTCTAACCAGCATGTCGTTAATCACCTATTTTTTTCCATTCACAATTTTAACTTGTCGCTATGTAATTCCATCGCTCGACCAGAGCATGGCTGATGACTCAGGGAGTAATAGTGGCTGCGAACCCGCTATAACCTTCGTTTTGCAGTAGCTTCATATATTGCTTCAGAAGCTAGGCGTTGGCATATGTTACGTGTAGCTCCGGCAACTGAGGGACCAGATTGATACTCGTTGAGTAGACAGTGTTCACATGCGTCTTAATGTCGTCCATAATTTATGCGTGTCAACAGTGCAGCGTCTTAGTACTGAATCAAAGATCGCGCCGTGTTCTTTATATATTTTTGATCATGGAAGCTTCTAGAACATTCAATATTCTCTAGATATTTCTTGGAAAAACGATAATTATTTTTTAGTCAAACTAATATTTTCATCAAATTGCTGATCAAATAGATCTGTTAACGGTTTCTTCATTCGATGTAAATTTCTGTCCTCGTAAATTTTTTTTTTTAATTATGCAAAATATGAAAATTAAATGAAGCTATACCAGGTAAACAAATAGGTGTAGTGGTAATTCGAACCCATATTTATAAACTTCAGCCATGATTTCTATGTTATGGGTGGTTCATGTCCGTTTTTCTTTATTTCACGCAACCAATATAAAAGATGCAGTAGTGAGTGCAGATAATGATGGTACCATTTAGTAGGTAATCAAGCATAATGACTACTTTCGGATTCAAGAAAAATGTTGTAATTACTTTATTTGCTAATAAACTCACTTTGGATTACTTTTGGACTGGTGACCCCGACCTTACTTTTATTAGGAGTAATACATTTGTCTAAAAGTTTTCGTGAATCAGCTTAAAATAACTGCAAACAGTCGTGTGAATTCGTAAGCCGGTTGAGTTTTTGTTCGATCGAAAGTACCCCAATACCTGTCTCGTAGACACCTAAGAAAATCACAATTCATTATGAATAATGTTTTCCGTTCAATCTTAAGTTATACTTTTAACCTCAGATATCTCTTTAATTTTTAAACTTCATGGCCAAATCGAAGATTTTCCCAGTTTTTTTTTTCAATAGTCATAGTTGACCGTCGACAATGTTTCAATTAATCGGACAAATGTTTGATAATGGCGCACGAGGGGGCAGAATCGTCTAACATCGCCATCATTGTCCCATCGGTCTGCTTTGCTGTTAATTCTTCTGTCAACGGATAAATAATAGCTGCTCAATATTTATTTTTAACCGTATTCAAGAAATCGGTAATTTGTTATCAATTAAATCAAAATAACAGGGTATCAAAAGAAATATAACTTTGTACAGTCAATACTAAAGAATTTGTGAATATGATAGGAGTAGAATTATTGTAATAATATTATTATTAATTCAGTGTATATCATACATATTAAAAATCATATTGTGTCAATTATTTTGATTGAAGAATAAATAAATAGAAGTTTATAAAAAGCTATCTCAAATTTAATTTTTCTGAATAGTGGTCGAAAATTGAATATAGTTTTAAAATATTTTTCGTTACCAACAAATAAAATAAATCCACAAATCTACATTCTACACTACAAAAGAGAAAAAACAACTCAAAGTCCTCCTAATTTGGAAATTTATTTTTATTGAAATAAAGTTGAAGTCTAAAACATTGCTTAACAAAACAAACGATCGCTTAAATAGGATTGATTTCATTAGTTCTCTCCTAATATTTCTTCTCGGCAACCTAGTTTAAATAAAATTATCGCTTCAGAAATTAAATTTACTAGGTTTCTTGAATATAAAAGTTTGGTAACCCGTAAGCAGTTCCATAAAATATTGAAATTTGGAAGTTAAAAAATAAACCTGTTACCTACAAATAAAACTTGTATTGTGAGACTTCCGTACGCACATAAAACATAAATCAAAATGAAGTATTGAAGGATACGGAGTATTTCCATTAAAATATTACAAATATTTTGTGGTATATAAGTACTAAAGGATATATTTTGAGAATAAGGAACAAATGAAAAAAAACTGACCAGGGAAGTACTACAAATTATATCGGCGACTTATATATCGCAAAGAAAAGTCCGTATTAGATATTAAAGCACATTTTCTGACTGCGTTAAAAATGACACCAAAGAATTTTTCTTATTATCAATCTGAGGTTAAAATGTTATTTAACGGCTTTCAGATATATGTTTATAAAAAACTTACTTTTTTCACCCTAATTGAATTATTTTTGTGTGATGCGCTTACAGACATGGTTTTGTTGTCTTATTTTATACCAAACTTACCAAACTTTTATATTCAAGAAACCTAATAAATTTAATTTCTGAAGCGATAATTTTATTTAAACTAGGTTGCCGAGAAGAAATATTGTGAGAGAACTAATGAAATCAATCCTATTTAATCGAACTATTAAGTTGGGTTTTATTTATTGTGTTAGAGAAAAGTAATGAAAATGAAAACAAATTATTTCAAGTTTTGCAACAAATTTAAAAAACAATTTTGTAAATTAAATACAAAACTATAATAATCAGTAGGTTCCTGAATTTTATTTCTACTTTTCAGTTGAACGTAGGGTAGCGAAACAATTTGTAACATTCGTGGCACGAACAGAAATATACTCCAAAACATGGTAGACAATACATTTGAAGTTTACATTCTTTTATTGTCTAATGAGAAGAGCAAAGTGTAAATCAGCCTATAAAAATGAGAAGATAAGCTACAAAAGTAATGTGACGGGACTAAGCGTAATGTTGCAATACGCTCGTATTTTACTGCGAAATTTCAATAGCTTTTAAATAATACTATGTACAATACTTTAGGCGGAATAAAAATAACATTTCGCACTGTAAATGTAATTATAAATAATTTTTTAATATTCCATACGTACAGGAAAAGATATCGTGAAATATTAATCTGTAATATTTTTTAATCATTGTTTTCGTGTGAAGGAATTTTTTCGCACTTTATCCTACTTTTTGGAATTAGCATGTAACTTATCTTGATATACATATAAAATAAGGCAACGAAACCCTGTCTGTAAGCGCATCACGCAAAAATAACATGACAGATTTTAATGAAACTTTGTAATTTTATAATTTGTTCAATGTATGCCAGAGAAAGGATAACAATTATCCTTGAAATTCACTACTAATTTATTGAGCTCTATTAGATTTGTTTTTTCATAGACAAGGCATCAAAAATGGGTAGTTTTAAAATTATCAGCGAGATGGTGGTATTTATTTTAATTATAATAAAGGTTTTTAATTCAAAAATGCTTTTATCTTTAAATTTAAATATGATCGGCGTCTATCATATTCGGGAATATATAATGTAATACAATTTTACCCATGTGAAACACGTTCAAAATGCTACTGTTAATAAACGCCTTTGAAACATATTTCACTTTGAAAATTAAACAACTTCAAGTTATTTAGATTTAAAAGTTTAAGTTTTAAAAGATCCAGTATCATGAATGTAAACTAAAAGTTTTTAAAATTTACATAGTATAAAGAGATACAATCTGAACACTACCCAACTCGATCCAGAACAATATTCAACAAATCTAAACACAAAAAGCTCGAACTTACTCATCTACACTTAGCTTGTAAAGCCCTACAAGAGTTTATTTTCATGAATATTCAAAATAAATAAACGTTTTTTTATTATATGGATCACTATATATATCAATTTTTAAAAAATAATATTTAAAAGCACAGATGTAACTTAGATTTGTTTGAATATAAAACGTGCGTTGTGTATTTATAAAAACCTCAATAACTATCATGAATGCAGTATCAGTTACTACACACATGTTTAGTCAGTAACTTCATCTTGTCGATTTTTGTTGCACTGTGCGCGCTCGTCATAAAATTTCACTCTGATAATTTTTTTCATAAAGCGCCCAAAGAATTGTAATTTCAAAAATGCGACAAGCATATAAATCAACACATTAAAAATGTAGAAATGAACAAATACGTAACAATTCTTTGATACGATTTACAAACTACATTAACCGTGGAACAGAACAGTCAATTTTCATTAAATAGAATGGGCGAATTCCTTTACGGCTCTCTTCAGATATCTTTACATCCTTTTTAATAAACTCCTTTTCACTGTGAACTGATGGAGCGTGGCTTGAATTTTAGCCGAAGTGATTTCGCACGACCCGCCCGCCGCACGACCGCTCTTGGAGCGCCAATCGGTTGCCGCCAAAGATATTTGCCCCATTCCATTCAAAAAAGCGTTTCCTATGCAATTCAATAAAAGATTTTAGGTCAACGTCCGTTTTTTCTGATAAATTATCCATTTTAAACGCATAGAATGTTTTATCAATCGAATTTTAATTTTGATAGATTCAAATAATGTATACAATTTTTGAACTCATGATTTTAAGAGTGGATTTGTCAATGAGGATGACTTCCTGTACAACAATTTTTCCTTACTTTTAAAAATAATCATGAGAACCTCATCTTGGACTCTCGAGGAATATATTCATACTTTGAATCATAATGTACTGAAGCAAGCTAAGTAAGATCATATATAGGTACATCAGTTAAAAACTGGTTGGTTAAAAAAACATGTCCAGGGCTGGATTTGTTTGTGGTACAGTCTTCACGATTTCTATAAAAATAGAGAAAACCTTTATTTTGTAATTTTGTATCTCTTGAAATTATTAATTAATGTCACATGTAATAATTCCAATTGAAATTTTTAAGCAAATGATGGCATTTAGAATTTTAGTGTAATAAGCATAATTGAACAATTAGAGGAGGGAGTCTATATATTGGTAAACATTGGTGCACGATGTGTTTGTGTAATTACCTCCTATTGAGTACCTAAGCACTACTTTATTCTTGTTCTACTAATGCAATGTAAATGAATTCCAGAAAATATAAAATACGTATATTTTCTGACTAAGTGAATCATTTGAGTTAAAATAGAAACTGAATATCACTTTAGGTTAGGTCTCTATTCTTCATAAAGTTACATTTGAATTAAGCTAAGGACTTGTTTGTGAAACGTGCACAAACACACAAAAGGACAAAAATTATATTAATATTCCATCTTGCTTAAAAATGTTTACCAATATTTTCAAAGCAACAATATGCAGAAGTTTAATTAAAGTGAAAAAATTACTCCACAGGTCGAAATGTGCAACAAATTCAACCTGCATGAAGTTGGTATATTTAAAACCAATTCAACTAGTGACACATCGATAAGATGTGACACATCTACTCACCATTCTTGATGCGTTAGCAAGATGGAATATTAATATAATGTTGGGTTAAAAATGTAGAAACTATAAGGCTACATACAGGGATGGATGGATGAGCATAGTGCAATCATAAAGATTTCTTTATGATTGCACAATGTCCATTTACCGATTGTATAGGAACTCCTATTACAAAGGAACTCCAAAGATGATAAAATTTGTTACGAAATTACAAACACCTCGAAAATGTTAAAAAAATCGCCAGATATTACAAATATTTAGGTAATATATATTACAAAAGACTTAAAATTGAATTTATAAACAGTTAACTTTAATAATTTTTATTAACAAAAATATGAATTTAAAATCATGAAAACCATTTTTATTCCTCTTCAGAACCTAAGTATTTATTCGTCGCTTGAATTCCGTTGTAGCCAATAAAGTTTGAATCGCGTAGTAAAACTGCCTTCATAATGGAACCTTTACCCTTTTGGACGGTTTTGTGAATTGTGTTAAGATTTTTCCATTTTAGTCTTTTGTTGGGCGAAAGTTCATTTCATTTATATTCATCGAAAATTTCAAGGAAATTTGTAGAGGCTAATTTTACAATTATTACAGATTGTAATTGAAGTTTCTTTGAAAACCAATTTACCTTGACTCTTGAAAAAAAAATTGAGCTGCGGGACTTTTTTAAGTAATTTTAACTTGTTTTATTATTACATAAAAATTTAACTAATGGAAAGAATTTTAGGATTATCCCGGAATATCTCTTCTTGTCGGTTTTTAATATATTTTATATTATTACAGATTATATGACAACATTTTGTACAAATATTTTTCTATTTAACAACGGAAATATTTTCTTCACGTCAATAAATATTACAGCATAATTCACCTGAATCAATGCAATCAGTACTATCCGACAGAAATAAATTATTCTATGCATAAACGCATAATGATTCGGAATGTCTTCTTTAATGTTGTTGATAAAGCTGAGTTGCTGCATCGTTTCCATTGAGATTCCTGGTACTATCAAACAGCTCATCACAAAGAGTCGATAAAAATAAAGAAGGTACGGTTTAATGTCTTCGTGAAGTCTTAAAATTGTAGGCGTTTAAAAAATTCTACCTAATGATAAAAAATTGTTTG
The DNA here is from genome assembly GCA_039881145.1 of Druceiella hillmani. NCBI lineage: Eukaryota > Metazoa > Arthropoda > Insecta > Lepidoptera > Hepialidae > Druceiella > Druceiella hillmani. Next base: position 7,034,008 of record JAYKKI010000106.1, on the reverse strand, counting down.
TTTCCATGGTCAACTAGAAAATTTAGTTCTAGCCACACAAAATTTCTTAATAGGCTTAATAGGTAAAGATTCCAATAATGGCATTAAGAAATTTTGTTTATTTTCGTATTATTTCGAAAATATTAGATTAGTTAAATAATTTAATTTATTCAATCGTTTACCTAAAGTTCTGGTAATGATTTAAAGCATTTCAATATTTAGATAAAAAATCTATAGAATGAAGTTGAAAACGCATTTGAGAATTGAAATTTTATGTAATTTTAAAAGAATTTCTCACATTAATTACATCATCAATTTCTTGTAACATAAAATCATTTAAAATTCTCAAATTATCGTGTAGGATGTCAAATAAAAGCTTATTGAAGTACGGATTCAATCATTTACATGATATGTTTTTTATGATTGTTTTTAATAATTTTCCGGAAAAATGCTTAAAAATTGTCGTCGAGAAAAAATATTTTTCACGATGTTCGGAACAACTTTTGTTTTTTCACGTTTTTTAAAATTACTAATTTGGCTCAGTCGATATGCTCTCTTCTCAGCTCCGGACGTATGAGATGTGATACACTGACGAAATCGGGGACGGGCAGCGGGACAAATGGGGCACTTTTGAAGCACACAGTCGCAATGCAATATTATCAACATTTAAGTGAGGGGCTGAGGCACGGAATGTTAATTCTGCAAGTGTAGCTTGTACATGATTGATATTTTCTTAAGGAACGATTAATCGTTTAATCGATCATCATCAAAAAGTTTTATCATACTTAGATATAATAGATGGAATTGGTAATATTTCCATTTGATATGTGTTATTTCCATATTTTTTATTATTTTTGTATACATTTCGATGATTAAACAATTTTTTTTATTTTAAATGAATTTTCTTTTGTAAAACACAACAACTATTTACATCTTAAGACATTAGTTATATCAGCTAGTAAAGGAAACATCAAATTTAACAGATTAACGATTGACTTGAATACAAAATTACATTCTACTTTTTAAATGTAAATCAAAATAATTCAATTACCTAGAACATTGAAACCTCACTATGACTATAAATAATGAGCTTTGTGTATATTTTATACTAATATTGATTTATTTGTTTTGAATACTCGTACTTTATTAGCATATTAATTTTCATATGCTATCAGTTCTAACACGAAATTCTCTAGGAAGATTTGTATTAAATATAACACTATATTATACTACTAAACCATATTTCACTAGGACCGCAATATTATAAATAATTATGAAAGTGTGAGTTACTAGTTAAAGAAATTTTCTTCAGAAACATATCTACTACAGGAAAGTAATTGTTGATATTTGTTAGTTTTTGTGGACAAAATGTAGCCAAGCAACATTAAGAATGATAAAAATTTAATATTTCCCCTTCAATTTTAAAACGACTCGAATTTTCGAATTTTTCTAATAAATAATTAGAAATGATTTTTGAACTTGAATTTTAACAAGCTTTCATTTTATACTCAATGTCATGACATGAAAATATAAATATTTTCTTTGCTTTCTTTCTCATTCCTTAAAATTGTCCTCAAGATGTAAATTCATCCCTTTATACACAATGTTTTAAATTGGAACCCTAATTGTTATAACTCAATCAAATTTCAATTTTTTTCATCCATATTTTATTGAAAGTTGATGAAATTTACTAAATCAGAAAAAAAAACACAGAGTTCAATTTTATTTAGTTTCGATAACGCATGCACGCTGTGATGACAAAATGTCCCATTTGATCATCTGGCCCTATCAATACATTCTTTTGAATAATTCTGACTTTTTAAAATGTCATTAAAACGTTAAAAATTTACAATTCCATCGTTCCTAAACATTCTTTACCAATTCCCCTGACAAAAGCATGTTTAAATCATTAACGATAAAAATATATTGGTTGAAGCTAAGTGTTCTTGCTATTAAAATTAACGAATGCATAAATTTCTTCTCAATACTTTCTCTATTAACATGACATCTTTTAAGAAAGCGGCGTAATTAGCAAAAATAAAAGGCATGGGTAGTAATGTCGGTAAGTAATATCGGTTTTATCGCCAGATTTTCATCAAAGCTCTGTCCATAATACAAATTAATTATTAAGGTGAGCGATAACTCTTTATTTGAAAACTTTAATAGAAAGATACATCTAATGATTATGCCAGCAAAATCTTATTACTTTGCCGGAATAATATAAGAAAATTAAATTATAAATAGTAAAATATGGGAAATTAAATTAAATTATAATGGAACTAATCACATTAATTTTTACAATCAATTTGCATTGTTGCTTTAATAATATTTCATAAATTTTCCCACTTGCAAAATACTGTCCGATATCGCAAATTAAGTTTTAATTACATTTCTGAGGTTTCATATTTTTGTGGGTAAAAGGGAAAATTTCACGACTAGACTTCATTATTCGCCCATTTGCAAGATCATGTTATTCTCGTGTTTGTTTAAGCAGAAAGAAAAAGAATCTCTTTAAGAAAGAAAACGTTACAATAATACAATGAACTATGAAATAACTCAACATACAATGAAATAACTCAACTTTGGAATCAAAGTAGGAAAGCTGTAAATGTGTTTAGACCAATATTTTCATTTTGTAAAGACCGTTTGGAAACTTTAATAGTATATATTTTCTGCTAGTTAAGATATCCAATGTTAAAAGTCACAGAAATTATTTATTTGTAGATACCTTACAAGTTTTTATTAATTTATCACTAAGAAATAATATAAAATTACATATATTTTATTATATATATTGTAAGTTATCCACGATGTCCAACGATATTATTTTGTTTTTCATAAAAACGAATATTACGTGTTGCCTGTAGATTGTCGGTATATTTCGTCAAAACTTTTCTTACAGTTTGTAGTATGTTGATATAATTTTTTAGCGTTTATATTTACTACTATGTTCTTGTAAGTGATACGGTAGTTATGAATAATCTATCTGTTTTTTTCTGGAATATGTGTTAAATCAATTAAAAACACGAAACAAAAATAAACAAGCAAGTTTTAATTTCTGTCATATTAGTGGGCATGATTTTTTCGATTCGCGGCTTTGCTTGTAAATAAACAAAAGTAAGGTATTATTTCAAAAAAATATTTTAAAAGTCAGGACAATTATTTGTAAGAATAAAATGATATTATCCACTTTATATATGTGTGTGTTTATGTTCACGCTCAAATTTAGTTTTTGATTATTGATTTTCTGATTTATTTTTTCTTCATTCTGTTCCTTCTAAAGGCAGGTCTGCAGTCCTAGCGTTTATTCGCAGATTATTAGTGCTATAAAGCTGAAATTTCGACGGTCTTTCATACTTATAACACCTACAACGTTATAAGAAAATATTTTTCCGATTTAATATTTTTACAGTACCTGCCTTATATATATATATATATATATATATATAAAGTGGATGGTGATTTTTGAAGTTATACTTGTTTAAGCGCGTAGCGAAAAAATTATGTGAGTGAGATTTTAAGATGCGTGCGCACGATGCAACAAAAATCGACAGGATGAATTCTCTCACTGAATATGCATGTATTATATATAGAGTAGCTGATGTATTCATGATAGTTATTGAAACATTTGTAAATACATAACACGTGTTTTTTATTCATAGAAATCTAAGAAATCTAAGTTACTATATATAAATCTAGCTGTGCTTTTAAATATTACTTTTTACTAATCGAAATTTAATAGCGGTCTGCATAATTAATAAAAACCATTAATTTATTGTAAATATTATATTATGAATATACGTAATTTAAAATTGAATTATTTTAATGAATCTAGATTTTACCAATTATATTTTTAATCATGCTCCAGTCCCTTTTTAATTGAATTCCATTATTTGCTTGCTAAATAAAATGAAACTTATATTATGCCAAGGCAGAATAATTTTAATGCACATAATTAGTACACGCGCATTTTTTTATTCGCTTACTTCATTCTATAGGATATCGTTGAATAGGTCTTTCAAATATTTTGGGGTATGTCATAAATCCTATTTTTGGTACAGGATCCGTTTATGAAATATTAAGCTTTAAATTGGTCGTTCCGTTAGAATTGTGTGTGCCCATCCTATACCAAATTCGCTACATGGTGAGAAATATTCCATATGCACCATGGTTTTACATTCAAGAAAGAAATATTAGAGAAAGAATATTAGAAAAATTTATGTTTTTAAATATTATATTAGTACGGATTATAATTTGGCTCGTGGTTTGCTCAGTTAGTAATTTATTTTTTTAAATATGATATTAGTACGGATTACAATTTGGCTCGTGGTTTGTTCAGTTAGTGAAACAAAAACAAATGGCGTGTTTATATAAAACGTTTTAAAAATTGTATATATAATAAAGGTGATATTATTCACTTACTATATAGATATATTGTATATTTGTGCTAGCACTCTTTTGGCGGGTTGATTTTTTTATTATAGTTTTTGAATATTTCTGAAGGTCAACTATTGTTATATATGCAGATTAAATCGCAAAACTTTACATTTTTACCTCTAATATGTTCTGAAAAAAAGTAACTAAGTGACAGATGGATGGAGAGTGAGTGAATTTAAAACGATTCTGTATTTTTCCTTTGGAGCTATGGAATTGTAAAAATATTGAAAAAAATGTAAAATCCCAATAATATAATATATATATATATATATAGTGGTCATTACCATTGTTTTCTGGTTATTGTGAATTTATTTATATGTGATTAATGTAAGTCGGTTTTATCTTGGTCTTAAAACCATTTGCATATAATTTTGTTTGTTCGTATTTATTTAACTAAAAAAAATATTTTTAACTTTTTTTGAGCTTATATTCGCTGAGCTATACTGCTTCTTACATTATTTTCGACTATGCTATTTTCGCAAGGTGATATTCTGTAAGTACTACCAGTTTATAATCAACTTACTGAATATTGTTACTCATAATTATTACATATTGACTTTATTTATCAGAATGCTTGGCATGGGAAAGGACGGTAATCTGACGTTTCGGTAAAAAAAATAGTGCAACATTATTGAATATAAAATTATTTTTGTTAGTTTCTATTAAAACACAGTTAGTGAATCGATAACTTTATTTCAGTGGACTTGACCGTAGATGATCTAGAATTACACATTTGAATTTAAATAATGATCCAAAAATTTCTGACCCTGTGGCGATTATATTTAATGTTAGACTTGCGTACCGACATGAAATATAAAAGAAACGTAGTACAGTAAAATGCCATCGAACTACTGCTAATAATATTTGGCGACATTTTGTAATATATGCATTTATTATTATTTGGAATGGCTTCCACAAAAAATTATAAATTGTGGAAATACACACATATCAGTATTAGAAGTTTATAATTAATATTTCTCCATACCAGTTATTAATAGGCCATAATAAGTTGGATTCTTCCCGCAATTATCTCAATTTTTCTAATCTGAACATTCTGCAGCCATTACCGATTTAATCACAAGTTTTCATCTGTATTTTCTTCATGCTTACCTGGAACGAAATGTACTGTAGATTTATTTTTTCACACGTTGTGATATTGATTAGTAGAAATTGCATATAACATGTGTTTTATATAGTTGACGTTAAAAAATATGCACACACATACGTGTGTGAAAAAATATGTACACACATTCGTGTCCTCATAATCCTGACTATCACATTAAACTATTTGTTTACCTAAAGTTCGGAATTTTCCGTACTCTAATGTTCAACGCCGCGCTGAATAGTCATATGTATTCCTATAAACTAAGGTCTGGCGCATGGTACAACATTTGCTTCTTAGGTGACCGTTTATGATTATGCGACTAGTTAATAATAACAATATTCATATAACTATGCACAGCAAGTGAAGTTTATTAGTGCTGCGTCATTCATATTAAAAGCTTCTGAGAAGATATGTTAATCTCTTCATTAATATTATTTTGACAGTCGCTAAATTCCAGCGCAGACGAGAAATTTGAGGTACTTGGTATTGAAGCAAATAAGGCGTAATTCTTTTATGTGATGTTTTTAAGTGGAATGACGTTAGCGTAGTGACTAAGTTTTTAGTACTTCCCTTGACTCACGCACTCTCTTATTTCTATTAAGACTCATAATATAAATATTAAAATACTATCCATCTACTGAATACCTTCTGTGAGAATCCAATAATCACATGTTGTCAATCGTATTAGAAGCTGTGTGAAAATACCTGTATTTCATAAAAATAACTATATATTCTTATTATTTGCGTTAGAAGATTTTCTCTATATTTCATGGCGCATCTCGTAGAGAGTTCTTTTCATTAAAGTAATTTGAAAACCTAAAACTCTTCGTTTTGTGTCCTTTCGTTTTTTTTATTGTCATTAAGAATTGATTGTATTTGCTGGAATTTTGAAAATGCTTACTATAAAGAAGGAAATATATGCAGGATTAACGATATTTTATATAGAATATATATGTATTGAAGTATATAAAAATGGATTCATGCTTTACGATAAAATTTTTTTCCTAGGCTGATAATGAGAAGAATGTCAAAAATTTAGGTAATATTTAGTCCTTAGAAAAAAAGCGAGTAAAGAGCGTGCTTGCAAGAAATATTTCTAAAAAGGTGCCTACGTCAAACAACGTTTTCATGCTGAGAATGAAAACGTTGTTTGACGTAGACGACGTCAGTGACGTCATCGTATAGTGACGTATAGTGACGTCATTATGAAAGATCCAATAACAACCAAGTTACTCACCGAATATCGATGTATTTCATTTCAATTGATACCTGTCGTACTCAACAAATTTTTTTTGTAAAAATATTCTGAATTTTTATTTTTCCTTACACATTTAGATACATTGTATCGTACTTATATAGGTTCACATACATTGTATCGTACTTATATGCAACACTTATATAGGTTCAAATTTATTTTTAGTCTGTGTGTTAACAATAGTCAAACGCCTTAATTTTGAATTTAATTATTTTGAATATTTATTGAAGAATAAAACTGGAAATTTATGAATAAAATAAATAGAAATATTAGCATATAGGTTTTTATGGAAAAAGAAGCTGTAATCAATATATATATATATATATATATATATATATATATATATATATATATATATATATATATATATTATAAATAAATGACAATGGCGTACAATAGAACATACCAGTGTTTCAGTATTTAGACCTGAAATAAATATCCGAAAGAGAATATTGAGCTGCTAGTGGAATATAAAGGCGATATTCATTGGGAGTTCACCTGACATGTCATTTCATTACCAATTTTTCAGAGCCTTATTAATAAAATTATTAATAAAATAAAAAAATCAATATAATGGAAAATATTTAAAAAGATCTAACAAAGTTTTTATTTGAAGTCCCAAGATTTTGTATGGTGAAGGTACTTCTTCATTGACTACCAAACGACTTCAAGTAAATTATAACACGGATAAAGACAGTATTTATTTAATATGATTTTAACTTAATATAGAAAACTTAATATGGGCCAACCCAACATTTTACCAAAACTTATGCCTTTATAGTTTTTTTTGCAATCAATTTTTTTCTTTAAATAAAAAGATTATTTATTCTAAAATTTTAAGTAAAGTTAACTTTTCAAATACCAACTCAAACTTGGGGAATTAATATGCATACATTATTATGTTGTACACAATAGTACCAAGAATGATACGTGTATGCTGAATTGAGAACACCATTTAGAAGTTGAATTTAAAAAGAAACGACTAGGGAAAATATTCGTAGTTATTGATGATTCCATTAGAAATATATAGGTATATATATTTATATATGTATATATATACATATATATATATATATATATATATATATATATATATATATATATATATATATATATATATATTACGAACACATTCATAAGGGACAAAATTTATATTTAAATTTTAACATTATATTTTTTCTAGTTGTCAGTTTATTTGAGCGTCACACAAAAACAATTAAATAACATTTTTTAAGAGAAAATTGTTTTTCAAATACATTGAAATACACAGAATTTTTGAACAACATACTAGTATCTTTGAAGTATTTAAATTTAGTTATTAATATTTGGATAGTAAAATCAAGCGAGAGATTAAGACTGTGGAAACTATTTGGCTTAAAATTCAAGCTTACATGTAGAATACCTTTAATCAGATCATGTATTCAAATTTAAATATAACTTATTTTTATTCTGACCAATGATAATTTTGAAATGGAATTATCAATATTAAAGAAAAATGTTGTTTCCAAAATATAAGGTAAATAAGAGCGAAGCCAGTAAAAAATATTATTTCATTAATTAAATTCTCACGCATGTCGTGCCAAATATGTGACATTTAAACAGCCTTCATCTAATCGCTGACAGGAACAAATTGAATAATCCAATCTCCATAGTAATCACTTCATACTATTGAATAATGCTTCAAGCGATTCGCTCCGAGGTGAAACAAAAGGTGGTATTTAAATGAAGAGCTCGCGTCTCGCAACGGACTGCTGGTCTCGTATTGAGGTACACTGAGAGTCGAGAGCGAAATCCATGTTGTTTAAGTTGCCGCTTTTTGAATAATACCTAAAGTGGAAATTTGTATGTCCACAAAAATACTTGTGACATTTTTGATTTAATAGAATTATAATTTATCTTTATTTTAATTTTTCTTGGCATAACTAAGAAGAGTACAAAAGAGAATTGTCATGCAACTAATTTTTGATCTAAATATTCGTGATTCAAATTTCATATGATTTTTCGTCTTAAGTCATCATAATAAAATTATCTTTTTAATCTTTATTTTATTTATACACCAATGTATTATACTACAATTCAATATTAGATCTGTATATAACCATAAAGGAATTAGGGTATGCTAAAGATATATTCCCTGTGTTTTGCTTAATTATTCTTATGTAATTTTTTTAGTTCATATCGGAATTCGGTGCGTTGTATTATTGCATATTTGTACGATAAAAATAAACTGTTACATCAAAAAAACACTGAAATTCATTTAAATTTTCTAATTATTATCTTTTTCACTAAAATTAGTTAGTATTTTCCCCGATACGCTCAAAACAGATACAGCTTGACCGATTTACAAAATACTGTATTAATGTTCACATCCCCTTATCTAAAAATTAGAATTGCAAAAACTTACACACCTGAAAAAGAAAGAGATATTAGCTGATGCTTTTTTGATTTAATACAATCGACAGAATATAATCTAAACTAATAGGAAACAGCTTAAAACCATTTAAATCACATTATACAATTAATGCCCGCGTTTGAAACAAAATTGCTCATGTTTGAGAAACGTTATTGCTTTTGACCATAGAATAGAGAGTAAATAAAAATGGCATGTGGGCGTAACGAGCGCGCCAGTAAATGCATCTCGCCCTACGTTAGTTTTTTGTTTGCCGAAAGGTCAGAAAGTGCTCCGTTATTTCTGCGCAAAAAAAATATACCTTACTGTGCAATTGCATCGTGTAAAAATGAAAGCCGTACACAAAACCTTACTAAAAGAGGTATTTTTAACCAAAGATATGACGATTTTTTAACTTTATTTCGATGTGTGAATATTAACCTGGCATTTATTTTGATGACGCCAATGTTCAACGACGATGCATTGTAGGGTTGCACCACGTCATGTTAGATGCGACTATCGATATTTTTGCACCTAGATTAATGTATATCGATGTAAAAATGTTGTATATGTATAAAAAATTTTTTTTTAAATTTTAAACTTGAAGTGATTTTAAGCCACTTCAAAGAAGCATATCACTAAAAATCGCCCTAAATTCGTTATTACCACGTAAGCGAAAATCACGTGCGATGATAAACCATAAGGAAAGAATAATTAAAAGATAGAGGTTTCAAATAAAAAAAACTTCACGCAGAAAATAGGCGATTCAAAAGAAAAATTAAAATAGTCAAAGATATTCTTAAATAATTTCAGGCCAAAGTCTCAGTATGAGAATTTAATATATTTTTTTTTTAAATTCAAATATAAAAATTAAAGACCTTACGCGTCGACAAATAATTAATAGTGAATCAGAGCACATAATCACATTCAAATATTCGCCAACTTTAAGAACCTCAGCATTATCATTTCACATTTATTCACCAAAAGCTTACGATTATATTCGAGAAACATTTAATTTCAGTCTTCCTCATTCTCGCACCATAAAATATGGTATGAGTCTATTAACGATAATGCAGGTTTCACTACATAATCTTTAAACGCTTAAAACTGGAAAGTAAAAAATTCAGCACATTTAATTTTCGGTAATAGTTAATTCAGCACCTTTAATTCTCGGAGTTGAGTTGGATGGAAAAGAATTTCACGGATATGTAGATATAGGGAAAAAAGGAAAGGAAAATGATTTTTTAGCGGAAGCCAAAGAAGCTATAATTTTTATGGTAAGAGCTATTACCAGTAATTGGAAAATTCCTGTCGGATACTTTCTTACAGATAACATAATAGGAGTGCAAAGAGCATATTTAGTTAAACACTGTTTGAAGCTCCTGCATAAAACAAAAATAAAAATAATTTCTTTGACTTTTGATGGGTGCACAGCAAACATAACCATGTTGAAAGAACTTAGAATATTTACAGACAAATCAAAAATGATATTTTCCTATCCAGTCACTAAAGAACCCGTCGCAGTAATATTGGATCCTGCACATGTGCTCAAACTTATAAGAAATGCATTTCACGTGTATCAAAACTTTGTAGATAATTATAGAAACTTGGTTAACTGGAAATATTTAGAGAAATTGAATAGTATTCAAGAAACAAAAAAGTTTCAACTAGCCAATAAACTTCGTCAAATACATATTGACTTTCAAAATCAAAAAAATTAGGTTAAGCTAGCTGGTCAATTATTCAGCCATAGTGTAGCTGACGCACTTTTATTTTGTGAAAATGAATTAAAACTCTTTCCGTTTTAAGGTAGTCAAGCCACTGCCAATTTTTTGCGGATAATTAATAATCTTTATGATGTATTTAATTCAAAAAGTATGTGTAGATTTGGTTTTAAGAAACCGTTATGTGACGGAAATTATAATATCATAATGTCTTTCTTGGAAAAAAGTACTGGATATTTCAGCTTACTGAAGTATGGTGACGGAAAACTTGTAATTGAAAGTCCTGGAAAAATGTTTTTTTTGTGTTTTAGAGGTTATATTCATGTACTGAAACATTTTTATTAACAATTTATTGCAAGTAAGTCACTTATGTATTTGCCATTTTACAAATGCAGCCAAGATTACAACGAATTGTTATTTTATAACATACCTTTCATATGGTGGCTCAAAATCAACCCCACCTCGAGACAATTAAATTCAATATATAAACATCTTCTAACGCAAATAAAAGGGCGCGCGTGCGCGTGCGGGAGCGTGTGTGTATTCTTATATTTTGTCAGTATAATATAAAATAGAAGAGACTGGTAACCAGAGCTCTACTAGAAGTGACTGGTATCCGGAACCAGTAGTTTTTTTAGACTAGTTTTTGCATTACTTACACAACACCGAACCGTAAAATATTGCTTTTTTTGTTTCTTTTATATAGTTATTATATTCTGTTTAAACACATTCAATCCATTAGGTACTTACAACTAAATAAAAGAGAAAATTTTTGTATATACAAAGAAGTCGTTTATTCAAAAATAATAAATGAATATTTGTATATATGTCTATAATGAATACGCAATGTTTACAAATAATGTAAAATTTTATGTTTACTATTAAGCAAAATTAGGAAAAGATTCAGGAATAATTATAATGTATAAGTATAAGTATGTCCTGGTATTTAAAGAAAAAGAGATTTATACAAAATTGCTTTCTTAATCTTGTTCGAAACGGATGATTTACAGTCATTATAAATTGAAATTATCATAATAAATTTGTTTCTTAGGCTTTAGGTATTGAAATTATCTTAATACTTTTTTCAATTTAGACATTTGGCAGTTGTCATAAATTATGTTAGTAATCTAATATGCCATTTATTTTTATCTTTGTTGCTATATTCATAATTTAGATCATGCCGCATATCTCTTTAGATCATCCCTATCATTTCATTAAACTGAATCGCTTCTTTTTTTTCTAGAACTCTCGCGCGTTTTATCGTTATTTTCCTCAATATCTAGTTGTATGTACATTGTGGAAATGTAGATAGGTCCAAAATTAAAAGTAGGCGTAAACATTTTGTTAAATATAAAAAGTTTTAATTGTAATGCTCTAAAACTAACGAAACCTTATTAGCTAATTATCGTGTTTTCATTAGTCAGTTGGGTGCATTGCATGTAGATAATAATTTAATAAATATTTTAAGACGAACCTAAACATCACAGTTTCGTAAAATTGAAGTTTTCATAAAAAATATTTTAATACAGCGGCTAATTTGTACTGTTGCCTTATGTCGATATCGTGGTGAGCGGTCGTTAAATGTGTGAACAACACTAACAATTTTAGAATATTTGTCGGGAGCAGGATAAAAATAAAAAAAAGCGTACGGAAACGAGAACGAATTTAATACATCCATGATGTTTATGAACACGAGTGGGGGAGTATGTTGTAATTGGTGCGTTTAAAATTCAAATAATTCGAACTGACGACACGTGTTTTTACACGGTTCGGCGAATATGCCACTTCTATTTGATGTTCTGTGCTTTTGACTATCTATAAAGAGATAATGCATCGATTATTATATATAAATTTGATGATTATTATAAATACGGATAATATTACGAGAGCAATTAATTCTCTGTTTACAATATCTAGGCTACTGCTCAAAAATATTTAGCCTTACGGAATTATTCGACTTTTAAAGACTTTCGATGAACGAAAGAATATCTCAAACATTGATGCATTTATTTGCAACGATTAAAATATTTTAGCATTAAAAGGGATAATAATTCAAATTTTGGCTTCATCCATATGTTCATTTTTATTTTTAATAATAATTTTGAAAGATTTAGCATTTTATGGAATTGGTTTTCCAACGTCGTGGTTAATTCCTTTTACTCTTAGTGTAATATTCTCAGAAAGTCCTACGGTAGAAAACATTTTTTTTATTCCCATCAATGTAGATAACATTTTCCCATAGAAATTTTATTAGCGTCACCATACACATATCCCGTATAACTACAAATGTCGACAAGAGTGACTTTCACCTTTCATATGAGAAAGCTGTAAAAAGACTAACCCATAAACGAAACCTCTATAGTTCTTTACAGAAAATAACCAAATATACATGGTTAAAAACTAAAATTTGTTTCGTTCTCTAAGCATTTCTTATCGTGAAATTTTATCTTAAGCTAATATAATCTGAAAAAAAAACTAATTAATTATGTTGATGAGAATGGTCATATTAATGAATCGTTGCATATATTTCATTCTTCATTCTAAAAATAAAATGTGTTACGATTGTTTTCAAAGGGTTTAAAATTATTTGAGGGAAAATTCATTAACAAGAGTGATTTAAGTATATTCATTCCAAAAGTAAATCTAAGTACTCCAATAGCAATAGTCAAACCTTTTGAAATTTTAAATTAATTAAAGGAATATATGTTATTAATAACTAAATGTTGTAAAAGAGTTGACTAATTTATTGCATATAGGTACGTGCTGAAGTAGCAATATCCATAAGTAACTTGCTCTATAGAAAATAAGAATCTATTTTTGCGGTTCATAATAATGCACCATGCAATGAATAGTTTAAATTTAGCCTATCTGGTCTTACGTCGGACTGACCTGTAAAAAATACTGGACTGCTACAAAACGCACTATGCAGTGCAGCGCTGAGTTATTATCAATTTATTACAAATAGGCAAAATACGATAATTGTACATAATTTCCTGGATTGTCACCGATGCAAGCTTCTTTAGTCAACCATAACAATATGTAGTAACGATAAGTTGTTTGGTAGACTGTTGAAAAATGTAACAATTTAAAATAATACTTGAGAGTGACCAAAAAATTATAAAACATATATTGACAAGGATTGAAGAAAAAAGCATAATAAAGTAGGAGTTTTAAATGAAAGTGACGTAGGATTTTTCACGGGATTCTTGAAAATATCCAAGGACATTTTCTTGATGTCAAGATCTTGTTGATTTAAACATTTTGTTTCAATTGTTGTTTTTGACTATTCGTTGAAGTTGTACAATACGGACATTTTATATTATTATTTTAAATTTAATTGGAAATCATAGTATTTTTTTTATATTTGCATACTTTTGCCGACAGTACCAACATGCATGTCAGTCTGAAGACATTCGCTACTCTCTTAATAAACATTTACGAGACAAGAGTTTTACACTGATTTCGTATGGTGGAAGAAGTTATTTTGTAGCAATGGATAAATTTTAATTTCTCATTTATTTGTTGCAATGTTATTGACACAAAATATATTTTTGTCATTGTGATTAGTTTCCAGCTTCATCATATCATCTCACTTCAAATTCTAATGCAAGTATATCTCAGTGAGAACGAAATATTTACTATGCTAATAGATGGGAAATTGCGCGAGTGAGGCATGTAACTGTATTATTTTTTTACGCTTTATATTGACAGAGAGTCACAATTTTCCCAAGCAGAAAACAAATATTTCAAAAAAACAATTATTATTTTCTGCAATTCCTTTGTTTTCCATCGATATTCCAAGGGAGCTTATTTAATTATTGCCATTCGTCAGACTCGTTTGTTACTTTATGATAATATAAATTCTCAGAATCATTAAATCGTATGTATCTCATAAAGTTTATTGTGACCTCATAGCTCATAATCCCAGCCGTGAGTTGCTTAGGAATTTTGGCAATAGCGTAAGTTGAAGAAACTATTAATTCTCTAACACACAAGGTTAGATTAATACCAACAAACAAATTACCATAAGCTCAAGATCCATTGAACCATAGATATTTTACTGGAAAAGTTTGATAAGTTTTAGAAAACAATTATTACTAACCAAATGCAGCTATAAAGCCTGTGAAAAACAGAAATTTTTATTTTTTTGGGGTTATGATTAACCTGTTAAGATGTTGAACGGTAAAAGGGAAATATGAAAAGTACATTTTACAATTAAGAAAATTCACAAGAAATATCTCTTCATTTATCTCGTTTAAATATGTATTCTAAAGCCGTCAATAATACTTTAATCGAAAAGCTGAATTACGTATAATTTTTTTATTATCGTTTATATCACGCTAAAATCAAAGGATGATCCAAAGGATGATGAAAGGAGATCCGAAGTATAAAAACTTAGGTAATTTTTTGAATAGTTAAAATCTTAAGCTTTTTATTTTTTTTCTATTTTATTTTAAAATCATTTCTATCTGTTTCTTTGACTTGTAATGTATTGAGGCGAACCATGAGAAGCCTTTATTTATTTTCATTCATTACTGCAGATTCCACAAGTGGGACACAAAAAAAATGTGGATTGTCGATCGTTTTGGGCAATAATTTTAAATATGTTCGATTTAAAGCAAAAAACCCGGAAGTTTTGTCAACAAATAACGTTTTAAAAAGTGACATCATGTTTACTGAGAAATGTGATGGATGCAGGTTTGAATACAAATTAAAAATAGATCAAACCGTCCCTACGCCGTATGAAACAAAAAATTAATTGCTTGATTAACGATGCATTTTAATAAATTTTCTAAAATATGGAATTGAATGTAGAGTATATTCACAAAGAATACTTATTAAAGTAAATTGTCATTTTATGGAGATGTCGTCAATATTACAGGTAACTGAATTAAATAGTTTACTAAAAAACTGTTTAGAAAATAGCTGCAGTATTTCAAAAGTGCTTTCTTACCATGTAAGTACCATTTAGGTACTTTATTGCAGAATAAAAGTTAATTGATTTTTTTTAAATTTTGACTAATTCTCTAAACTCTTAGACTGATTTTATATCCAACGATCAATCTATCCTACGCTATATCTAAGCTGTTTTTGTGCCAAGTTTTATCCACGTAAAATAAGGAGTATAGCTTATATAGCATCCACAAATTTCTTTATATCCCATATGTATGTACATAAATTTTCAATACTTTAATCAAATTTCGTATTTGGGGACTAGAATTTATTAAGATATAGTGAAATCACTTAGAAGTTAAAAAGTCGAAATCAATATTTCTGCGGATTTTGGATTCTATTTTTGTGCAAACTGATCTTCCGTAGTAATTAAACTTCATATGTGCATCAATCAATCGTTGATTGATTTACATAAATTATTGACAAAAGACAAATGTACATATAATTTAAAATTATATGAAGCTTCTGAAAGTAACTTTAATATCTTGATTCATAACATTTATATCTTCCGCATTTCAATAATTTTCCTCAAAATACACTATATTATAGTTTGATGTGCTGACATATTACCGAATGTTTTTGTACAGTATTTTATGCCTATATTTTGAATTTATTAATGTAAATTAATTGAAATATTTTTGCATTTTGGTACGTGTTAAGTGAAATTATACTAAATTTTTATATTTTTCAAACACTTTAACGGTTTAACAAAGTTAAAGGAGAGTAGGAACACTGTACGGGGGTTTGGAGACTCGAAGATCGTGACGGTGCTGCGGTACCAGAAAATATCACTAAACATTCGGAGGTGTCATTAGGAAGGTCTTTTAAAATTTCATTTTAAAAGACCTTCCTAATGACACTTCCTGGAGGGCGCGGTGAAAAAATTTCATCTGTAAGTGAGATAAATCGAATGGTTTTTAAGTAAATCTTTGAACTACGATTAGAACTTGCACTAGTTTTCACAATATATTTGCTGGTATATATTTCAAGGGCATAAAATTTTCGTGAATATCTCAAAATTATGGAGCTTGGCATCGTTCATAATAAAGTTTGAGTAATTTTCCCGTAAAGTTCTTTTCATTATTTTAACTTTAGCCTTTCCTTATATGGGGAGGATGTATTTTGTGAACATTTTCTATCTCACTATATCTCTAGAACTATCAACGAAAAATACTGAAAGTAATTTTGGAATATTGACAATATGCTGTTTCAATTCACGTTCCACACGATAACGAATGTTGAAAACAAAATTCGCGCTCTTGTTTCGTTTCTTCATTTGCTTCTTCTCAAATCCCCATGGAATTTTTTGAGTTTTAATTAGATATTAGTGTGGATTTGGATTCTTTACCAATACATCATGTTTCTACATCAAACAGTTTCTGAGAAAAACGGCTACGACAAATAGATAGGCACAGTTTTTTCATTCGGTCCCGGAACCCTAGAAAGTTATCGATTCTCTTATTATTTTTTTTGTATTATGCTTATTAAATGGAATTTAAAACTGTGGATATTGTAAAAAAACAATGCAGAATAAAATTTACATATCTTCTTAACCCTTGTTAGAAACCAAGATAGAGTCTATAGTTAGTAGGAAGTGCCATTTTCAATAATAATTTTCATAACAATTTAAATATATCATCGGTGATGACCGTACGAGTTTTATTTACACTGTAAGCATACTTATGTCGCATTAAATAATTAGGTCGCATACTTAATATCTATCATCTTAATAATTATATTAAGCGCAATGAAATTGCTCACGTCGTTGTTACAGCGTGTTGTTTTGCTTCGCGTTATATAGTTATAGATTGCGATATGAGATGGCGCCAATTAACTTTTTACACATCGAAATATGAATTGTTCACGTAGAGTTTAAGACAACTGTAAAATTAGTTTCACGTGTGGCTATGTAGTATAAATAATCCATTCGGTGATGAGATCCAACAATTATTTCTATACTTCTTATACCTGATTTCCTGTCCTGCAATTATTTCTATACTTCTTATACCAACAATTATTTATACACTTCTTATACCTGATTACCTGTCCTATCCTGATTACCTGGCAGAAAGTGAATCTTACTAAGGTTTTTAAAACTAAACATTTAACTAAAGTGGTTAAATATAGTGGATGGATCGGGTAATAAATTATTATTTGCAGGGTATTTTAAGAAAAAATATAAACCCGTCGGTAAATCATGAGCAACTACTAATTAGTCCCATAAAACCTTCAGTAACGATACTAGCCTCAATCTGAAAATAAAACCAACTCAAAGAAATAATGTAACCTCACCTCATCATGAGAACAGAACAAGCGGTGGATAGTCATCAAATGTGGGGGTCACATTCGATGCTCCAGAGCATCGAAGTGATCCACATCTGAAGACTATCGACAGCTTGTTCTGTTCTTTAAGCTATTATGGGGTCTATTTTTGTGCCAAATATAAATTTTGATGTAGATAGTAGTATGAAAAAATAAATTATTGAATAATATACAAGTGGACGCAAAAATTTACATAAAGCATTACTTTTTAATTTGCATAATTTTATTCTGCATTTAGTGTATTTGCGCGTTTGGTAGGTGCTGTTATTAGACAAGTTGTTTATATAAGCGAGCTATCAAACGAAACTAATATTTGTTCTAATCACTACATTAATAAAAATTTTCATCAGCTTTTTTCACATGTCGAATGTTTTGGTGCCATTGATTTATTGATTGTCAATGGTCTATGAACATTATTTAACCTGCACAATTTTTAGCTAGAAAAGAATGCCACCTCCCAACTTACTTCACACCAACATATTCTGATATAGTGTTATAATATTTACTTATTTATTTGCAGCTTTTTTAATTTTATTGTTTGAAGGGTGTGCGGTTTATTATACTCATTTTTGTCTAAGAATATAACATAAATTGTGCTTATAAAAATGAAACGTAAATTATGCACTCAGGTAGATAATATTGGCCTTGTTTTTTCACATTTCTTAATTATCGTCACCCAAATTTGATTCTACGTGCTGAAAAAAATTTTCCACCATGAAAATATATTGCCTACTTATATTTAATAGATATTTAACTACCGCAATTTTTTCAAAAACGACCAAGAATTACCGCTTTAATTCTAGTTTTTTGTAATATTTTATCAATTCTGTTTTTATAATCTTTGATTTATAAGTTTAGGATTGAATTTTCCTACACATTTTAGTCCATATAACTAAGGGCAAAAGACTAAAAATTATTTTTACTTCAATGTACGATAATAATATAATTGAATCCTTCATGCTACTAACGCTTTTATGCGATACCCCATACAATACACAGAACCAAGAAAAATGTTCGAATACTAAAAAATATGCGTATTAACATGACCTATTTCTATGAAAAATTTCAAGTTTCCATGTAAAATAGATTCTGAAAAAATCGTTTTTGACCGACAGATTGACAGCGATCTTAAAGACTTTTGTTTTTTATTTTGAGATACGTGGTAAGGTATCTAATGATAAAAGGATACATGTCTCATCCATATAACAAGTGAAATGAAAAAAATAGATGCGATATATACGAGTACTAACCTCAAATAACTCTTAAAAGACAATCGAAATGAACATTTTTAAACGAAACGCAATATTAGATATAGAAGTTGCAATGTTATATATGCCATTATAATATTTGTTCCGCGTTTGATTATCAATTTCTGCCGTTATATTTTCAAGTTATCTTTCATTTATCAAACTGAAAACTATTTCAATTTTCTAGTAGTGGAAAAGAACTAATGCTAGAATAGCGTAATTTGTCACATCGTAATGAAACGACTATACTTGTAACTTTTGTAATCCTATTGAAGTAATATTTATTTTCCAAACAATGTAATTAATAATATGTCTACTTTTCATCAAATGAATTTGATGTTATATCACTTGCTATGTATTTTGCTTAGCCTTTCTTCGTCTATCTTCGATTTTTTGTACTTATCGTAATGAAGATATGAACGACTTTCCATTCCGTCTTTTCTGTATTTTGGATTTTTTAACCTATTCGATTATCACCAAGATAGATTTCTTCATTTTCCCTTACAGGTTTTTTAGCTGCGATCAGTGCGTAAACGCTTTTATTTCGATATGAAAACTGAAGTAAAATTTGCTCCTTTTCGAATATGTGTAATCTGGATATTCAATATATTCCTTATGAAAGAAAGTCAATCCGTCATCAAGCATCGACCGCACTACTTGGTATTGCATATTTTAACTGAAGCGCTTTGTAACTCTTTGTTATTTCTGTAGCTCAGCACCTGAGAATACTAAAAATCTTACTTCGAGCAAGTGGGTAGCTGCCTTAAATAATTTTCACACGTTCATAACTTTAATGCTTTAAAGCGATGAACGTATTCAAAGTTGTGATCGACATTCAATAAATATATACGCAAAACTCTAACTCACGCATCTTCACTTCTGTGACAAAGCAAAATGTGTTCTTTATATCTCAGCTAATATTTTATAGAAGTGCTTGGCCATTTTTAATGTAATGTTTTTGATAACCTGTCTCATTATAGATCCATTACAATGACGATCAATATTTATTTGAGACGAAACGAATTACGAAATTTTACAGGCAAACATCTTATAGACCGTACTTTAGCTGCTAGTAATAAAAGCAATATGAAACTTTTCATTAATGACTTACGAGACTTTATAAAATATGCAAAAAAATTGTTAATACTCACGTTATTATGTAAATAACAAATTACGGTATACCAAGACATCTGTTATATTTAGTTTCATTTCAAAGTTTTCAATTCAGCAACATTTGGAAATTTAAATGTATAACTCTATAATGTATGTACATTTTAAATAACCAATATTTAAAAATTGAAATTCTTCATCTAATGTATTTTGTTTTAGGTGTTTTATAAAACGTAAAGCTTACGTAAATTTATTTGAAAATTTAGCCTATCAAATTTTAAAATATAACTTATATAATATCCAATTTGCACTAATTTTAAATCAGAAAAAAATTTGATGTTAAAAGTTTAGTAATCTCAATTACAATTTATAACTAAAACTGACAATCAGCTGCTCTATTCTATTTCCATATTATTGTTACATTGTTTTATTAATAGATTTATATTTCTCGGATGCGTGCGGTAACGTTTTAATGAACACATTTTATGCTAGTTAATAAAGTTGAATGCTTCGGTAAAAACAAATAAATGCATCATTATAAAAAAAAATTAAAATTAAAAATGTGACTGCGCGAAAAAATTAACTAAATAGTAAAAATGAAGGATAAAATAATAGACCACTCTCAATTTTCAACAATATTATTTCCTGTTACGACTTAATTTTTCTTTTACGATTATTATAATCGTAACAGGAAAATTACATTCTTTGCATGAATTTGCATAAAATTAGGAAGATCTATCCAAATATTACAGCATAACATATAGAAATCTAAATGAATATTTTTCTAATCTAAAATTGAACAACAATTTTTTTCCCAGCATTATAATTTCATAGATATAAGTCTAATAATAACTGGCGGAAACTTGTTTCTTATTATGATTATTAAAATTTTTAAAGCCTAATTTTTTTGATGTCGTAAATACCAACTGCAGATATTTTCGACAAGTCATTTTTAATTCATCTATTAAATTGTTATCATTTATCCCTATATGTAATGTTTTCTATACTTACAATATTATGTATTTCTGTAATACGTATGGTAATACAATACTTAATCAATTTCGCTAGATTTTTTCATATTTCATTTTTATTATAATTTTTATTTATTACTTTTGGCCATCATTTTGATTTTGTCATAAAGTAATATAATGTATATTTCTTGGGACAATAGTAATGATACATCATTTAATGATACTTTGTTCATAAAAATTAGTTGAGTCGTTTCATTGCTACCAAGGAAAAAACAATTCTCACAGAAATTCAAAGAAACACTCACATGGTTATATACTTGAACCCTGAACAAATATAGCATTCCTTTTCGCGCCTTCAGTTGTGTGAAGCCTTATAAAAGGTTTCACACAACTGATTCCCTAGAATTTGAGTATATTTGATAAGGGAAATTGAAATTTTTCACGACTATATTGCGCTTTGTATTAATTATTTTTGAACAAAAAAGAAAATGACATTTTTTTATCTAAAACAGGAAATTAGCTTGGAAAATAAACGCGTTACTAGCAAAGTTCTTTTATTCCACCCTGTGAAACATTTAATGGAAGCTGATTTTTGGTGAATTTAAATGAGGAATATATCAATTTAGTAACTATACTTATAGATTTAGTGTAGGCAGTGTAACTACCCACATCTATTGAGAAAAATACATAAATATTTCATATAGTATTATAGTGATAAATATTCAATAATTGATTAACGAGATTTTGTTAAATGATACGTTAAAAAGTATCACTTAATCACAAAATCTCATTAATGAATAATAAATATTGTCAAATATGCTATTTGGCAACGAAATATTTAACGTAATGAAAGTAACTTTTATTGATATACGATGAGTATTATGGGGGTATATATTAAAATACAGGTTAAGGCTCTCTTTCAATACTTAAGGAAGTAACAACATTTTAAAGAACATTTATTGAATTTTGAAAATTCTTTGCTATCTAGGAACAATGGCCGATAAGGCATCGCCTCGAAATTCGAATATCGAGATTACCGCCATTTGTTTATTTTGGCAAAATTCACTTGAAACCAGCTAAGTGCTTGCCAAAACTTGAACCATTATTGGGCTGAAAAGAAGAACATACTATTTAATATTTTTTCCATATTTTTTATTTTTTTCTTTTTTTTTGTTTATTATATGAACATCATTATAAAGTAAATGGAAGGAAATAATTTTGCAAATGATACTTCAAAACAAAACATAAGGAATCTTGAAGTTATTCCCCACTTGTATGAAACACGACAGATTATGCACGAAAATATCGGTCCACTCGATAGGATGCGAGAAAAAATATTTTAGCTGAATTTTACGCGTATGGGGTATTATGTTTAAAACGTTTAGTTTTTTAATTTTGTTGCGAAGTATTTATCTGTTAATTAAAACTTTTATATAAGCATCTGTTTACAAAATTGCATGTGATTAGATGATGATGATGAGAGACCTACTTGGTCGTAAAAAAATCGAGACTTCCAAAGACGGACGATCGTGTGGATAGATGTGACAGAATTATAGGTGTTCTTAGTTTTACCATGGAATCCAATTAAAAATACGTTATCACATAATTTTTTTAATGTATGCGATACAAAATATTTGTGACTCTTACAGAAGCATCATAATATTAATACTGTTAAAAATAATTATTTAAACTGAAATAAAATGAAGGAATTAAAAATTAAAAATAATTTTTTTAGATGTGTAAATTTTTTAAAAGTGTTTTTTATATTAAAAAATATTAATACCAAAATAGAAAATAAACTACTTTAATTGGTTTTATTTCTTAATACAATGGACTGCTTGTAAAACTTTGACAGGAAAGCTGGTTATATTCATTGATTGTTATTAGTACGCTAAGTTACAATTGTTATTAGTACACTATTGTTATTAGTACGCTTAGTACGCTCAGTGCGATTCTTACTAAATTTTTGTCTGTTATATTTAAATTATAAGAAAATTGTTATGGCTTGAATAGAAACAGGGTCAAATAAAATGGTCAAAAGTTTATAAATGCGATTTTTGATTATAACACCCTACACCGTACACCTGTGCACTTACATACACCTTATAGGATCAAAGCACAATTTTGAAAGTTAATACCAATTTTTATCTGGGTTTAAATATTATATACCATATACGAAGTAGGAATTTGTTTTTTTAAATGACGACATATATTTTATACGGATTACCGTAAATAATAATCTCGCTATTCCACTTCAACCTCAGCGCGCTGGGCTGTAATAATTTACACATTTTATCTTCTCGTGAGCGCGGAGAACAAAAGCTTCAGACAAATAAACTGTACCTCTCCGTTTAGTGGTAACAGTACGTTAATTAAAACGCTTTGTTGGCATGGGAAAAATACAGAGTTTCAAAACTTTTTTTATCTAACTAAATTTTTTTTTGTTCCAAATATTCACTGAGTATTTAGTTATTTCGTAAAAATAAACTAATATTTTGTATTTTGTAGCAAACATAAAATTAGTTAAATTTGGGGTAGATTAAAGAGATTGAAAACTTATCAAAATTTTTTTTTTCAATTAAGAAGCATTTTAGTTATTATGAGGCATTGTCATTGTTAGAATCATTGTTAGATTTTACGCCTAAAATTCTTTTCTTATGGATTCACAAATAAATACTTGAAAAAGAAATTGTTATCGGTTATCATTTTGACAATATTTGTGTATGTTTCTATCACTGTAATTTAACTTAGAAACCACTGGGCTTAGATTATTCAATTTAAGATACTCTTCCGTTTTTTCATCACTATTCTTGAATCAGTATAACATGGTTATAGTTAACCACTTCCATATAAGAACTATTTACGTTAATAGTTAATAAATTTTAACTACATGAATGTTGTTATTCATAACTAATACTGACCTTATTTATCAGAAGAAATTCTTGATGTGGGATATGATGTTAATCTGGCGTTTTGACAGAAAAGAAAATTGGTGCAACATGATTAAATGTAAAATTAATGTGGTTAGTTTCTATTAAATTTCAGTTAGTTCATCCATATCTTAATTTTAGAGGACACATTAAATTTAAATAATGATACAAAAAGTTCTCATCCTCTTACGTTTATATTTGATGTGAGACTCGCATATCAACATAAATAAAAAAGGGACGTAGTTCTGTAAAATACCATCAAATTAATATTAATAATGTTGGATGGAATTTTAAAGTAAATGCTTATTAAGTAAACGCTTATTATTACAAATTAGTGTTTGGAATAAATTCTTTTAAAAATAGATTGACTTTTAAAAAAAATATAAATCGTGGAAATATTCCCACACGTATCAGTAATAGAAGTTTGTAATTATTGTTGTCCCATAATGTTTTATTAATAGGCTATCATAAGTTGGATTATTAAATAAAAATTTTATGAAAGGGACTTGCAATGTAAACGATTACAGTAATAAATCTGAACATTCTGCCAGCAATTATCACGATTTTGTGAAAATAGTATGGAAATGAATTTTGGAAAATGAATAACAATTAATTTTTCCATATATTAGTATTACATAACATTAAATGCTTTGTAAAAAATGTTACTTGAAACTAAATGTATTTTATTATATTGTCATAGAAATATAAACTCGATATATAGGAAGGGACCAATTTCATCTAATCTAATTGTATATGATGAAAATGTAGACGATTTATGTGACGAAAATGTAGAAGTTGTTTCCTTCTTGTTTGTGTAACTATTCCATTTTACGTAATAATAAGCGAATTTCTCCTAAGATATTGAGTTAAAATTACAAAGCAAAACTTTTCAGTGCTTGAGCGTCATGCAACTAGAAATAGGATGACACGGCAATAAAAAAATTCTGTAAAAGTTGCTATAACCTTAGGTATATCGCAATTTTGACCATTGGAATTAAAAAGCAATAAATAATAAAAAATCCTATTTATTTTACCGTAAAATTTACAGCAGTAAAATTGTCTCACTAAATAATCAAACCTCTTGCATTTATGCAACTCGCAATGACATAAATTAAATAATAAAAAATTATTTTAGGCTTGTAAATTTTTTTTTTAATGATAAAAACATAAACAACATAACACAATCTTATATAAAATTACTTCTTTTGTCTACACGTACTATGCATATTCGTCAAATTATTTTCATGAAATATGTTTTTGTTCCCACATATATAATAAATATTACATATTATAATCAAGAATACCAGTGTAATTATTATAATTTTGTAATGTTTTCTCCAAACATGATCTCAGAAAATATTAAAATACCTTTTAAAAAAATTATCATAAGTAATCACAGCTACGATCTGTTACCTCGCTATGGAGATTTTTGGTTTGTACTGCGGAATTTTTCTCAACTAATGATGTTTGATTAGTGAATTTTTATTCAAGTCAGTATCGTAGTTTTAACATGTTATTCCAACTTAGACATACAAACAGACAATCATTCTAGTATAATTAAGTCAAGAAATTTTTGTGCAAATATATACATTCCTTACGGAAATATTTTCAGCAATGTTCAATCTCTATAAGAAGTTGAGTCATAGTTTCTATTGCAGATTTTGAAAAGTCCTCTAACGTTTAAAACCACAAAGTTTTATTAAAATAGATCTAACGGTTTATGTGCAAATTGCACATAGACGTGGCCTCGTTATCATTTTACTAATTGTATTAATTTCACTAACTGCAGTTATCAGTTATTGTTTTAGAAAATATTTTCCAAATGCTTCGTTTATTACACTGATTCTAAGTTCAGCATATACCTAAATGGTGACGAACTTATTTAACATAGTAATTAGAGCTCATAAAATAAAGCTTAACAATGCAATAAAAACATGAGAACTCAGTAGTAAAACATACAAAGTTCCCTGTGTCGTTTGCATTCGACCTACGTGATGCAAACTTTGTAAATCTAATTCTAAGATTCACCCCGGATGACAGAGTGGAGGGTATCTAAAGAAGGAACATTAATTTTTGAATTATGGGGAACATTAAATTAAAATGGCTACTTACTACTTAAATTTGCTTACTTTTACAGTTCTATAAAAATATTGTCATACAATTAAGTAGTTTTTATTTTACGAAAAAGTAGCCAAGCCTGAGTGGAACTCGGTATTTACAAAATTTTATTTTTTTAGAACGAAAATGTATTGCCTACTTTATCTTTTACAGGCGCATAATTAAATAAAATTGTGTAATAGTTTCATATTAATAAGTTTCGGATTTTTTCCTTAACTTATGCAGTGAGACCTTGCTTCTCGCCAAATTGTATGATTCTAGATCAACGGGAAGCACCCTACAGGATTTGATATATTTGTGAGTGTCAAAAAATGGGGCGTAATTAGCCTTGTTTTTGATTTTTGTATTGATTTTTATAGCTCCAAGGGGCCATAGACCCAAGTATTTAATATTATTTTCAACTTGATAACTCCACGCGTTCTTGAGTGAACCTTGACAAATACATATATAGACAGACGGACGGCGAAGTCATCCTATAATGGTTCCTTTTTTCCTTTTGAGGTACGGAAACTTAAAAAATAATATAACAAATGTTTATGAAAATATAGTATTTATGAAATATAGTATACGTAACAAAATACTAAAATCTTATTCCCACTAGTTTTCATGACATTTTTAACTGCACATACTACAAATTATTGTACTATATTTTTTTTCTAATGAAATAAAAGTGGATATAGAAGAAAAAGTACACTAAAAGTAAAATCGATGAACACGTACCTCAATTGACCCGTTCAAAAATTTACAGCATAAATGTAATCATTGCTTGGTGAATTTAGAAAAAATCCGTTTATTGAAAAAATATTAACATAAAAGTGGTCATTGCCAAGAGTTCTTTCAAATATTAAGTTTTTGTTTATTATTATAAATTCTGATATAATGACATTTCGAATATCTGTTCTCTTAAAAAACTCAACTTTTTTAAAAACAAAAATGTAGCTAGAGCAATTAAGTATTATCCTCGTATCAAAGTCAATTTTATACCGATATTGTACATACGAGTATTTATTCCGGGAAAACGAGTGGGATAAAATGAAGCTTTTGAAACAACAATATTGTGAAAGTTTAAAGGAAGCATACAAAGCCATTATTGGGAAAAAAATATAATTGTCTTTTATGAAATTCTAGTAATTGAAATGTTAAGTAAATAGTCTCTTCCTCAGATATTAATAAAAAACTTGTCCAATGTAATTGTCTTCAGATATTAAGGAAATACTTTCGACTGCCAAATTTCTTGGAAATCATTCCAGCAAATTTATACGTTAGATGGAATGAAGTCACAAACGCTATTTTTGTATTATTTTTTGTTCCTTATTAATTTATAATGAATGGTCATTAAAATGTTGACTTCGCTTTGTAGACTTTAACAAAAATTTTTCATTGAAAATGAAAAAGTTTGTAATCACGTGAAATAAAGCAGCAATGTTTAGTTTAAAGCAGGCAATAGAGATATCCTAAAAAAATTATTCAGGATGTCTCTCATACAAAACTGAAAAAAATCGTGCGCATTAATAGAGCAACGGTAGTATAAAACGGGTTATGCAGCGCTCCAATAGGCTAGTTTCTACTTAATGTTAAGTGTCACGTCATATCTTGCAAAATAACATTATTGTTATTTAAATTGTATAAAAACAGGTTACTTGATTATTTTTTGTTTTTAATATTTTTTGTCAAGCTGACACAGTTGTTTTCAATTACATCTGAAGAAACAAGTATAATTCTCAATGGAATCAAGTTTTAACAACGCAAATAGTAGTAATTTGTCCAAAATTTACGCTTGGTAGATTTTTCGTGTCAGGCAGGGACCTGTTCATCAGAATTTCGGAATGTTAAAATTTTAATGTTAGTTTCCACAAGTGTAAAATATGTATTACAAGCTGAAATAGTGTTATTTCAGTATCGTAGTCAGTATCTGTTTGTTTCTACACACGTATTGTAAAGTAATCGATACTAGTTTTAAGGTTAGATTTGCGAAGTACACACATAGAACCAAGATAACTTAATCTCAACTAATACATTATTATTTTATCTTACTTATAAAAAGAGTGATTTTGCAAAGCTCATCAGAATTGCTTTAGATTTAGAAATATATTGTGTGTGAGTCTTATTAATTTGTTCGTTTGTGATCAACTGTATGAGCTTAGAGCTTCGACACTAATATGTTTCTATAGAAAATACAAATTGAAGTCATTGTTGTAAGACATAACCACAATCACAATGATTTTTGTTCTGTCTTAAAAAAATAACTTGAATGATTTTAGTGAAAATACGATTTATCGAATAGGTATTGATAAATTGTAAACTGCAAATCAATACTTACATCAAAATAATTTTAACTAAAATACATTCTTGATTCTGTACTAATGGTAATTACGAGCATCCCTCCTCGCAAGTTTTAGTTACTTTTTTGCGTTCGTTCCTTGATATATATATATATATATATATATATATATATATATATATACATATATATATCAAGGAATATATATATATTTTTTTTTTTTTTGCTTTTATACTAGATTGCTGCATAGTACTTGTAATAAGACGCATTAATTTTTAATTAAAGAAAAGAAACAACTGTCATACACACAGATGATTGTCTTGATTTATTTTCCTCAGCATGACGTCATTTAAGATACCATGAAAGTCTTGAGCGTTTTCGAGGTAAATTAAAATTGGTTCTTGAAAACGGTAACATATATATTAAGTATTAACCAATTTCCAAAATTTAGTCGGCTAGCCTATTATTTGTAGCGATGCGCACACTTATATTGCAAATAATTTAGAAGCACAGTAATAAAATAAAGCATAAAATTTCCTGTAACACAATTTACAAAATATGTCTCGTGATTGATTTTCGCGAAAAAATTAATAAAAGATGGTTGGTGAATTTATGTCTACAAATCACAATATGAAATTTTCATTCTATTATTTTGTATCGGTATAGTTATACAATTTTATTCCTAAGAACAGTTATTTTTCATTATTAGGTTTAATGATGACAAGAAAAATGTCTTTTGAAAATTTTAATTCTCATATAATATTCTTAGTCTAGATATTGATTTTTCAGAAAGTTTATGCAAGTTTTTTCAATTGAATTTAATGATTTATGTCAAACACAAAATTATTGCGCAAAATTTTAAATATTAAAGGCGAATTGAAAGATAATAATTTTAATAAAAATGAGGTTAATATTTCATTCACTCACGACCACTTTTGGAAAGCGTAAAAAACAAATAAAAATTTACAGTTTTCTTGGTATGTATTAAGATAGTTAAAGATTATTTTGAGTTTAGAATCAAATTCGTTAAAATTGGCCCAATATCGTGTGATTTATGAATGTTCGTAAATTAACATATAGAAATCAGCCTCGATGAATTATAGAAATTTGGTTTATGAATATCTTACTTCAATTGTGAGTATAAGGGCATTTTCATATTTGTATCGAATTAATGAATTAAGTTCTTGACAATTATACTTTTACAAAACAATTTCCCTTTTCATTATAACTCCAACCTCTCATACTTAAATTCGCTGAAAGCTTCTACTGTTAAACGAAGCGTCTAATATTATATATTTATCTAATGCTGTATACACAATTAGTCAGCTGTAATACAATGAATCAACTTGATAGTGACAATATTAAAACAAGATCGACCTTACAATAACGAGATATATAAATATTTAATTAATTTATGTTAAATCAAATAATTCATTCCATTTATATTTTTGAGTAAAATTTAAATGTGGCGCGTATGTATTTAACTTTAAAACTGTCGAAGAATTGTTTTTACTATCATGAAGATATATTACAGACATTAAGATACATAATACGTTAAGTAAATTAGCTAATTAGGGAAGGTTTGATAAATTTATCAGGCCATATTTAAATGATTAACTTGCAGGCTGATAAACTTTCTGCAAATGTTTACTTCTTTCTAACATTGGCAAGAGCCCTTATATCATATTCCAATTATGATTAAGTACAGCCAGTAACTGCTATGAAAGTAAGTTAATGCAGTAAAATGCTATGAAAGTAAGATTTTTTTAACTGTCAAGTTTTTATGGTCAGATTTTTTATAACTATTTTATAACTGTGTAACCCTTACGGTTACACAGTTATAAAATACTGTGCAACGTATTTTAAATAATTATTAAATATTATCAGTTACCATAAAGATGATAAATTAATACCAAGCAGTCAGGTTTTCATTTAATCTAATTTTTACAGATAGTCGTCCATTCGCCAAATAGGTCACTATAAATAGCACTACAAACAATCGTCAATTTACCAAATAGTTAACTGGAAATATTAACTGCAATATTTTTTCGGGAAAATGGTTTAGACAAGGTACTAGGATATATATCACCATTGGATAAATAATATTTACAACTGTCCAACTTACTTTTCCTGTAATATACTTTACGAATCCTATAGAAGCACGTCTTATTAAAATGTACAAAATAATCTATGAATGATTTTAAAGATGTCGGTAAAAAAGGAATTGCTGATAAAGATTGACGTCCCATTCAGGTAAATGTGATACAATCTATACTGTGTTCATAAAAATTTTAAAAACGGGCATGTCACAATACAGACAACGTATGGTCAACCGTTTATGGTGTTTATATCTCTTGAAAGTAGCAATTCAATGATGTGTATTAATTTTAATTGAATTTTTCATCAAACTTTTACCCTTTTCCACGGATTTGCAAGTTGTGTTAGGATGATTCCATTTTAGTTTTTGTTATATAAAAGTTCATTTCATTTAAATTCATCGAAAATTTTAGGGAAGTTTGATGAGCCCAATTCTATAATTACTACAGACCGTAATTGAATTTTCTTCGAAAATCCATGTACCTTGAATTTATAAGAAATTAATTTTTGTATTTGAGTGAAAAAAAAATCGAACAACGAGACTTGTTTTAGGTAATTTTAAATATTTCGCAAAAAAATTTTTTGTAAGGGAGACAATTTTAGATTTACTTCGACGTCTGTCGTTTTGTTGGTTTCTAATAAATATTGCATTATTGCAAATAATATGAAAAAAAATTAGTAACAAATGTTTTTCTACCTAGTAACGAAAATATTTTCTTCATATTAATAAATATTATAGCACAATTCACCTCAGTGAATAGAGTCAATATTATCAGATAGAAATAAATTACTCTATACGTATACGAATTCTGATTGAGTGTTGTGTTGAATGTCTTATCGAATGTTGCCGGAATCGTAGTGCCGCAAGTCGTATTGTTTCATTTGAGACTCCTGGCATTAAACAGCTCATCACAAAGAGTTCCTAAAATTAAATAAGGTATGGTTATATGCATGGGTGAAGTTTCAAAATGGTAGACGTTTAAAAAATTATATTTAATGATAATAATTTGTTTGTTCCAATTAGAAAATGTGTATCGACAAAAATATAAAATAATGCTTACGCATTACATTAACTCGTTTTATTAAAGTTATTTTATTGTAAGTTACCCATAATGTCCAACGATATTTTTTTATTTATCATGAAACCGATTATTATGAGTCATGTCGATTACATATGTATATATATATATATATATATATATATATATATATATATATATATAAATATATATATATATATATGTATATATATATATATATATATATATATATATAATCGACAGGATTGATAATAAGCATTTTTATATAAAATGAAGAAAAGTTAAATATTTAATTCCTAGTTTATATCATATCTTGCGATAAATGTCATAACTGATTCAGGAAATGAGGATTCTTGGCAATATTTTAGGATTTATTTAAAAACTACCCTATTAAAATTTATTTGTTTATTATACAATTTTCAGAATAGTCTCAGTTTACATTAGTTGACATTTCAATTTTTTGCATATGCCTGGAACCGGTAATATACTTATTACGTATCGTTTTAAAAAAATTATTTCATATTAATGATTTGCTCTCTCTTACTTGTAATGATATACAAAGATAACCGAAGAACGAAAATTTGTAAAACAATAAACTATAAATTCTATTCAAACTTTAGTCGAGCTGTTCAAATTAAGCATGTAATAAACTATGGAAAATGCTGAGGTTTTATAGGGCAAATATCTATTTTTAGTTATATATATCCTCGTAATAAGAAATACATGTTTTCGGCTCCACTTGAAGTATTTCTATTGAAGCTGCGCTAAATTTTATTAACTTTATTTTTTATATTAAAATTTATTTTATATTTACCCATATTTCCTTATGTATAGTTTAAACTGTTCAATTTTGGATGTTATTATTGGCAAATTTTAGGTAAAGAGCCAAATAAAGATAAGATGAATTTCAGCATCGAGGCTAAGAGAAAAATTTTTTTTATAAATAATTCTGCAGTGTGTATCTTGTTATTTAACGCTTATTTCAATATAGTAATCTTTTATTATTTCGACTGTTTTATATTAAAAGAAATATCTGTAATTTTAGACCTTGATTTGTGAAGTCTTGCTAGAAGATACTTCAAGCCGCAAAAACGGAGTTTCTGTTTTATTTGGTCAGAAATTTTTAAATAGTCATACCGACATATGATAGAGATGACATTTTTATCACTATTGCCAAATGCAATTTATACTATGTGTATATATATATATATATATATATATATATATACATAGTATAAATTGCATTTAGCACTAGTGATGAAAGTGGCGCTGAGGAATGATTGTAAGTTGTTGGTATTGACATCAGTACGAAAAACCCGTAAAACATCACCGACAATGGATGAATTAAATTAACATGTGAATTAAATCTGCACTTGTGTTCTGCAATTGCCAATTTTAGAAGTGGAAAACGTTAAAACATTGTAATAAGGGGGCCCAGTAGAGCTGATTTGCGTGTATCTATGTACATGGAGGACACGATCCTACGCATTCGTCAATAGCAAACTTTATAGAAAATTTTTAAGGCCACATACAGGTGCGTACTTTTCTGGCGTTCAATTCCGGTCGGTCAGTCTATATTGACAGTACGGAGCGAACACACTTGGTAAGCAGTATTTCAATATAATAACATTCATTATATACAGAACATAACGAAGTATTAATAAAGTACATTTAGAATTATACATGATTACTTTGCAGCAATTTTGTGATGAAATAAAAAAAATTATACAAGAATTTGAAAATACTGAGGTACATGGCGAATTTATACAAAGAGAATTAAACAAGATTATGAACATAACAACGCTGAATAAAGGTACGACGAATAACGCATGACGAATACAAAAAAATGTCACCACCGCTAAATGAAACAGGTTTGATAGGGAGCGGAAAAAAATATAAGCGCGAAAATCCCGTTCGGTTTAGTATAAGGCCGGACGAGATAACCTGGATGTTGGGAATTATGATAATTTTGATAGGGAAAGTTAAATTTTGAGCTGATGTTTTATTTTTACTCCTTCTAACCACAGAGCACTAACTTTTAAAATTTGTGGCTGTGTCCTACCACAACTTACGAAATTTTTAAGGTTCTATACGTTAAAAGCAAAAAAATAGAACTCTTATAAGATTACCCATACGTCTATCCGTCTGTCAAAGCCATTATCTCAGAAACTATTTGACGTATAAACTGATAATTGGTATATGACGAAGCATATCGACTCGCGTATATATAAATAAATAATATTCGCTTATTATATTCACTTATTTTTTTTAAATTTCATATGTCCCATGAAGTATCGTTAAAATACTACTTAGTCTGTCTCATACATATTTTTTAAATATATTATACGTAGAAATACGCAATTTAGTGTTTTAATCTGCATATACATATGTCAATAGTTGACCCCCAAAAAAGGGGAAGGGGAAGGGGAAGGGGAAGGGGAAGGGGAAGGGGAAGGGGAAGGGGAAGGGGAAGGGGAAGGGGAAGGGGAAGGGGAAGGGGAAGGGGAAGGGGAAGGGGAAGGGGAAGGGGAAGGGGAAGGGGAAGGGGAAGGGGAAGGGGAAGGGGAAGGGGAAGGGGAAGGGGAAGGGGAAGGGGAAGGGGAAGGGGAAGGGGAAGGGGAAGGGGAAGGGGAAGGGGAAGGGGAAGGGGAAGGGGAAGGGGAAGGGGAAGGGGAAGGGGAAGGGGAAGGGGAAGGGGAAGGGGAAGGGGAAGGGGAAGGGGAAGGGGAAGGGGAAGGGGAAGGGGAAGGGGAAGGGGAAGGGGAAGGGGAAGGGGAAGGGGAAGGGGAAGGGGAAGGGGAAGGGGAAGGGGAAGGGGAAGGGGAAGGGGAAGGGGAAGGGGAAGGGGAAGGGGAAGGGGAAGGGGAAGGGGAAGGGGAAGGGGAAGGGGAAGGGGAAGGGGAAGGGGAAGGGGAAGGGGAAGGGGAAGGGGAAGGGGAAGGGGAAGGGGAAGGGGAAGGGGAAGGGGAAGGGGAAGGGGAAGGGGAAGGGGAAGGGGAAGGGGAAGGGGAAGGGGAAGGGGAAGGGGAAGGGGAAGGGGAAGGGGAAGGGGAAGGGGAAGGGGAAGGGGAAGGGGAAGGGGAAGGGGAAGGGGAAGTTCTTTGCGCACGCTTAACTTGGGGAGTAAGCTGGTGACGGCGTGACGAGAGCGTTACGAAAAGTGTGATCGGACGAGGCGTACGGAAGTTGAGAGGGAGATATGAGTTAGTGAAGACAGAAAGAGAGAGAGGTGTGAGCACAAATTTTCTTTCTCTTTTCCTCTCATAGCCAGTGCATGAAATATATCTATATATATATATATATATATATATATATATATATTTGCGATTTTGCTAGCGATACGTGAACGGTGATTTTTTTATTATTTTGTAATCTTGAAATCTTCTAATCTCTAAAAATCTTGTTTAAACATAAATGCACTGAAACTCAGTTAAATAAAATATATTTAAACAATTTTTCCATACAAATTTAGCCACCCCTTTTCTCCCCCTTAAGGTTTCAATTCCGGAAAATGCTTAATAATTGTTTTATTATTTGTAATGAAAAGTATTAATATCAATTTTTAAGTAAAAAATACCATTACAATTTTTCCTATGCAAAATTAG
Source organism: Druceiella hillmani (assembly GCA_039881145.1). Lineage (NCBI taxonomy): Eukaryota > Metazoa > Arthropoda > Insecta > Lepidoptera > Hepialidae > Druceiella > Druceiella hillmani. The sequence continues at coordinate 6,998,445 of JAYKKI010000106.1, read as the reverse complement.
CACAATTTTTTTACCCCCTTGGGGATTGAATATTGTAAAATGCTTAAATACTTATTACATTATTTGTATTGAAAAGCAGTAATACCAATTTTTAAGTAAAAATGTCCATAATTTTTTCTGATACAAAATTAACCATCCCAAATTTAGTCACCTATTTTCTTTAAGGATTCAATATCGGGAAATGCTTAAGTACTTGTTTAATGATTTGTCTAAAAAGCATTAATAATTAAATTTAATTAAAAGTTACCATAACAGTTTCATTCCCATACAAATTTAGACACCCTTTTTCACTCCCTTAGTGGTTGAATATCGGAAAATTCTTAAGTAATTGTTTCATTATTTGTATTGAAAAGCATTAATGCAAAATTTTTAAGTAAAAATAACCATAATAATAGTTGTTCCATAGAAATTTAGCCACTCCTTTTCACCCCACTAGGGGTTGAATTTTGAAAAATTCTTAAGCATATGTTTCAGTATTTGTACTGAAAAGAATTAGTACTAAGTTTCAAATAAAAATTACCATAACAATATTTTTTCAAATACAAATTAAGCTACCCATTTTCACTTCCTTAGAGGTTGTATCACGAAAAATTCTGAAACATGGATTACATTTTTTTTTTAAAGTGCATGAATACGCAGTTTTCAGTAAAAATTACCATAAAATTACCACAAAATAAAGCACCCCTTTTCTCCCACTTAGAGGTTGTATCTCGGAATATTCTGAAACACGGTAAACCTTTTCACCCCTTAGGGGATGAATTTCAAAAAATCCCTCCTTAAGCGACGCCTCCATTATATAATCGACACCCTTTCCAAATTTCAAAATTTTTGCCATATCGGTTTGGGCTAGGCTTTGATACGTCAATCGGGACATTGCCTTTTATATATATATATATATATATATATATATATATATATATATATATGTATATATATATATATATATATATATATATATATATATATCTATATATATATATATACATTTATATAGTAAGAATAAAGTGTGTAATTTAAAAATAAGTAAGTGATAACGGATCGCTGAACCAAAATTAAACACCCATAGAGCTACCCATAGCTCTACGAATTTTCAAAACATTTTAAAATAAGTGAACTCTTATAAGATCTCTTATCTGTCTGTCAGTCAAAATTGACTTTCTCAGGAGCTATTTGACGTGAAAACTTGAATTTTTTTATAGAAATTAGACATGTTAACCGGCATATTTTAAATTTAGCTTTTCGAACATTTTTCTTTATTTTATATGTCGTGTGAGGTACCGCCTAAAAGAGCTTGAAGTTAGTAGAAATACAAATAATTGAAAAATATCGTTTTCAGAAAAAGGCATGAAAATATTTTTAGTTTTATGGTTTTAGCTACATGCACTGAAATGTGCAGTAATATGCGCCCCCCCCCCCCTTTACGTCTATTTCCCGAACTAATAAATAAAAGATCGTAAAAACGAGACGTAGAATATTACAAAAACCATTAGAAATAAAATTGGACCAATAATACTATATTTTACAGTATTTGAAATAATCATGATAGTTTAATTCCTCTTAAATAAAGGTAATATTTTTAGGTTGATTATGATATTAATATATGTAAATAAAAAATAATATGAACACTTGTCTTTATGTGCCCTGTGATACTGTGAATACTCGTTTATGCATAAAAAATTTAAATTGTTTTTACAGAAAAAGTTTGTTGAATACGTCAGGTATAAGTAATAGAAATTCAGGTATAGAAATTCATCATGAAATGCACCGATGTTAGTGTAGGTAATCGTTATACGATCATCCAAATTGATCAAGCGTTTTCAGTATTCGCATAGCGGACCGATTGGCAAGGTCGTTTGAAGGGAGTATGCTCCTTACTCGTTTTTTTTTCTCAAGATTACCTATTTCCTAAGTTTCTGACATTCTTCTCATTGTCAGCCGAGGAAATAAAATTAAAGTATAAATACATTTTTTTTATATTTAAATACATATATTTCTATATTAGAAATCTATTCTAGTATATTTAATATTTGTATTGTTATTGTAAAACTTTTGAAAATTCGAACAAATACATCATTTCTTAATAATATAATTATAAAAAAAGAAACAAAAGGACATACAGAAAGTTTAAGATATTGTATAACATTAATCAAAAGATCTATTTTCGGGGTACTTTATGACATATAGAGGAAATCCTTTAATGCAAACATTAACATCATACATTTTTTCTTAAAAAAATACAGGTATTTTCGCACACTTCCTAATAAAACTCAGTAGTAACCGTAGCATACATTCACTGAAGTACCACGATGGTATTTCAATATTTCTATTAAGAGTTTTATTGAAGTAAGGGAGTGTATATATCAAGGGAAGTACTAAAAACTTTGGTTCTACCGTGACATTGCTCCTTTTAAAAACATCAATTAAAATATATACTTTGTAAACGTTTCAGTGCCAAATTTCTCATCTACACTTGAATTTTAGCGACTGTCAAAATAGTATTGATGACGAGAATAATATGTTCCTTTAGAAGCTTTTAATATGAATGACACAGCACTAATCAACTTCAGTTTGCTGTGCATAGTTACATAAATATAGTCATTACTAACTAGTCACATAATCATAAAAGGTCACCTAAGAAGCAAATGTTATACCATGCGCCAGATCTTTCTATTCCCAGTTTGCTAGAGTAGATATGAGCAATCAACGCGGCGTTGAATATTAGAACAAGGAAAAGTCAAACCTTTAGGTAAACAAATAGCCCGGTGTAGGATTCAGGACTGTCAGGATGAACGAGCTTGTATATTATGCACGTCGCGGGATTGGGGAACATACGACGCGTGGGAGAACATTGTTGGGTACCGCAAAATGAAATAATTTCCGCGAAAATGTTTTGGATTGCGTTTTTATCAAAACTGCTTTGTTTTACGTTGCGCCATGCATATTTGCTCAAATCATAATACTACTGGCATGCAGGGTTCAAAATGTTTGTAAAAGTACCTTCTGTAGATGTAATTTGACTAAACAAATTATTGAAGTTTTCATTTTTCTAACCAAATAACCTGTAGAAACTTTAAAACTATTTTCCAAATCATTTCATTAAGCCATTACAATTTTTTTTTTCTCTGCGGGTTGTGTCGACTGAAACTATATTTCTACTGATTCTGAGGTTTACGTATATTGGTACAAACGATTCGTTGATTGATAAATTAATAGCCAAGAACCGACTGTCACTGACGAACAAGAATAATGCAACGCAAAATTCTTTCACGCCCCCTCCCCCACCTACTGATTGAAAATTTCAACCATCGCCTAATATTTTCGTTTTTGCTTAAGATAGAGTTATATATAAATAAAAATCATATCTCCTATGTCACTTTTACTTTATTTTAAAATTCGAATGGGAAAATTACCTTATATCTAACTTCAGAGATGAGAAAACTCCATAGGTCTCGTAAGACAATGTATGGACATGATAAAAATTATTTTAAAGCAAATGAAGGTTTTATATATCCCTTAAGAAATAGTATTTTACGTCCCCATAGAAGAGTTACCGACTATTTAAATCTTTATTATACAAACGGCACTGGAAATAAAATAAACTAGATGGGTCAGTCTGCAATGAAATCGCATAAGCTTATAAGCAAACATGTGAAATACTCAATATGCAAAGACCCTTTTTAGGAGTTAAATTAAAGTGAGCATTGCTCAATCTACAGTGACATAACATATGTCATATTTGTTTTCAAGATATTTTTTTTAGGATTTTGTGGTGAAACAAGGAGCCTTATAATTTTGTTATGTCGGTTCATCCCAATTTCTACAGTTTAGGCCAACGTGAATGAAATTTTGCAAATTCGTTTTGCATTAAGGGGTATAAATTAACATATAAGAAAATATTAGAAATACACCTAGTTTCCCCGTAGCATAACATTAAATAGAACATCAATGAATAGATCTTTTAAAGTTAATTTGAAATTTCATTTCATGATTTTTTGCATTTTTATGCCCTCTTAATAAAATACTTAGCTTCCAATTTATTTAAAATTTATTGCCTTATTTTTCTTAGTTAAAAAAATTTCCAGTTATTAACATTTGATTAGAACTTTAAATTGTAAATATTTCGGTTACTTACTCTATCAAATAAGAGAACTACTTTCCATTAAATACAAACCTTACTTTGTAGGTACTCAGAAATTTCATTTGGCAACTTTTAATAAGCTTGCCAGTAGGAAACTGTAACGTCGCAAAATAAAATTCACAGTGGATCCTTTGTAATATTTTACAATACTTCATAATACTAGCAACTTTACATGCTATCAATGAATTTGAATTCTTTAGGTTCTGTTTAAAATTAAAAATGAACATAAGAAAATTTCCATAGTTAAATCATAACAGCTACAAAATATGTTAAAAAACCAAGTTGGTATGAAAAAGTAGAAAAATATAATTAACTTAAGATATGTACCTACTTATTGTCAATAAATAATTTACTTATTAGTGAAGTCGGTGCCAATACTATCGACCAACCTAAACAAATTTACAATTTAATTTACATTACAAATTTAAACCCTTAACTTCTAATGTACTCACAGTAAGAAAAAAATTCATAAAGAGCGTACTTATAAAATTTTACATTTGTTTACGTTGATTGACGAAGCTAGCACCGACCCTTAAAATAAGTCACTTAGTTATTTACTGCCAATAAGTATGTATATATTTTGAATTAATTATTTTTTACATTCAGTGTCTACTTTTTTGAAGTCGCTTTTTTCAAATATATTTCATTTTAGAATTTTTATTGATCTATAGAATTAATTATCACCCTATAAATAACATTCAATTATTTTCTTTCTTATAATAAATAAAAGTTACAAAAAATCACAGGCAAAAGCTAGCATGTAGATAATTTCCTCTTTATCTAAAGGTGCCGCCAGTGGTTAACTGTTAGCCGTTGAGAAGTTCCGTCCTCCACATCCGAAGCCCAATTTAATTTTGCGAAATAACAACTATCACTTGAGGTGTTTCGTTCTCCATATCCGAAATCCAATACTAAATTTGGCAAAGTAATAATTAAAGTAACAACTAATCAGTTGCAAATATATTGAATCACGATTGATTTACTACCATCCAAGTTAAGGAGTTATATTATTCATCTCCAGAATGCATTACCAGACTCTGAAATGATCGATGGTGTAGTTGTTTTGCAAAGTAACATATACCAGTATCAAATATCTTGAATCACGGCTAATTTACTAATATCCCTTAAGGATTTGCATTGTTCATCTCCAGAAATCATCATTGGTCTCTAACCTGGTAAGTAATGTAATTATTTTGCAAAATATAACCTACCTGTAGCAAATATCTTGAATCATAGGTAATATCTTATGTTCAGGACAACCCCTAAAGTACCATTTTCCAAATAAAAAAAAAATTATCGAAATAGGACCACAAGGTAAGGATTTGTCGCTGAACTTGAAAATATCAAATTATAAAAAATAAAAAATTCTACGGATTGAGAACATTCTCTTTTTTTTTCAGTCAGTTAAAAAGAACGAGTGCCTTATAAAAAATGTGACTGCTAGCTCTACATACTTAATCCCTTCGAAATTGAAAAACAAAATTTTTCAGTTTATTTATAAAAGCGTAAAATAGCAATATTTTTATGATTATACCTGTGAACCTAATATCTTTGAAAGAATTTTTTTCAAAGGTATTAGGTTTACAGGAATATTCATAAGAATTTACTATATTACAAGATAAGGCGTCTTTTATTAATTTTACATGAAATCGCAATACCTAATATCTTTGAAAGAATGTTTTTCAAAGGTATTAGGTTTACAGGTATATTCATAAGAATTTTTTGTTAAAAATATATTTTTTGTAGCGAAAAAATTAGCCCAACTAATATTATAAATGCAAAATTAGCTTGTTCGTTTATTTATTTTTCTCACTTTCAGGCATCAACTACCTAACCAATCCCTGCAATCTTTTTACAAGGTACTGTTTATCGTGGAATAGGCTTTGTTTTTTTTCAGTGTACAAAAAGATCACCAAGTTAGGGACAAATTCTGGATATAAGATACCTAAACTATATACGTAATTAAACATATATATCGCTATCGAAAAATGTCACTCCCCTTTATACCCCTGCTCTAAAATTTCCATGTGAATATTATTGAGTGTAAATTATTGGGACATGCACTGATTAATATATATTATTACTATGCCAAATTTAAAGTTTCTTCCTTAAGCGGATTCTTAGAAAAACAGCTTCAACTGACAGACAGACAGGCACGTGAGTTATCTTATCGTTTTTCCTTTTGAATATGGAAACCTAACTATGAAAATCCAGCTATCTTGGTTATCTTGAGTGACATATCTATTCAAAAAGTTTTCTGTAGCCATTTATTACCCACTCTAAATAAAGTATCGTCAAGCAACTTCACTAAGACCGAACATAAATTTAAATGTTTCGGTTAAAAGTTCAAAGTTTCAAACTTTTACGAGTAGCAATATTTTACTGAAAGTTAGTGCAATTTATTCAATCGGGAAAAACATGGAATATAAACTGAATTTAGAAATAAGACCTACTTTATATCGTCATATAAATAGTCAAAAAGTCTAACTATTCAGTGTCTCAAACAATTATGTACACAAATACAGGTATCGAAGTGGATATGCAGTCCGAAACGAATAGTTGTTCATGTGTCACATGCGGCTAGTGTCGCAATATAACATGTGGCACCTACGGTGTTTCTATGAACCGTGTTAACCGTGAACATTAACATAATAAATTAGTAAGTAAAGAAAATATGAAAAAAAACACGTTACAATATTTGTGTTTATTCAAGTATAAGAAATTTTTATGAATTATTATATTAAAACTTCTTTAGGCGCGACTTGAGAACAACTCAGATTTTTTTCTTACGAAAATTGAATAAAATCTACAATATGCTTAGGCGGTGTCCTATATCTGAAAGCATCGACTGGCTATACAATTTCATGACTGCATGTGTCTTATACACATATATACTTGAATATTTTTCCAGTCTTTTTTTTCTACTGGTAGTTGTTACTTTGCAAAATAGCAACACCATCGACAATGTCAGTGTCTGATGGTGAGATAAACAATGAAACTCATTAACTGATGGTAAAAAATCAACCATGATTCGAGATATTTGCTACTGATAGTTGTTACTTCGAAAAATAGCTATATCATAGACCAAGTCAAAGCCTGACGAGAGTTCTGGACATGAACAAAATAACTCTTTAACGGATGGTAGAAAATCAACCGTGATTCAAGATATTTGATACGGGTAGTCATTACTTTGCAAAATAACAACAACATGGACCATGTCAGGGTCTGTGGTGAGTTCTGGAGATGAACGATTTAATTCCTTAAGGCATGGTAATAAATGAAATGTAATTCAAGATTGCTAGAGGCAGTTGTTATTTTGCAAAATATATCTAAATCACTGTCGACCAGATCAGTATTTGGTGATGTGGTCTGGAGATGATGGAGATGGAGATTTCCTTCACGCATAGTAATAAATCAGCCGTGGTTCAAAGTATTTGCTACTGGTAGTATTACTATATACTGGTATTTGCTACTGGTTACTCGCGCTCGTATTTTTTTTGCTTTTCGCTATCATTATTACTTGGATGTAATTTGGTTCTAAATGAATAATAAATCTTTTATGTCAAGGAAGCACTGGTGGAAATTTTTAACTAATATGAATTTGGAAACCAAAAATTTCGTTTCCTTTTATAAAATTGTCGAAAAAATAATTAGAAGTGACTTATTAATTTGGGAAAAAACTATATTAGGAAACAGAGTTAAATATTTGTCGACTTATTTTAAGATAAGCTTCCATTTGAATCTCAATACGGTAAAAATATTTTTGTTGCCTTCGTTCCCATTTCCTATAAATTTTCCCAAAATGCAAAATTTATCCCTTTTTATTAAATTCATGAACTAACGATACTGCTTCTTACATATAAAAACCGTAGTGATTCCATGATGTTCAGTTTTTGTTGTTTTGGCAGAATATTAAAAATTGTATTTGAACAAATAGAATATAAAATTTATTTTCAAAGCATACTTTCTGCGATGAATGTTTTTTCTATTCATCTAACCCTCCAACAATTCTTTATTTCTCTTGAATAACTTAGACTTGTTAAAATGGTACAAAAAATTAAATATATACAATTATACTATTTTCAACCACAATAACAAATTCTTTAACTACCCTCATAAAAGTACATTTAAATTTATTAACATCATGAAGATATTAGTAAGTTGAAACTAAGTGCCGTAATTTGAACTCAATGTTTTGGCTATCAACCACAAGATCTTCCGTGGAAGCAGCTTAATTAGTAAAGACAAAGGACCCCTGGTAAGGCCATGCCGGTTTTATCTTCTGCTTTTCATCAAAGCGTCGTCGAAAATATAATTAATTATTAAGGTAAACGATATCTATTTAATTATTTGTAAGCTTTCACAAGCACACATCTAGTACAACCTTATGCTACGACAGCAAAATATGATGAATTAAAATGATAAATAATAAAGTACGAGATATAAGAGGATCTAAATTAAATTATCATGAAACTAATCACGTCGGATGCAAATTAAATGGCATTGTCATTTATATATTAATACGTGAAGAGAAAACTTTGTACCCCTTTTTATGCATATTGTGCGCACGGAGAAGAGCAAGGTTTGGCATAGTTAAAGTTTATATGAAGAAGGAGTGTAGAAAGCTAAAATTTATAGATAATATGTCTCATAAATACATTAAATATTATATTACAAATACGTCAAAACATTCATTGTATGCATTCATACTGTCAATAAGGTTTAAACTTAAAAACTTAATGAATTTCGGTCGAATTCCGACTAGTGGGCGACCACTAGTTACATTAACTCTGTCATTTAGTAATATCCTTAAATCCTCTTACGTGAGAAATACTCTTCGATATTGCAAATGCAGTTTCTGACTTTATTATTTGCATATGTTTGTTTAGTGGAAATTTTGAGAAACGAAACGTCATAATAAAATTGGCAATTAAGGCGAAATAAATGCAAATGCAGTTTCTGCCTTTATTATTTGCATATGTTTGTTTAGTGGAAATTTTGAGAAATAAAACGTAATTATAAAATTGTCAATTAAGGTGAAATAAATGATAAATATCGAAGTACTTAATATAATTAAGGTGAAATGAATGATAAATCTCGAAATAATTAATATAATTAAGGTGAAATAAATGATAAATCTCGAAATAATTAATATAATTAAGGTGAAATAAATGATAAATCTCGAAATAATTAATATGATTAAGGTGAAATAAATGATAAATATCGAAATAATTAATATAATTAAGGTGAAATAAATGATAAATCTCGAAATAATTAATATGATTAAGGTGAAATAAATGATAAATATCGAAATAATTAATATAATTAAGGTGAAATAAATGATAAATCTCGAAATACTTAATATAATTAAGGTGAAATAAATGATAAATCTCGAAATAATTAATATAATTAAGGTGAAATAAATGATAAATCTCGAAATAATTAATATGATTAAGGTGAAATAAATGATAAATATCGAAATAATTAATATAATTAAGGTGAAATAAATGATAAATCTCGAAATAATTAATATAATTAAGGTGAAATAAATGATAAATCTCGAAATAATTAATATAATAAGGTGAAATAAATGATAAATCTCGAAGTAATTAAAATAATTAAGGTGAAATAAATGATAAATCTCAAAATAATTAATATAATTAAGGTGAAATAAATGATAAAAATCGATAAATATCGAAAATAACGATAATCTCGAAGTACGAAGTGTAAATATTTGCATTGACCTTAGTTTTCCCTTCTTAAAAATGAGTTGAACAGGTTAAAATCTTATATTGTCATCTAGTTAAGATATCAAAGGTCAAGAAAATCTTTTTTCTTTTGCAAATATCTCGGTTTCTATACCTTGCATGTCACCAGAAGCGTGCATTTTCTGACGAATAATCGTTTTCGGAACACAGCTCGGAGAGCGGAAAGCGTAATAAAAGCGTATAATTTATTATTATAATTTAAGCTAATTATTTTCTAAGCTAATTAATTTTGAATAGTATATTTTTTAATATTGGAAAGTTATTTTCCACGTACAAAGTTTTGTTAAAACTTATTTGTCTTTCAAACGTGAAACAAGGAAAAACTAATAGCAAACAACGTATATTTTTTGTCATGTTATGTACGAGCATAAAAAGTAAAAAGTATGTATTAATTTCAAAAAAATCGTCGTCGTCAAATAATTTCCAGGAAAAGCGTATGAGAGGAAGACACGCGGGCAGTGAATGTTCTTATATCTAATCCGAATTTTTTGTTTTGAATTTCGGAACTCTAAAAATATTGAAAAACCACAGATCTATACAAATATATAGAAATTTATATTTAGGGTCTCGCATAATAAAGTATGTAGTAATCGCTGCTGCTATTTTCTGGTTACTGTAAATTTCTTAGCATATAATCTAAATATGTCGGTTTCATTTTCTATGTTTTAGAAACAAACTGATATATGGAATTAATTTAACTTGACATATCGTTCTTACTTTGAGTTTGTATTCACGTAGCTAAACAGCTTCTTATCTTTTTTTAGTAGAGTATAATTTATACACAGTTTTTTCTAATTCATAAGATCGATATTTTCTAAGAACTCTTTTTGTTATTAATAAATAATATTGAGAGTTTTGAATCTTGTTATTTGTAAATATTACTTAAAAGCTTTAAAATATCTTCTCTCGTATCAATGCTATATTCCGTATAGTAATATATGTAAATTTACAGCCAATAATGACCATGATTTTTCCAACCGAGCTAAGTTCTGAGAAAATAAGAAGAATAAATTAAGCAAATAATTTGTAGCAAATAAAAATAAATAATTTTTCTCATGCTTATTAGTTTACCATAATATTAAATGGTTGTGAAAAATGTATGTTGCAGTTCGATATTGTTTTATTAAATTGTCACATAAAACAATAATTGGGAATAGAGCAAATGAACAATTAGATCCGAAGTATCTATATATGATATGGATTATTATCTTTCTGTTTCTCTTCGTGTTCTATTTTGATAGATGTGCGAATTTCTCTGAAATAAAGATTAAATATTTTAAAATTGCAAAGTAGAGCTTTCATTACTTAGATCATTCAACTTATAATCTCATGACGCAGCCACGAAAATCTTCAGTAAAAAGTTTATTTAACCTTAGGTATATCGCAATTTACAACATTAGAATTAGAAAGGAATAAGTCTCATAAAAAGTATTATTAGTTTTATTGTATAACTTATACCAGTAAAGCCCCTTAATTTTTTTACAAAAAGCTCAATAAAAAAATTTCTAAGTTATTAGAAAATTCTTTAAGACCCATTAACTTTTTATAAACCAAACATAACGTAATTCAGTATTAAGTAAACAAAATTATATCATATAGAATATACATCACATATTTGGAAAATTAAAAATGTTTTTTTGTTTCGGTACGTATAATAATAATTATTATTATTAGTGAAATATTAATTATTAAATATTATATTTAAACACGTCGTCAAAAATAATTATTCTCTGTCAAGAAAATAATTATTTATTTATTTAGATCATAATCAGCACTAGTTTGCCTGTATTAACTTACCTTGTACTGCCCGCGGCCTCAACCGCGTAGATTTTTTGCTTTACCGCGGAATTTTTTTCTAGTAATAAGTTTAGCATCATAAAAGTACCATCGGAATAAAAGTATTTATTATCTCAGCTTGAACTTTATGTCAAATCAAACAATTTTTAAGTTTGCGTATTTTCTTTTCATTATTTGTGTGCTTATAACAAAATTTTAGGACTTTTCAACATAGCTCTTCTTCGATTTTAATCTATACTTTAAGCAGTGTTGTAATAAAAAAAATATTCAATTAAATAAATCATTAGTTTACGCATAAAGTATCTAGAAACGGACCAAGCATGTAAGAAAAAATAAACAGATTAAAAGTGCTTTGAGAGTGATCCATAGGCAAAATATAGCTTAGATTTAAATCGAATTCCAGCATTATTCCTCTATTTTTTATTACAATGAGTTTACCTGTTATTTTAACTGAAGGAAACGCAAAAGCAGTGGTTTTATATTAATTAATTTAAGAAATTATTTTAGTTTCTATTGAATCCCAAACATCTGAAAAATTTCTCAAAAATATTGAATCTCTTTGAGAAATAGCGTTATGATTACTATTGCATGTTTGAAAAATCCATTAAGTTATAAAACTGCACTTTCATTAAAATAGGTGGAATAAATTTGCGCGAACAACGCACTGATATTATGTTACTACTTTAGTATGTGTATAGATTTAAAAAAGTTATTATACATTTGAAACTGCAGTATGAACATCTATATATAATATATAAATAAAAAAATAGTATTTTCGATATGGAGTATTATTACAGTAAGCTTACCAAGACCCATTTAATGAACTCATTTCAAATGGTAATTAGAGCTCATAAAATAAACGCTAGCATTGCAATAAAAGAGTGGTAATATCATACCAAAGCACAACTAAGTGGTCTGCAATGATCACGTTCGACCTATGCAAAATGGGTAACTCTATTGCTAATTACTCTAGACGGCACAGTGGAGAGTATCTAAAGAATGAACATTTATCTTTGTGCACAAAGTTACGGGTGTAATTGAAGAGAAAGTAAAAATGCTTACTTGAATTTTATAGTTCTGTAAAAATGTTATCGTAGAATTAAGTAGTTGTCTCTTACTTAAGAGGCACTATTAAACGTTTTTGTGAAAATAAAGAATATTATTTGAAATAATCTTTTGAATTGTATTTTATAATTATTAGACATTAGGTATTTCTCATACAGAATTATACAGAGGTACAATTAAACCGGTGATACAAATAAAATTGAGTATAGAGAACAAAATAAATATAATAAAAGGAATGTTTATTAAAAACATTCGTTTCTTTCAAAATTTTGAGCTAACATATATTGAGAAAATATTACTCTTCGCACAGAGAAATCGTAGAAGACCGCTAAATGACAAAAACATGGAAATAATATGTGAATATTTTTTCACTGCCTTTATTCGTTAAATTTTTGTTTAGAAATGTATATCTTATAATGATAATTTAATATTTCTTTCATCGTAATGACTTAGACTTTTCAAAAAGAAAACATTATCTCCAAAGAAAATTTAACATTTTTATCATTCTTATTTTGGGATTTTTTTCTATTTAATAAAAAGATATCTCGAACCTACTTTTTTTGGGAAAAGGAGTAACTTATTTTTAAGCCTATGAATTACTAATAAAACGGAAAGTCGAAAAAAATCTTGCAAAATCTTTATTCGTGGAAAGCAAATTATAATAATTTTTTAGGAAATTCTTGTAATTTCTATGTAAAAAAATATTTATTAAAATTCCCAAATGCCAACCAAATTTCATCAAAATCGTTTTAGCAATTTAGATACTAAATCGATTGACATAACCATGCATTATTTTCTTCTTTTTTTGTACTGCCGTAGTACTTTAGAATGAATTCCCATTAAACTTAAATTTTTTGACGGTTACAACGCTCTCGCTTGTTTTCTCATTCATATTATTATTGTATGTTCAATCACTATAATATATTTACTGTTTACGTAAATATATATGCATTTAGTAATTACAATTTTGTACCCATATTTCTGTTTGCAATATCTAACCCTAATCTCTAACCAAAATGAATAAAAATGAATAACGTTACGTTCTAAAAAGAATACCTATTACGAACAAACTTAAGTCAGCTGTATTTAGTTATTTTAAACAGTATTCCGGTGCAAAACATTACATACAAAGAAATATATTACGAAGCCAGCACAGAAGGAATTACTTCCACTTCCGGTCAAATACAAAGATTTTATGATATACATTAGCACAGATTATTATGTTTAAGTTAAATTAATTTACATGAAGTTGCTGAAGTACGGCATAACAACTACCCAAAATTATTTAGGGAATATTTATAGCTTATTAAGAGTGATTTAAAATTTTTAGCTCTTTGCAAAACTAATATAGATTTAGAATTAACTAATGATTTATTTCAAATATTTCCGCTTCCTCCAAACTTAAAAATAAAAATTTAAAACTTCAATTTTTACTCTTATATATAGAGGTGTGTCTATATATAACAGGTATTTGTGAGATACGCATTTTTATGACTTTTCGCTTGCTTATTTCTTGAGTATCATACAATTATGGCAGCACTGCAGGACTTAGATTAAATTCAGTCTCCTTCTTATTTTTTTTAAATATCTCCTAAGGAACATTTTGTCTATCTCTATCTTTTTGGTTTATCAGTTTCTCAGTTTGACCATCACATAAAAATTCCTTAGGCGTTTGAAATTAAACTTTAAATAATTTAATGCATCAGCTTCAATGATAATCTGAAGTTTTATTTAATAAATTTTCCCTGAGAAAATTCAAATTCTGGTATTAGCTGAATTAAAATTATTAAGACTATTCTTAAAATCCAAGCTAAGATATAAATAGTCTTATTAAAACAAATATTAATTTAGGGTGGAAACCTTATTCAGAATAAAATATAAGTTTTTGTTTCTGTTAAAGTGAAAATATTATTTACATAAGAATAAATTTTGTCATAAAATTAAAAAAGAGTACACAGGACGAATGTCATTACAAAAAATCTAAATAACATAAAGTTTATTAAAAATATTTATAGGAAATATTACGGTTTTTTATTTATCTAAAGAAATATTGATCAATATATGCAAATGTTTATATAAAATTAGTAGTTTTTTGTGCTAACCGGTATATAACAGCCTGTGAAATATTGATAAAACTTTTAAACCGAGCACTCTCCTGAAGCCTGTAAATAATTTTAGTAAATGTACTTAAATAAAAATATTAAATAATAACAAAAAAAAATACATGATGCAAAATTTTTAATAAATACTAATACCATTGAAAACTGAAAATAATTCTATCATCAAAAATGTCTCCACAATATTATATTTTAAATAATGATAATTATATAGTTATGATGATATATTTTCATAACTCAATAATCGTAATCATCTCAAACTTTCAGTAATCGTATTTGCTTGTTTACTTTAAATGAATTTTATCTCTTTCTAATATTTTAAATCAAGTTATATCCTGATCCTCATATATTGGTGTGTTTCGTAAAGGCTTACCTCTAACTTTTTGAGCCCGGTTCAAGATAGGGAGATGCGGTACCTTCGTCAAATGAAAAAAATAAAAATAAGTAACAATTTGCTTAAGTCGTCAATCGTTTAAGTTCACATTTGATGGGGCTAAACTATGTTGGTTTGGTTATATCTCTCGGAGGTTTCCTGAGAGGTTTGATGTGAATCCTCGTTTTGCCACGGAAGTCAGAACAGTATGCAGAAGGTCCAGAAGCGACAGAAGAACAAGTCGCTAGATATCGTCCAAGAAATGCTGGAGGGAAGAGGGGTGTTTTGGATTCCGGCCAGAGAGCTCATTCATGAAAGGGAAACTTTCTACAAACAAATAAAACTTTAAAACTTGCTAAAATTTAAAAAAATAAGAATTACTAAAATATACATAAATAAAGCAGCAAATATATGAGTTTTATTAATATGAGTTTTATTAAACAATCATTTAAACATCAACACTTATATTTAAATTGTTGGTAAATGAAAGTTAGAATGGTGCGAAAAGAATATGTTAACACCTTTAATTATAATTTTTGTACCTTTTTTTTTTACATTCAATATCACAACAATAATTTTCTAATAATTGAATATAACTAAAATACTTCAGATTGAAAATTCTTCAATTTTGTAACCTTCCTATATACTAAAAAAGAATGCGACTTAAAATTTTATAGCAACTAAATCCACATTTACATTTTAAATTCATTCATATTTATATAAAATGTATTGCTGAAAATTGGTGTAACAAAAAGAAAACACTAAACACACAATCATATCATTGAGATACAAATTTTAATTCATTTATTTTTATATCATATATGTCAATACTAATTTGGTGAGTGAACAAACGTGAACTGAAAAAAATTAAATATTATTGTAATCCAGGTTTCTATCGTTATTTATTATAAATTAAAAATATATTAAAGAGGATGCAGTTCATTCCAAAATGATATAGCTTTGACAATAACAATTTTGCGTATACTGAGGTAGTCTGTTTATAAATAAATAATACTGATGTAAATTTCAGAACATAACCCATGTTCTGAAATTTACATCAGTATTATTATAATGTATGCAACAGTTAAATTATTTAATATTAATTTGGAAGAAATTTGTCTTCTAAGGGTAGGTAATAGTCACAAGCTATATTGTTACAATCTACATAAAATATAATAGGTACAAAGATAAGATTTTTTTTTAGAGACTGAAACCTGATATGAAATCCAGTAAAATCTAGATAGATTAAAAATAGATATTAAAAAAAACTTTAGTTTCAACAGGTTGACAATTTTGAAGACGATTTATAATAATTACACGAGGTTACATATTAAGATTTCAGTTGATCAAAATACTGAATTTAGTGACAATTTTGTGTAAAACAGGAGATTCATTGCTTTAGATGGAAATAGTATAATTGACGAGACAAATTTAAAATACGAAGGTAAGAAGGTGCATAGAAAGTTATTTTATTTTTTATAAGTAATTAATTAAATCAATCGTTAGTTATTTAAAAATCCCCGTTATCTATCACTTGAAGCTAGTTTGTATGGAGAAATATAATTCTTTCCTTTTGAATTTTTAAATTAAACATAGAGCAAGTTAAAGGTTGAAGTACCTCGCGTCTTTAAATGAAACATAGAGCAAGTTAAAGGTTGAAGTACCTCGCGTCTTTAAATTCTTATTATATAAATAATCACATAGCGGGGACTAGTTTTCGGAGAGCAGGAAATCCCAGAAGACGATGGTGAGAAGGCGTAATCTATCTAAGTGAAAATATTTTTTTACCCATCCTTTTCACAAGAGCGAAGCTCCACGCGCCAAACGTAGCTTTAGTCACACGTCACAGAGAAGAATATTTCTGATGAAAGTGTTGGCCAAAAGTTGTAATAAATGAATAGCAAAACTCACTCCAGCTGTTTCCCCTCTTTCTATAAATCTCGAAATATAAATATTCTGATCTACAATAAGATATTAAGGCTTTGTTATAAAATATAACAAAATTAAACAAAATATAACAAAATTATTTACATTATGGTATAAACAATCCCATTTCTATGTTTCGTTCACAAATTCATCGAATTCTTTTAGGAATTTAAAAAGTTGTAGCAAATAAACTGTTTTTATAAATTCGAAGCGCTCTCTTGTAAACTTTGATATTTTCACTTACGCCACTTTACATAGGAGCCATCGATATGAATTATATTTTCCTCAACTAGCTGCCTATTCCACCTCTGTTCAGAAAAAAGGTATTTTGATATTTTGTTTCAAATTGGTTTTACGTGATAATAGTTTACGATTTCTTTGTAACGGCGTTCTCCACTTTTTTTTTAATTTACTTTATATTTAGTCATCTATAGAACTGCCTGGTACAACATCATAATATAAATATATTTATAACAAACGATGTATAATAATTTCAATTATGCACCAATAAATTTTTTTCAAGATTTTTACATTGTATACAACGTAGTTCACATTACTTTTTTACATAGTTTTAAAACTTTAACTAAAAAATACCAAGCGCATTTCCATTTTCTTCATTTAAATCGTTACTACTTATCATTAAAACGGTATGAGATATCCACGCCTATATACTCTGAGAGTTTACAAGTCATTCATATAAATTATTTTTTACCAACCTTTAAAAAGAAATACTCAATATCAAATAAGAACACCAAATAAAAAAAAATACATAACCTATGTACAAATTTATTTTTCACATATTAAAATTACTAAAAACACTGAATAGATTCTTTTGCTTAATTAAAACTTCATAATAAGTTAATTTTATAATCTATCGATATACATATACATTTCTAATGAATTTGAAGGCATACCTACCTAAACCGCATGACAAAAACTAAAGATATTTGGCATGCATTAGAATATAAATAATTTCGTAAATACTTAATGTTTATATAATACAAAAAAAATTTACCATAAATTATATGCATATAATATAAATTTTTTTTACCATATTTTCGACTGAATTTCTTTTTGTGTATGTTACTTCATTTATTCAGAATTTACTAACCAAATTAAATTATTCACTTATACGGGAACATTCCCATTATGGCGTTTTATAAATTTTGTTAGAATCTAGTTATGAAATTTGGAAATACATCATAGAATTCTTCAACACTAAACAGCACAGGTGCAGTGACCGACTTTAGATGATATTTGATTTTATTTAGTTATTTATTTATCTACTTTAATGTATATAATTGATACATATGGCGGACTTATTGCTATAAGAGCAATCTCTTACAGCCAACCAGAACACCAGTCCAGCTCCGCTCGACGAGCGACCGGGAACCGAACCCGGGTCACAGCGGTGCGCCCCACAGTCAAAGGTTATATGCCGTGTGTGCAACTCAATGCACCATGGGAACAACATAGGTCTAATGTTAAATAGGTTTAATGATAATCTGATAATACATAACTAAAGTCCATATAAGTTTGCTCTTTAGCAAAATCATATTACGATGGTGGAGTCGGACGGTGAGGGTTGTGTGTTACAGGAAATCTTTAGCGATGAGAAATAAACTTATCGACTTTGGATTCGTTTCATTTGTCTTGACTTAAGAAAGAAAGTAACAAAGTAAATAAATAGGTAAGCTTATACAGGTACATATAAAGGAAACCATGTTTTTAAACGGCTTTATTTAACTTACTGTACTGTTTATTGTTGTTGATTCAAATCTTGCGATCGATTCTTTAACTACTTTCATTTAAACGGTTCTCGTGAAACTACGCACACGTTTTCAGTCCCCATGATAATATCACGTTATGATAATTTCCTCCTTTGACTCATAAATTGTGATAATGCAGCTGTATTGCCTGCTTAAATTGTGAGACTTCATGGTGTACTGTCTTTGAAATTAGTATTGTGGGACTCAAACAGACTCCGTCATACAATTTTAGGTTACTGTAAGACTTAAGGATCTGCTGTTTAAAATTAATATTGCAGGTCTCAAGTAGATACTTTAATTTATTTCCTCCTCCCAACTCTTTCGTCTTGATAATACGTAGTGGGAGTACTACTTAATTCAAGGACACGGAGATCTGTTATTTTCAATTTCATATCTTGGATTTCATACAAAGAATCTATCATTGAAACCAGGGTTTTAGCACTTGCTAACTTTTACTTTTAGACTCGAGTATCTGCTCATATGAAATTAGTACTGTTGGTCTCAAACGTAGGCTCTATCAATGAATTCTGGATTCTAATTCCTCCGTCCGATGCTGCAGTGATACCGTTAGTCTAAATTACAAGACATAATAATCTGATGTTTTCAAATTGATAAAATATTTAATAAATACCATGGCAAAATAAGTAATAATTTTCAAATACGTAGTAATTTTTAAAGTAAAATAGGAAATCAATTTGAAATTGGTAAAATATGGAATAAATTCCGGTAAGCTAAAAAAACATTAAAAATTAAAATTAAAATGGTACAATCTTAATCTTTCAACACTGAATGTACAATGTATTGGTACAAAAATTGTACAAATACATTGTACAATCAATTTTGTACTAAAAGCTCGAAAATAATTATGGGTTAAAATCTAGGGCTTTGATCGGACGAAACAGAATCATGGGGCGCGGAAAATATTGTACTGGAAGATATTTTCTTTTATTTTACTTTTTGCGTATATTAACTCATATTTCCGAAATTAATAAACAAATTTGCATGATTTATTTTTAGTTTGAAAGGGCATACTTAAAGTATAGTATCTAAAAAAATGGTTTGTATTTTCGAAATGGAAATTGAAGATATACTAAAAATAAGAAACTCTTATGCGAACATCGTAAGAGTCATGATTGATTAGGATAATATGGGTCTAATTTTAATATAATAATAAAGTCTTTACAGTTTCGACAGGACTAAGGGCAACGTATCAAAATGCTCAAAACCCGGGTGCAATGAAAGGGAGTGATAGAAACTCGACTGATGAAGAGTAAACTTATGGAGTTTATAGACTTTCTTTATTTGTTTTAATGTAAGTAAAAAAATAATAAAGTAACTAGATAGCTAAGTATACGAGTATACAGTAACATATAAAAGCAGGAAAGGTATTACTAGGAATAAATCGGTTCCTAAATATATAACAGGTACATGCATACAGTCTTTAAATACTGACTGTGTAATACTGAGTACATTTGCATATATGTATATCAATGTAGTAATTTATGTAGAGAAATATGAAGATATTTAAGTTTGTTCAATGCCACATATGTCCGTTTCGATTTCAGTAAGATGATGTATCCAAAAATGAATATACTTTGCCCCTCATTAGAAACAGGGTTTCTTTTTCATGTGGTGGTTCATCACAAAAGTATTTTAAATGAAAATAAATCACTTTAAACGTAAATCGTCAGATAGAAAGATTTCTATTAAAGAATAAGGGTAGGTAAAACTATATAAATATTTCTGTTATTTCTAAATAAATATATAAACACCGGCATAGTACACTGCATAATTTTCACAATGAAATTGATGTGTGTCATTAAAATGTAGCACCAATCCAGCTATACATTAATATATCCGGCATTAAAATACTTAAGGTATACAAGGAACACAATTTTGAATAAATTTTACTCAAAATTATTTTTTGTGCTAATGTACTATTGGGGTTAAATACTTTATCAAATCATTAGATAAAATTAGTACCTGGAAAAAAATTTACAGCCATTTGAATACCGCTAAAATTTAACATCAGTAGTTGTTAATAAAAGAAAGGGAGGGTCAAGTACCAATTATTAAAATTTGAATTAAATAAATATATATAATACTGATCTTATATTGCAACCACACTTGCACACAAATATTTGTGATATGAATGGTACTGCAAAATACTTAAGCCTAGGTTTGTCACTTGATCTTGAACAAAGTTTGATTGATTTAAAAACAAAAAAAACTGTCTACTAACAAAAAAACTTATTTATTTATTTAACTACTTATTTATGTTTAATAACATGTGATGAACTTATTGCTACGAGAGCAATCTCTTACAACCAACCACTCCAGCATCGTTCGACGAACGGCCGGGAATCGAACCACGGGAACCCGGGTGCGCCGCATCGTCAAAGGCCGTATGCCTTGTGATCAATCCAACACACCACGGCGATGACGTGACAAACTTATGACTTCATTATGCCATTATAGGTTGAAAATCATGATAAACATTATTTACAAATTTGTGATCATGAAAGATTTTGTCACGGCCGTTCAAAATCCAAAACGTTAATTCGTTTATTTAAACCCAGCGCCAATTTTTTTAAATTTAATCTTTTAGTAATGATAATCCATCAACGCTCAGTAGAAATATAGGCAAGAAAAAAGTTCCATAGAAATTTAATATAACTTGAAAAGAAAATTACACGATGTTTAACCCAAAACTTTGAGTTGAAATTTTTTGTCTTATTAGATTTTAAGTCGTTACATCTTGACATCTTTGCGAATTTACGACAAAAGTGTTAGGAGAATGGTATTTTCTTAGTATTCCTGAGTGATTGTATACCTAAATAAAAATAAAGAAAACGATTAAAGTAGTAATTTTTATATGATAGATGTATGAGACTAGTTTATACACAAAGCACTACACATGTGACGTGGATTGTAGATTATTAGTGACTTGGATTGCAGTAAAATACAGCATAATAGAGCGATTTATATTTCACTAATAAATACGGCCAGTAAATAGGTACATTGCTGACACAAAAATCTCTTGCAAGAAACTTCAATCGTGGAGTATAGGAATAAAATTTCCGTTAAAATTAATTTTGGGAATAATTGATCGATAATAACATTAGTGTTACAATACTAAATGATATAATTTTAGTACAAATGTTATTCGAGAATTAATAAAACTCGATAAAGAGTAAATCGAGTGGCAGTTAGCAAGAACCGGTATATTATCAATACATGTATCATAGATAAAGAATATATTGGGTAAACCAATATATTTTTAACTTCAACTAATCCAAAAAAAATTATTTAAGAAGAACTCATCGCCATCTGGTGCTACATCTGACACTGGCATTATATCTGGTTCCTGCACTACATCTGGTACTGACACTACATCTGGTGCTAGCACTATATCTCACTCTGGTACTAAATGTTACACTGGCCATATATGTACCATTGGCACTATATCAGGCATCGGCACATCCCCTGGCATTGATACTGCACGTCGCTATCTAGAACTATATTTTTAGGGCAAAACACTTTTGATTTCGATCTGAAAAAATTGACCAGATCCTGTGGGAGGTCTTCGACATTTTCGATTTTACATAATTTTGAGAGGTGTGAAAAATAATTTAAAATGTTTATTAAAAAAAATATACTCTGAATGCCTAGTAGAAACACAATTTTTCTAGTTATAAGTAGGAAAAATTGATCTCACACAAAATGGATAGAATAGCTTATGAACAGTGATGCTTGAAGTAAATAAAGATTACCATTCATTAAGTTTCACTCTGAACAGAAAAAAATAAGGTTTTTTGGAATATTATAGTTAAATTATGTTATTATATCACACTCAGTAAATGTAGAAAGCGTATAGCTTAAACCTATAGTATATATCTTTATTTGAAACGTTGACAGGAAACTAAAAACCATAGGTTAAATGAGGTTAGAATTGATAACATGGCAACACGCAATTTTGAATGATTTCCAGTTTAACAGTTCAGTATTGCTTCCTTAATACTTTTTATCAACAACAGAGGAAAAGCTAGAATGTGACATAAAATACTATATCATTATAATATCTCATATAGTATCACCGCAATATCTCCTTTCTTGACCTTGCTTCTCCGATCCATTTCACGTTATAAAAATTAACAACACTTATTTCTTTATTTAATAAAAATTGCCTAGCCGATACGCGTACATGAAAATCCCATAAGAGAAATTATTCAAAGAATTTTATCTTGCATAATTCATTATATCATATCTATTTTTGTTAGTTTATTTTAAGAAACGACAGAAATTTTTCTTTGAAATAGTCATAAACATTTTAAAACAAGAAGTTTCTCATAGTTCGCTGCTTATAATTTTTTTTAAACAATATCTTTTTATGTCTATGATGTTGCTTCATTATGAAAAACTTAGTTTTGTGTGGTAAACGTAGTTTTGTGGAATATATAAAAATAAGCAATAAGATATTCAACTAGAGAATTTCTCTTTCCGCAATTTTAAAAAAAATGTGAAAATATTGTTATCCCGTCAGCATCCTCTGAATTCAACAAAAATATAGTTTTTATCCTAATGTTTATGAATTTATGCTTTGTTGCGTCTTAAATTTAAGCGTTTATGGAAAAAACATTTTTAAAATCTCGAAATATTTCTTTTCTTATGTTAACTGTAATATTATGTGATAAATTATAAGAATTATGATGAAAGTTCACCAAAAGAGCAGGAAAATTTTCAGTTAACAAATCGAGAAACAACTTGAAATTATTGTCATGTTTAGTATTAAATATTTTTGGTATTTAGCAGTAGAAACAACTTGTATCTCTATTTTAATATACGAGTAAAAATTCATTGAAACAAATAACACTAATGACATGTTGTCTCAAGTGTATTCTTAATTGTGATATCCAATCGAAAATCTGTTTGTTAAGTAACAAAAATAAGATCTTTATAAACAATGTGTTTATTGTACTTTTTACTCGTTTTCAACAAATATAATATCACTTCGGGTAATATTTTGATAATATATTTTATATCCTATGTGAGAATGAATAGAAAACAAATTAATTGTATGTATTTTTACATGCTCTTAAATATATATCAGATTTTTAAGAGGTTTAATAATATATAAATTAAATTCTCAACCAGGTAAAAATGTGACTAAAAATCTCCCTCTCGTTGAGAATAGAAAATAATTGAGTAACGAAGTCTATTCTGGCGCAGATACATATTAAGGATATAAAATATAAAGTAAAGTGTAATTCATGCGCCGATGACAAAGAGCGTGTTCATGACAACCAATGTCAAGAATAGCTTAGAATAGTTTCCTTACTTCTATGTTTTGTAACTTTGGACAGGAAAAAATATAAGATTAAAAGAGAAAAAGACGTAAGGAAAATAAATTGTTGAATGTTAATGAGAAACAAAATGTTAGTTGACTGCTAAATTGATTACGAAATGTTTAAAAAAGAGCAGATCCAATTAATTTAGTAGATCCAATTAATTTAGATATAGGTAAGTTTAAGGTTTGAGACATAGGTACAGTGTAAGTGCCTATAACTAAGAGACACACATCAGTCTGGAACAATATAGGTCTCTTTTGAAAAGTTGATGATTGAAAAATAAAGTCAATAAATTATAAGTACAGTTTTGCATGTCTTGTTGTCTGTAATTTCAGTATTCACACCTTTAATATTTTTCAACAAGTAACGGGAGATAAAATATGTGCACAATACATTTCGTAGGTATCAGATTTTTGGACTTTTTGTCTCGTAAAGTTGTTTATATAATTTACTGTCTACTGCAAAAATTGAAAATATACATATCTTTGTTCAAAGCATTTAATATTATATATAAATATAAAAATCATTTGTAATTTATTACATCAAATTCTTCCACGCCAAATGTAATATTTAGTTCTAGAGTAAAGGTAATCTTATAAATAATTTTTAAGCATAAACTTTCTTATCATTACATATTTCCCACGATAATCTTTTGAAGTTGTTTTTTTATGTGTCTGTATAATAGTTTTTATTATTAAGAAAGAAATGGAAGTGTTAAAAATTATCAAAATTAAATACTAAAAAATGAGCTTAAGGACACTCCTCCTTCCTTACATCCGTTTAAAAAAAATCTACTCCATTGTAGAGAGTAGGTCGCCATAAATTTTGTGTAAATATTTTTTTTATGTATCGAATAATATTACTTAACACATTTCCTTCACACTAATGATACAAACAGTAATTGTTTCGAGTGGAATATTGTATATAATGATATTATATGACATGATCATTGATAGAGTATCTATACGTGACTTCTATTGGAATAACCGATAAAATACTAATAATACAAACAAGACTTTTTTTTTATTTTATGTATTGGACGATCTTATGAAGCATTGATTTAAAGAGATCAGAAGGAGGGAAAGAAAAAGGCACATCCGATAGGCAAATTTTGTATCTTAAATATAAACATGAAAACAAAACAAAACGAATGCATAGATTTTTACTAGTAAATCTTTCAAAGCTTACTTAAATATTTTAATTTTCATAAAGTTAGAAAACGTATAAATTAAATTCTCAATCAAGTCACGCCGACTATTTTACTTTTGACAGCCTTCTTCTCGTAGAAGGAAATATTTAAGTAATCAAATCTCGTTCCTTTTACTTCACCACTCACTTATAGACCAAAAAGAGGACGGTATCGACATGAAAATTACGGCACGCAATGAGTGAAGTGTTTAGTATATCAGTGGTTGGAATATTATCAGCTTTTCGGTGTTACAAAAGCACTTTTTACATTTTTCTTTTATTATATATATATATATATATATATATATATATATATATATATATGTCTGTGTGTGTATGTATATACGTCCTTAAGTGGTTCCAAGCCAAAAAGAATTAACAACTCGCCGTTTATATGATCGCCATTATACACATCCGAGTTATAAAACTTAATACAATGTAAAATATATTGTATACGGGTAAGGTAAAGAGGCATGTTCATGTTAATTTGAAATATAATAAATATTTTTTTTTACATAAGTACATAAACTCACTCCTTTTCAACATTTATTTATATAAAACTTATCTAATATGATTAGCACTTATTTTACGACGGTTCATTACATTCTTATAAACATTTAAGGGTAAGTATTATTTCTTATAAATTCCTTGCAAAAATTAATATTTTTTCCAATGTAAATATATTGCTTAATGTTTATTTCATAAGTGTAAAAATATCGTGAATTTCTTAAAAATTATAGAAATATCACAACCTTAAAAATTTATCTTACAAAAATAAGACTAGAATTTATTATATATTAATTAATTTATAATTTGAAAACAATAGACCTGTGCCTTAAATTTGAGTTAAATTGTATTGGTATATATTAAATAAATTATTAAGTAGTTGGAAGTCATAACAAATTTTATATAAAAAATGCCTATCGTATAAATTACAAAATTTAAAAAAACTTTTTTAAATAGCTTTTTTTTAAATCACTTTAAATCCAATTAACACTCTGGTAGTAAACCGAGCGTACGAGCTTAAAACTAATAATTAGTTATTGTCGATGCTATTTGGTTTAAAATTTGAGGTAAAATAATTTATACCTTTAAATAGGCCGAAGTATGCAGAATTTATTTAAATTAATCTGATTAAGGGTATTTCGAAATTAAAAAATAATTATTAACATAGAAAAATTTCGTCACACACATCACAGTGTAGTGGAAAACATTACTTTAAGTGTGCAGTTTGCATTCATTAGTCAAGTATTTCATTGAAGACAATCATTAAACAAGTAGGAAGAGCAAACTCTCAAATTCCCAAAAGTTTTCTTGAGACCGAACTATTTTTCCCAATTTATATATATATATATATATATATATATATATATATATATATATCAATAGACTCACAACATACTATATAGAGACATTACGGGGTTTTTAAACATTTTTGCGATATTTATTTAGTCTCTGTTAGTTACTTCCAATAAAAATTTTACAATTTTTATAAAAAATTTGATAATTGTATTTAAATTTATTTTTACTACCAAAGTAACTTGTTTCTGGATTTCATATTTCATAAGTTTTTATTGAATTATATACTTTAAGACTTCAGAAGTTTTTATTGAATTATATAATTTAAGACTTCAGAAAAATATTTAGACTTTAAATTATTCAATTTTTTATTTTTATAATATTTAAAAACGTTATAAAAATAAAAGAATATTTAGTCTATTTTAAACCTGAAATTCCTTCTAAAATTGCATTCCGATGCCGCCCTAATTATACGTTTAATTGGTAATATTATTGAAGCTCATTTTCTAGATACTGGATCATTACACGAAAACAAATATTTTTCACCATTGATACATTAGTAAAAGTATTCATTGGGGTTTTTCATATGACGAGTGTATTGATAGTTATATGACGAGTGTATTGTTAGGTACTTTCAGGTTTCCTTTATTAGTTTCTATTTATACCCCCCCTCCCCCCACCACCACCACCACTACCACCCATGGACTATGAACTCTTCATTGCTGGTTTCTTGTTTAGCTATAATATAATACCTCCTATTAGCTTACTTTACTTACATATTCTGATGGTGCTCCCTGACCTTTGCTGAGTTACTTATTTAAAAATTAAATTTTATTAACGGAATGATGATAGTGAGAGCATTTTGGGAAAGTATTTTAGTGATAATACCTTTTTAAATACTTTAATTTTGCGACATCTCGCAAAATTTGAAATATCTTAATTACTTTACTTTCTCAAACACACTAGAATAAAACTTATAGATAAGTTTCCAGTTAAAATATATTACTATAAATTTTAAATCTTTCCGAGATGTGCAAATGTTTCAACATATCTATATGATAATGTGACCAACGAAACTTCATTGAAGTAGCCTGGCAAAGAAATAAAACAATTTTATTACAGCCTTTCGGACCATCATACTCGTACATGATAATAAAGTACATCTTCTTTAGGCGGAAAGTCATACATTTCTGAAAACCTTTGTAATTTTTCCACAGTAATCTTCTTTCATAGAGACATTACGGGCTTCATTTGGCATTAAATTTTATTCCATGAAAGTTTGAGTTTAATATCATTGTGGTTAGAGCTTTCACACTATTTTCCATTTAAACGAGAGATATACTTATACACACCCCTATTTTTATTCGATGCCTTCTAATTTCAGTACTCTGTTTCAAATGTCCTTTTGTATACCTTACTCGTATATTAACGTTTTATTTTGGCAATTACCTTTTATGCTGTCCATATGTTCCATGTTTTTTTTTTCGTTTTTATCACGTTTTGTGGACAGTGCGATGAAAATAAAAAAAGGGTTTTTGTTTTTGTCACTGGAATTTTCCGTTTTATATTCCGACTTCCGCATATTTTATTTTAATAATATTCGTAATATCTTTTTATAATAATATGGTTATTACAGTTTACATCGGTTAATTTGAGGAAACAGAAAAAAAGCTATTGAATTTATTTTATAACCTGTATGAAAAATACGTAAATATAAATTGTATACATCCAGATGTAAATAAAATTATTTAAGAAATTTGCCAGCGTGTTTTATTATTTCTTAAATTGTTTCCTTTATGTCGTCACTTTCGTGTAAACATAATAATTATCATATTAATACAATTTAATTTGCTGTGAAACCATAACTTTTCCCTTGAACTCTGCCAGTTTTTTTATAACTGAATTAAGATTTTTATCGGATTTTTCTCATAATATGAGATGAAAATAATCCTTATTTTTTTATTTGGGCCTTTATTACCGAGTAATAATTTTTAATTATATATATTTTTATTTTTATTTTTAATTATATTTATTTTTTTTATATTCCCAGTAATAACGTACTAATATGTTGAGTAAGTTAATGAAAAAGAAAAATACACATATTCACAAGTTACATAATACATTTAAACAATGATTAATGTAGAGTTAATGAAAATAAATTATTGACCGCGGATCATCCAATGTTAAACTTGTGGATAAACGGGAATTGTAAGAGAATACCTGAATACGAAGACACTCACTAATTAAAATCCAGCATACACATACCAAACGTGCATGAGTGAGTGTCTTCGTACTCACACATAACAGTCCGATGTAAGAAACGATTTGTATCCGAATACTGAAGTGCTTTTAAGTTAATCTTTTAACGTTTTGATTAATTACAATGCTAGATAACGAAAATGGATTAACGAATCGATTTTTTAATTGTCTTTTTTTTAATTCGTAACAGTATCTACCCCTTTACACTATTTTTCGAGTTTTATTATCATTAGAGTAATTATACTGATTCCCTAAAGTTCTCCACTTGATGTAAAATCGTAACCAACTACTCTAAAAGTTTGCCTGTGGTATTTATGTACTGTAAGAGGGAATAATAATTTACCGCAAAACCGCTTGAAAAGGAATGATATGGCATGCATTGGGCGGAATAATTGGAATGTGGTGAATAGGTTTTGAATAGGATATCATCGGCGAGATTGACAGGATGCAAGATGCGAATGCGGACTATGGAAGGACAGGCAGGTGACACAGCCCATTTTTGAAAAAAATAAGCGGATAATTACTTATTGAGTGGTTTGACATAATCAGTAGTCCAGTAATCTTATGGAATATAGCGTCTTTTCTCCGACTGTTATTATTTCAACCGCCTTTACGTATATCCCATTATGTGATATTGGATAAAATGTAACCAAGATTAGAAACCAGGACAGAATGTTTCTATGAGTGAATAAAAAGAATATATATATATATATATATATATATATATATATATATATATATATATATATATGTATATCTTTGTCGTTGTTAAACTTATCAAGAAAGAAACATGCTTAAAACTAATGCAATATTTTATTTTCCTTTGAGTTATAGAATAATATACTCCCAATTTATTTAATTTATAATTATTTTAAACTTAAGCTCCTTAAGCTTTTAGATTATTAGGTTCAACTAATGCCGACAAAGAAATGTTTCATTATAGGCATTTTTTCATTTGTAGGTAAGTTTTGGAACTTTTTAAATTCTTAGAAAAGCAAAAGTTTCAACCGTATAACAGTTTCAACCATTAAAAAGATATAAAGAAACTTTAACGTTTCTGTATAATAAAAAATTGTACTTTTAATAGTAAAAGAAAAACTATCCCATTCAGTTAACACTTTTTAAGTAATTACATAAAGTGTTAATTCCATAAAGAAAAAAATAATTAGTTTCTACACTTACATCTTTGAGTTTTGTCATGTTACCCACCCAAAATAGAAAGAAAGAACTCCTGCGTTTATCGCCAATTAATTTTTTAAGTGCCTAAATGAAAGATGGTAAACCTTTAACATACTTTGAATAACGAGGCACTCTTCATATATTACGTACCAAAGCATAAAACATACGGTAAATAGCGGAAAAAAATAATATTTCATATAAAGTTAGGCATCACAATCTAGTCAGCTATCAAGAATCGATAGGAAAAAAAATGGAAAGAACTTTGAATAATCGATGTTGTAAAAGGTAAGAAAAACCGTTTAGTTTGAGAGTTATTTCAATGAAATAAGTATTTAATTGCTCCTCAGTTTAATTAGAGTTTATTGATTTAATTGAAACCGTATTATATCAGTCAAAAAAAAACTGGTTTCCTGATATCCAAATAGAACTTTTAGTTTTTATCGATATAATATAATATGTAGCCCATAAAAACCAAAATAAAACCACTAAATGCAAGCGTAAAGGGAAAAAATATTGTAACCATGGGCTATAACATTTAAAAATTAATTAATAGTTATTGAAACTATGATCCTTTGAATGAATGAATCCAAATTCCAAACATAAGCCTGAAAAAAAATATTTCTTTGCCATTAAGATGTTATACAAACAAGTAAATAAATTATTTCAGGTGGAGTTATTTTTTAATATTTAGTATATGTTAAAGAAAATGGTAATGTACCTCGTTTTTCTGTGAAGCGGTCATAAATTATTTACTTTGCAAATCTGACTAATGAAGCATCTTTGTTCAGGTATTTCAAAATGAATTTAGATTTATTTTATAATTCATCCTTTAAAAGCTTATTTCACTAACTATTCAACTTTTAAGTGACCTGAAACTTACAAGTTTGAACTTAGAAAATCTGATTAGCAGTTTTAAACAAATTACTAAGTTACTTTTTAATGAGTTACTTTGGATATGTTGACACGCAATTGGCTGTACGTTTTATGCTCCTTTCCCTTGAAAATTTTCAACCATTATAAAAATTTTTGAATCATAGCTCCAGAATATTTCAATTAAAATAATATTTTTTAGAAACACTAGTTAACACAATTCAAATAGTAGAACGCCTTTGTATCCACAACTTCAAACTAATAATATTATAGCCTATAATATTGCTTTTTCAGATATCCGGTAAATTAAACAAATTATTTTTACAAGAAACTTAGAATAATCCTTCATTACGTGATAGAATTCACAGAGCCATTAAGTATTCTCAGAGAATATTAGCAAGATAATTAGTACATCTTTGAAATGAAAAAAAAAATTATAAAAATATTGCCGTATCAATTTATTTTTAAATTACAACTAGGGTACGTAAGAGATCCTCTAATATTATTGTCGAATTATCATATTTCTTTCATTGTTTTACTCACGATATTCCCATCACCGTTTTATTTTTTTACCTTTATTTAACATAAAATAATTGAAAAACAATATTTGTTACTTGACCAAAAGTATTACTTTTCATTTCCACTTTGTTTCAGCAAAAGAAAATTTTCAGTGATCTTATTGGTAAAAGCATAATAATATGCTTTTATTGTATTGCTTTTTATTCGCCTTTATTAAGAAATAAAAAAGATTTGTAGCCATAACCTGCAACACGTGTGAGCGTGTGTGGCCATAAAAATGAACTCCCAGGATTTTATTTCAGATTTTCTCTCAAAAATAGACTTAGGAACATTTTATGTTATACACCAACATCGTTTAATGCTGGCTTGGCACTTCTCGTTGAATTGCTTATGGGTAAGGTTAAGGTCAAAGATTGTAACATATGCTTCGCTGATATTATAATATCAGTTTATTTTAAGAAATGCCTAACAAAAATGAATTGTGAATATATTTAGTCGTTATTTATTTATTTTATAAAACTCTAGAAGTATTACCGAAAACTGATAACGCACCTCACTCGTTTACTTGGTAGTATATTCAGAAGACTGATAAATCCGCCATCTCCCTACACAAACTTTTCAACTTTTTATACGTAGTCAGTAATATCAATCACTAATTATATAAACACCGTCGGTGTGTAACACTTGTCACCAACGTGTAGGCAGAGCTAAAGTTTCGTCCTTATAGAAACCTATAGTTCGTTGACTGAAAAACCCGTGAGTTTGGTTTTGATACAACTTTGGTCTTTAAACTTTTTATGACGTTAATTATTAGAGAGAGAGAGAGAGCAAAATAGATGATAATTAAATGGCAAAGATCTGGAGAGTACGGTGGGTAAAGTAGCATACCCCATCCCAGTGAAATAAATTTTTCATACGTTTCTTTTACTACGTGGGGTTGAATGTTGTCATGTAAAAAATAAACTTTGCTTTGATTTCAAGAAAGTTTACGGTAACTTTTCTCAATTGTTCACAATAAACCTTATCTGTAAATGTACTGTTAGCTTGAAAAAGCTTCCAATGAATAACTCCATTCATACCTCATTCTGCATTCAAAATGATATTTTGTTTAATATTATATTTTGGTTTAGGCACACCGTTTTCTCCAGCTCATAGCCACTGGAGTTTGCACTAAAAATAATATAAGCCACTCACCTTTGATCTCCTGTAATTATATACTTTAGTCTCTTTTTGGTACGATGGAAACTCAGTAGCTCCAAGCACACATTAGCTCTCCTCTGAAGTTGAAAAGGTTTTAGCTCATGTGGTAACTACACGGGATATTTCCATTTCTTTCTCAAAACAAGTAATTTTCCCGTTGCGGTATAAGAGCATGCAAATAATCTGCCAAACAAAGCAAACTTAATCTGGGATGTGTTTCAATAAGGATTTTAAATTTTTCTGAATTATTTTTAGGATGTCGCTTCGAATGAAGTTTGCAGAATAGATTCCATCCCCTTTTTTGAACCAATATTTGTTCTGTATCATAAGAGTTTATCTATCATTATGTACATATTGCTTCACTGGTTTTTCACCTTAAACGACATTCACGAAGAAAGAATTTTTGATTTATTCATTACTCGCCGGTTACTCAATCGGCGGTGAACAAAAGCCTGAATACCGCACTCTTTACATACCTCACAAGAAATATTCTAGAAGCTTTTGTAAAATTTCAGAAATCGGTCAAAAAAGTGGCGTGTATATAAGTTGCCAACCTAATATGCTTATATATCAAGTTTATTTCCATCAACTTGGAAAAGTGTGTTTTAAAAATATTTAGAAAATATCTTCAATATCATTAACAGTTGGCTATTGAAAAGATAAAATGTAGAAAATAAGGGCTGCGTTAAAATCCATTTGCGTCACTGCTTGTTTTATGAATTTCAATTTGATATTTCCATAGCAAAAGCTTCACGCAACGTATATCAGAAAGTAGCTCCCGATTTTGACTCTGAAACTAGTGCAAGACATACAAAGGTTCCAGAGATAATAAAGTGTTGATTACACATTAAGAGATCAATCCAAATCTAGCTACCCTTGATTCTGATAAATAACAAATCAAAGTCAGTACGAAGAAGATCCCAAATTTTCAACGCGAGCTGTGGGTATTCAAATTGAATTTTCTCACGAAACAGTAGATAAACATTTATTCAAGTTAGATAAAGTTTACAAATGTTATGTTTGGTTATCTCATGAATTGAGTCAGCTTCGACTCAGTAGTTAAGCAAATGTTTAGTAAATTTAAATTTAAAATGTTTTTTCCTAGCAAATTTATCATAGGAAATTTAATCTTCCCTTTTTTTGACAATTATTGAAGAAAATGTCGTCTGAGCTTAATATTCCATCAGCACGTTTGAGTAGTTTCTAGATTTTTAGTGTATATTGTAATGA
This sequence comes from Druceiella hillmani, assembly GCA_039881145.1. Lineage (NCBI taxonomy): Eukaryota > Metazoa > Arthropoda > Insecta > Lepidoptera > Hepialidae > Druceiella > Druceiella hillmani. The sequence goes on along the minus strand of JAYKKI010000106.1, from coordinate 6,964,400 downwards.
CATTTTCGTCTCATGCTTGTCCGAAATAGATATAATGCAATAAATATTAAGGATTTTACTGTGATGAACATCTGGTTGATATTTAACTTTCCGGTGTACTTTTAAGGACATTATCACTGAAGATAAGAAATTTGTTGCGTATTTGAATCATTTTCGTAAGCGCCAGGAGTTAAGCAAAATGAAAATTAAAGGATCGTAGCTACACTTCATTTTATTCGCTTCTTTATTATTTAATTATTTACGGTCAGTAAGTTTCCAAAAACGATGCAACAGGTGTTACTTTATTTCTATTTGTGAGTCTAAGTATACATTTTTAAATTTCTAGCTTTAATTATTTAGAAGCTTGCATAGATTTCTGCCCAGTCCTTTTCATACCTTAAGGGGTTTTAGTTAAAAATCATTTTGTTAACTAGATTTTGGCAGCTAAGAGAAATATACTTGCCAAATATCTAGACCCTAAGCTTTATAGTAATGGAAAATTCATGATGGTTCCCTTTGATTACTCACAGACCCAAAATAACTATTTTAATTTATATTTTTGTCGATTAGCCATACTGATATTTAACATATATTGCGATAGAATTAAATCTGTGTCTTCTTATGTTACAGGGATTCAATACGTAATATCTATTACTTCGTTTTTACACCCACACTTATAGTAAATAGAAAGCAAGCACATAATTCGGATAACATTAATGTAATATTACCTTGGGGGAAAATCATTTTACTAATGAATTTAATGGAAACTTAGAAGTTTCTTTCTTTAAATCTTAAATATTTATCTTTGTTATACTATTGAAGAAAATATTGTACGTTTTGATTTTCGTAACCAGGCATTAATTTTAAGTGGTAATTAAAACATTATTTAAATAAAAACATTATTTTTATCCGTCAATTTATAATTCGGGTTATTTGTTTACATTATTTTTTATTAACTATATTAGTTGTATACTTTATAACCTTTAAACAGTTACGAGATATAATGACATAATATTTTGAATGTTGAGAGACATAACGTAGAAGAGTACGTACTTGACGTCGATTTACGTCTATTTCGTTCGCATTTGAAAATTTACCTGCTGTTATTAACCAAATGACAATTCATGAGGTATCTAAACATTACATTTGTAAACTTTACCTAACTTGAATAAGGGTTTCTCTATTATTTAATGAGAAAATTCAATTTGAATACCCACAGCTTGCTTTGAAAGTTTGGGATCTTCTTCGTATTGACTTTGATTGGTTTTTAGGCCCTTCAACTTTTCAAAATATTTGGAAATTTATTGAAACGGTTAATATTTGGAAACCAATTAAAATGGTAAATTAATAATCAGAAAAACAAAAAAAAATAATTAATCAGAAATTATCTGAACGGTTAAATTTTTAAAATTGTTTATGTACCTAAATTTGTACTTTTTATTGATTTTAAACATTTTAATATTAATGAAGTTGTTTACTGAATACTTCCCCAAAATGATATGCCTTTTCTTTCCTCATAATTCGATCGAACTGTCCTTTCAGATATACAAGATTTAATAATTTGTGTTTGTAGCCACGTTAGTGCATGAAACTTGCTCAAAATTGATAAAATATATTCTGAGTTTAAATTTTTATTCTATTAATGAGAAATTTTAATCTTCACCCACCTTGATTATCACAGCCGTCTGGAATATGTGCCAACTTACATAGACCAAGACGTGATATCTGTGTAGCGATAAAATATTATCTATTGCTGATCGTTTTCCCCTAGGCTGAAGAAAAATCCACCATCATTCTAATACTACCGCTGTCAATAATCACAAGGATACTTCCACAGAAATCGTAATTAATGCATAAAAATTGTTTAGCTTATAAATATTTACAAAATTTACATAGTTATTAAATAAAAACAGTAAGAATGGAATTGCGGGTAATGTATTAAAGTGGGTATAGCTAAATGACGGCCAAATGATATATATATATATATATATATATATATATATATATATATGTGTGTATATATATATATATATATATATATATATATATATATATACATATATGTATATATATCAAGATCACAAAACAAAATTATTGATGTTATGATGTTAAGTATATATTTGTATTTAAGATGTATTCCTGTATCGCTTTGACAAATAAACCGAATGGAATATTTTCTTGTCCGTGTCGAATCCAGGTCAATAAATTCGGTCGAATCCAAAATGTAAGAAATATACGATTAAACAATTTAAGACAAAAAAGAAAATATACCAAAAAAATTATTTCACGCAGACAAATCACGCTCTGCATTAGTTACCATTAAAAATTAAATATTTAAAAAATTTCAAAATTTCAGAATTTAAGATTTCGAACATAATGAGATTTTAAACAAGAATCTTTACAGATTTTTTTTTCAATAATACAGGGCATTAATTAACACATTCAGTAACATATTCACATTATAAGTAAATAGACTATTAAAAATTAAAATAGTGAAAATTAAATATCCTCAGGAAAGATTCTTGCTTATTTTAATATTTTGATTATTTTTTTCTTATTTTATCCATATGAAGGTTCGTGTTAAAAAGGTATGAAATAAAACACTGATTGTTGTATTTTAATAATCTTAATTGCTTGTGTAGCCACAAATTGACGAACTCCATTGAAAGACACGCAACACTAATGTCAAAGTTATACATTAACGTTTGCCGCATTCTTCAAATAACAAACAGGTTAGCAGTGACTCAAATTTTGTACGCAAATTAATGACTTAATCTAGTCAGCAAAGAAATATTCTCTGACTTAAATCTGATACTCAAATTAATGATTTCGTCTGGTTGACAAGAACACATCTCGCAGACAATACTTGAGAATTAGGTAGAAAAGTATATATAGTAAAAAGTATATATTAGGTAGAAAAGTGTATTTATATTCAACTGTTGATAAGTACGAAGTTGTAACGGTGATATGGAAAAATAGGTTTATTTAGAATAGAGGTCAGTGCATATTATTCAGAGTATCTCTATTATCGTTAACCAATTTCATAAAACAACTAAGCTGTAAATACTAATAAATCCATCGCCGATTACATGCAATAAAAATTAAATTAAAAGGTGATAAACCTCACACAAATTTTCTCTTATTTGCAATAAACAAAAGTGGAACGAATAATCCACGGCTGGATCAAATATTATAAATGCGTAATCAAAAGTTTTCTATTTGTTGAAGTAAGTAATATCACTTTAAATCCCTAACTAGATGTGATCCATAATAGATTCAGATTACAACTATAGACGGGGGTTGGTGTTTTTACATTATGGAATTTGTAACTAAGAGCGGTACTATTATGAAGATTTATTTCATCAACTCGTAAGTGTGTTTCCGTCTTCTGTTATCATTATTTATTCTTATTTAATAATGGCCAATATTTTTTTAACAAAGCTACTTGCAGTAACGTTAATGACTTTATAAAATAATGCCAAATTTTGTCCTCATGAGAGTTTCTAAATTTGATAAATGTTTCTGTTAAAACACGCAAATAGAAGTCAATAACCGTTATCAATAAATTCTGAAACATTAGGGTATATTCATTTGTTATTGAAATTTTAACTATAGATTAGACAATTACTGTTAAAACAGGACATCATAAATTGCTTCAAAACTGGGTCATGTTTTTCCCAATTATTAAATGGAGAATATATACTCTATCAAAAAATATTCAAAATGATAATTTTGTATATTTTTTATTTGATAGTTCTAGGCAGCATAATCATTTTAATTAGGATTCTGTAGTAAAACAATGAGCTTTATAATTTTGTCATGTATTGACCCGTTCTCCTGACTGTACCAAGAACTTAAATTTAAAAGTTTCTTAAGTTTAAATCTATATCCATGAAATTTGAGTATGTTTGCATCATATTAAAATCTCATGTAGCACAATGTATTAAATAATTTATGTGTACCACTACTACCGTTAAATAAAGTGTCATTTGAAAAAACTTTTCAAAATTAGACTAAGGTTAAATTTGGTATCTTTAATTTTTATGTCCAATTACCAAAATCGTAAAGTTCAAAATGATATGAATTGTATTTTTCCACTAATATTTCAACCATGAAGTTTAAAAAATATAAAAAGAAATTTTGTAAACTAAAATTTTTTTACAACCAAATAAAAGATTTCGGTTAAATAGTGCCAGAGATCCATAACTGTAGACAACTATAGAGTACTACTTTGCGCATATTACGATATATACTTGGCTGATTTATATTATATTAGATAAGTAAATGCATCACAACTAAGATCTTTCAGAAGCGTATGTGGAAAAACTTTAAGCTATTACTTCATTTGGATATGCAAGGTTGACTAGAAGAAAACGATTAAAACATGTTGAATTTTATTTTAAGCGTACCCATTAATGTATAATTAGTGAATTAAAAACCTATCCGATTTACAGAATATAAAATAATGTATGGAGAACGTACAAAGTAAGAAAATATTAGCAGTTTTTGAAACAGGCGACCGTACCTGAATAAGTGTATTTCAGTAGAGGGACGTAGGAACTGTATCCGAGCTGTTCATTATGATGTACCGTCGTTGTTAATTATTCCGCAATAGTCAGACGTTACTTGATGCTACAAAATTTATTAATAATTTAGATCAAAGTATTAAGATTTTACACAATAGCAATCGGTTCGAAATCACATTAACAAGATTTATATCTGATTAATGGTCTAGTCCGTTGGGAGGTAAAACTATCTTAGAATTGTACATAGATGCAATGAGATGTAAATGTGTTTCGATAATTATGCGCTTTCAAATATTTTTGTGAAATGACATTTTCAAATATTTTGGCGAAGTGTCTTTCGAATATTGTTTAGGTGACAAAGTTTGGGCATTTTTGGTATAGCGGCGGCTAATAATAATGTTGGGCAGCTATTGAAGGTACTTCAAATTTTATTAGGGATGCTTCTTACAAATTCTTTGCCAAAATATGCAAGAGAAAATATTCAATTAACATAATCATAAATAAATTTGAATATCATTGTCGGAAGAGGGGCTGAAGTTTGTGATATAGAAAGAGAATAAATTAAAGATTTCTACTAAAAAGTAGCAAATCGTAACTCGGTCACGTCCTGCACAGTTTCTTCAACAAAAATAGAAATATTAAAAGGACAAAAAACCTTTTTTAATTGTCGGCCGAAAGTTATTTTCATGTTTCTAATTTTGAAAGGCCTACAGGACAAACAAATCTTTAAGTTTTTTAAATCCATCAGCATGGTCATATGTTGACGGATGGTTATGCTACGTTAATCTTCTGCTCTACTATGATTTATTCTACTATAATTGTCACGTAATTTATGTTGAAAACATGCAAAAAAATTAAATGGAAAAGAAGGTATTTTTAAATTAGTTCTATTTCGAAAGCTACGTATTAGTTTTTGACCATGGGTTTCGTGACACTATAAATGAGAAGGAATCTTATGGTTATTCAGTGTATTTACCTTCATTGAAGGATTACCATGAGTTATAAATGATTACTGAATAAGGAAAGTAAAGTTGATAAAGTGACCAACGGCTGTTTTAAACGCGACTTTTTTCACATGGAATAACAGGTCCAATTGAAAATAGTTGACTTGCTTCTTCTCAAAATTCCGTATATTACTGATAGACAGTTTGAACTAGGAAGTTTTCCTGGGCAATAATTTATTGGCTTAGATACCCTTAAGATAGAAACCATTACGAAAACCAATTTACGTAAGTACATTGGAATTAGTTTGAGTTGAACGCAATTTTACTATATATACACATACACAGGCATATATATATATATATATATATATATATATATATATATATATATATATATATGTATATGTTAGGTTTAAAACTTATAAACCCGCAATCTTTGTACATAACATTTTATTAAGTATAAGAGTACGGAATTAGCTCTGCCGAACAATGCAAACTTAATCTGTGATCTGTTTCAATAAGGCTTTTAAATTTTTCTAAATCGATTGCAGGAGGTCGCTTTGGATGAGGTGCATCCGACAGGTAAAAATTCCTTTTTTTGAATATTTGGAACCAGTACTTAGCTGTGTCGTAAGAGGGTATATTTACCACCTAATTCACACTCGGTCTACTAATTTACGTGGTAGACAATTTAAAAACGAAAGTGATATCAAAATTGAACTCCACTGGTTGTTTCAGTCAAAGCCCGAAATTATATGCTGACGGTGCTTATATAATTAACGATTCACTTTATTGACTGTATAAAAAAAGGTGAAAACTCCGCTGGTTTTTCGCCCTAAGCTACATTCAAGGAAGAAGTGTCCTCTGAGTTCACTTCGAAATACTTCCATTATATATATATATATATATATATATATATATATATATATATATATATATATATATGTATATATATATATATATATATACATATATATATATATATATATATATATATATATGTGTGTGTGTGTGTGTATTGGAATATTTATATGACATAGGCATCTGAGCCATATAAGAAGAAGCCATATATGAGCATTATGATCATTTATATTACGGCAAAAGAGTTGATAGTCGTGGCTCATCATGCAAAAGGTCAAGAACCACTGGTGTAGAAGAGCTGTCAAGTGAGTAGACTACTCTTATTGATGCGGTATATGGATCTAAAAAAACCAGTGACAATGCGCGATGAGGAAAGAATTAAAATCTTTTCGCGATAATAATATATGGAAGCTATCGGACAAACGAAAAGACGGCGCGGCTGTGAAGAATAAATGGGTCTTTAAAAAGAAAAATAATAGTGAAATTGAAGTGCTTTATAGCGCAAGGTATTTCGCCAAGAGGTTTACCCAGGATAAAGGAATTGACTTTCATGACACTTTTTCACCAGTTCTAAAATATTTAGGTTCTAAACCTTAATTATACAAATGAAATAATTCTAAAAAAAGTAAAATTGTGATTTAGTTTCTAGGAAAATTGTAAATTGATTACTGGCTATTGTTTTATCACATCAAGATCAGTAATATCTCAATAAAGAAAACAAACAAAACAGAGTAGCACTATCTATTACGGAAGTGAAGTGTATAGTCTTATCTAAATCATAACAGGATGGTTTTCTTTTGTTGAAAGAATATATTAAGTTAATTGATTTTGTAAAGAAAAGTATGTCAGTGAGTTTGTATAGTGATAACCAAAGATCCCTCAATTTAGCATCTATTCCATTATTTCATAATGAGCGTACTAAACATATTAACGTAAGGTATAAATTGTTTAGTAGATAATAAATTTAAAATGGGAAGTGCATCGACTTCTGAAAAGCCAGCATATAGTTTAACCAAAAGATTAAGCGCAATAAACATTATAAGTTTTTGAATTTAATCGGCACCTCTGAAGTTTAAATGTTATTTGAATGAAATGTTAATGGTATGTGAATTATTAACTTATTTATTTATTTATTTACGTATTTTAATGTATATATTTGATACATATGGTGAACTTATTTCTACGAGAGGGATTTCTTACAACCAACCAGAACACAAATTCTCAACTTTAAACAAAGTGGTTCAAAGAGGGTAGCCAAAAATCTACAGTAATCTTTTCACCTCCTGTTAAACGAGAATAGCTTTATCTAAAAAAAGAAGGGTCTCCTTAAATGATAAACATTACAATTTTAAGAAAAAGAGATACATATAATAATGGTTTTATTATAGATAATGATATCGTTAACATTGTAAACATAATTTTTATTAACATTTGGTAGCATAATCATCTTGTAGTGCAATACATTTAATATTTTATTTTAACGTTAGATTTGTAAAAAAAAAGTTTATTAAACTTTTTAAATATCAAAAGCTGATAAGATAACTGAATTACGTAATGAACATAGTTTAGCACTATCTTACATCCTTACCTTAGATCACATTTAATATAAATTTGTAGTACGAAAACTGCAACAAATTTGGGTAATATGGTTCGTAAAAATATCTTTCCATCACCTATATCGTATAATACAGCCAAAAATAACATGAAAAGACAAGAATGCAGTTTCCTAGCTTTATATTACGCTGTATAAATTTAATCGCTACATACTTTATTGACTATACAAACAAATTTAAGAATTGGCATTGAAAATATTTTTTAACCGTTATAAAAAACCTTGAAAATATTTACAAAAATATGATTTGAGACAATATAATGTAAGAAATAAACTACAAAAATATTTTTTTGGTTTGTCTTTAATCCTGTTTACTTGTTCGCACTATATTCAAGAGCACTAATAAATATTGCGATTATCTTTTTTTGGTGGATTCAATAGGGTCGGAGTAATATATAGGCTACGTTTTATCTCTATCGATCATTAAAAAAGAATATATGGTAATTTGTCATTTCAACACAAAGTACACGCACTCAAAATAATTACTTTTGTAACCATTATAATAAATAGTATTATGCATAATAATCTTGATGTCCAAAGTTCCACATACGTACAAATTTGTGAGTTCAGCTAATTATAAATAAAAAATTCACATACTCTTAACAATTTTGTCATTATCATTATTTACATAGCATCATACAGCCTTATTTAAATCAATGTTTTATTCTTCTAACTCTCGGTTGGAACCTTACTAGGGAAATACTAGTATGTTAAACCAAGAAGGCAAAAGACATCATTAAAGAGTACAAATTGCGCGACAAAACAGAATATATTTTTGCTATGACAAACTAGAAATAAATACGAACAGAGAAAATATACATTCTTATACAACGAATTGACTAAAGACATACCGGGATACGTAACACCACACTCGATGTAATGAAATGAATAGTTGTAAACTGGTTACTGGTAGGATCACGGTTGAGTCTATAATCACTGAAATAATAGAATACGTCGGATCCAAACTACGAATGTAACGAAAAGGTTGTGTGTAAGTGTGTGTGTCTAATGTTGCAATTTATTTCCGTGTAGGTGGATGTAAGTATATGGGATACATATATATATATATATATATATATATATACATATGGTACGTGCATGTATGTATGTGGGTATTAAGTATTGAGTCTTATTACATTTTTGTATCATATTCATATTACACTCACTCTACTCATTATTAAAACATGTACAGTAGAAATGCAACTCACACCACTATTCCGAAGACATTTAGCCTCTTCTGATTTTAAATATTACATAATATTGTCAATGTAAATATTTTGTCTACCTTATCTTTGACATTAATCAAAATATGGTGTATATTTAAAAATTGTAACACCTGGAATCATCGCATGATTTTTTAAACATTTTCGCACCAGTTTCTAAAAACTCTATATATTTCATAAATTTAGGTTGAGTTGGGACTTGAAAGGGAGGGAATGGATGCATTTTTTGCATATTTTGCAGTGTATCTTTGAATGTGTATAACTTTAAATTAAAAAAAAAAACAGATTTATGGGATTCTGATAACTAGCCGTTTCAAACGATATACTAATATATATTATGTACGGAATTGAAAGAACATAATTGCGTTTATAAAATTTCCCCATCGTAATATAACTAGATAGTTTACAAGATTTATTACAGCCTCTTCGTTTCTCATGGTGCTTAATGAATATCTCCTTCATAATGCCGAATTAATACCGAATATCCAGTTTCTTCTGATCGTGTTTCTAATATTCCCCAACATATATTATGACAAAATAGCGCCAGAAATATTATTATTATTATGGCCAATTCAATTACGATTCTTTTCTCTTAAAAATTGCAATCAAATACGTGTAGTGGGCGAGCCAGGTCAGCGTATTTGAATGCATGGGAAATCTGATATGAGGATATTTGTTATTTTATGATGAAAATTTTAGTTAACATCTAACTTATTAGATATATACACGGAGTTATTTTTGAACACTCTAAAATAATATTATCTTAGTTAAAGAAGTAATATGTTGGTAAATGAGACAAAAAGTATTCTTACCCGTATTTAAAATAAAACATCTCGTATGGTTCTGAAATAAGTTCTCGACAAATTATTTTACAGAAGATTTTGGATGCAATAATGATTGTATTCAAATATTTTTGGCATTGGTTGAATTTATTTACATCTGTTTTGTTTTTTCGCAGCTTATTAGATAAAGAGTAAAGTGGCAAATAAAGGTTCTATCAATTACCAAATTCAATATCTAGTGAAGAATAGGAATAATTGACGACTTTTCTATACAAAATTTATCACCGCATAATGCAAGTACATTTTATAACTGATCAAATATACATGATGCCAATTTTCAAATAATATCACATTTGAATTTAATTAAAAGATTACTAATATCCCCTAATGAAGCAACACTCTTGCCAGACTCTGATGGCTGACAAATAAACTAATTTGTCTCAAAAATTATGTATGTCAGAAATGTGTCCAATATATTCTGATGTAAGCGAAGTATCAAATCCCGTGGTATTAAGCAAACGTTGGACATCCAGTATTATACAATATTAGCTCAACTACATTCATGTAGGTATATTTAATATTTCATAAAATTGAGTACGATATTATTACACAAATTCAATATTCGAACAAGTAATGGCAACTGAGTGACCTGACTAATTACAGGAAAAAATTGAGTAATTAATTGATTGATTTTCAGCATTTCTACGCTCGCTCATGGATCTAACAAAAGGCGAAAATGAAATGAAGAGCTCGGACTAAGTAACATATTGAACCCTGTTTTGAGACATGATGAAAGTCGAGTAGGGAGTGCTTGTTTTATAGGATGCTGGTGATTTGAACGGTTTTGATTTTAACGACGTTAAAATATTCTCGGTATTAAGAAAATTTGTTTCATATTTTAAATTTTAAATAACCTCTATTTCGACCATAATATTGATGAGATCTTATTTTTATCCACAATATGTTTACATGTTGTTATTAAAACAGTATGTTACAGATAACATTATTATATGTAAACGTGATATTACATGTAAACGATGACATTATTTAACGAGGCATCTTATGCCAAAATCTTACGATGTTGACTGATTAGCAGAACTTTTCTGAGTCGGGATTTTTATACTCCCAAGATTCACATCAGTATCGGTATTAGTAGATAAAACAATAAGCCGTCGATTGTTATTTTAGACGCTTTATTTTATTACTTTTTTGGCTTTAGTCAAAATGCCGTTGCCGGAAGTGTCGTTGACTCTGCCCCGAATTTAACAAATTCATTAGTGATTTATTGCGTAATTTGACAAACGAAAACTTGCACTATCGAACGAGCAGAGTACCTTGTATACGCATATGATCAATGTTTCACTTATTTTGCATGTCACCATATATAAATGTTACCATATATATTACATACTATATATTAAAAAGTAAACTTTTAATGTACCTCCAGATAAATGCTCTATTTGAACCATAATATAATATTGTTTCGTGACAACATGCGGTAAAGAATAGTTATAGAGTTCACCTCAAATTTCAAGAGTACCAATTTTCCACGATCCCACCATTGTGTTTAAATAACATTGTTATTTTCGTTTATTTCATTATTTTAATTTCTTTTACGTTTATCTTCGATGCAATCGTTGCACGTCGCAATACAGTAGTTAGCAATACGATATTTTGTCTAGTTGTCGTTCTGCTATAATGACTGATTTATTGCCAGGTTAATGATTAAGGATGTAAAAATAAGACAAGCGTAGACATGCATTAAATAAATTTGTTTTATTACATTTATTATTAGAAAATATTTTAAAATGTACTGTATGGTATGGGAATGTAAAGTTAACATATTTCTTTTATCAATACGACTGCGTCTATGTATGACGTAGGTATATAAACTAATGATGTTTATGAGAATCGACCAAATGCGTGTCGCAGCATGTAAACCGTATGCTCACGTATTTATCCTTATCTCTTGAAAAAATACCTTGTGGGATCTTAGCGTAGAAAAATCATTTTCAATTTCTATCTATATATTAATACGTGAACAGAAAATTTTATACCTCGTTTTAAGCATATTGCGCGCACGGAAGAGTGTAAGATTTCATATAGTTAACGATTATACGGAGAAGGAGTGCAGAAAGCTAAAATGTATAATATGTATTAAAAATACTTTAAATTATACTTTACAAATATATTAAAATATCCATTGTTTACTTTTAACAATAAACGATGCATTGTTTACATGTATGAATGTAAATGAACGATGAATGCAATAAACGATGCATTGTTTACATGTCTTAATGTCAAACACAGAATAGTCTGTGGTCAAACAGTTGCAGAGTAGAGATTGTCGCTAAAAAAAATTTAAAGCGTCAGATTGACTGAATGAGCTTTGAGTTGTGAAATATTTGTGTTTCCTTCATGATTGCAAGTTGTGTGATTAATTTAAATTTGTGTGATCCAAAAGTTCCTTTTTCAATAGTCTGTCAAGGAAAAAGCGTTTATTTTATATTTTTTGGAACAGATAACTGTGTACACAATTAAATGAAACTACGTGATGCAGTATTATTTTACTTTCGAAGATGTTGTAATACAACAAAATCTAGGTCGTGGTAAAGAAATTAAAGAAAGTAGAAATAATACTACATTACGTAGTTTCATTTAATTGTGAATAATGAATTTCTACAAAATTAACGCCAAATATATTCAATAGATAACTTTGTTTTAATTAGATACATATTGTAACCGGCGTTAAAAATATTAATGAATTAACTGCATTAATAAACCAAACAATTGGTAGTGATCATTTTCGAACTAACTTAATGAACAATAACGTTAGTAAAGTAAATGTTTCGAGTGATAATGCATACAGAGCCTGGACTAATGAATTGAAAAAAACATAAAATTTTGCGGTATTCCTACGAAAACAAACAAGATAGGGATATCAGAGTAATGATCAAAAATATTCATCATTCTTTCAGCCCAACAGATATCATAAATAATCTAAAAGCTCAAGGTTTGGAAGCACTGTATGCCACAGGCAAATTGAAATGAAAAATAAAGGAACCATTAGATATGTTTATTGTCGCGTTTAAAAAGAATACGGACATTAAAAAAATATACAGCATTAAAAAAGTTTGTAATGCGATCGTTACTGTCAAACCAATTAAAAGCAATAAATTAATACCGCAATGTAAAACCTGATAATCATTTGGTCACACCAAAAACTATTGCAACAAGGAACCTAGATGTGTTAAATGCGCTGGACATCATCTCACGACTTACTGTGATAAATCAAGTGATATGCAGCCAAAATGCTGTCACTGTGGGAAAAATCATATTGCCAACTATCGAGGATGTGAAGTGATTAAAGAACTTCAAAAACTAAGAGACAGCAAAAACAAACCTAAACAACAAGTAAATACTAATAAATTGATAAAAATGTCCACTCAGAATGAGACCACTCAGATTGAGGCCACAAAACCACAAAATCCCCAAAATTCCGGAAGAACATATAGCCAAGCTGTTTCTGGTAATACCCGTGTAACTAAGCAAATGTCTAACTAACAATGACTTCCCTAGGAATTATAGAATGGAATGCCAATGGATTGCTACAGCGCCGACATGAGCTGCAAGCAATTCTATACACAGAAAACATTGACATATGTCTTATCTCAGAAACGCATTTTACTAGGGAGGACAACCTATTATTCAAATCATCCTGCTAACATGGCTCGCAGAGTTAGTGCTGTTATTATTAAAAGCTACATCAAACACTTTGAAGAAGAAAAATATGTGACTTGCGATATCCAAGCTACAATTGAGACAACTTAATAAAAACTCAGGGTAAGTGCAATCTATTGCCCAACTAGATATAATATTTATGCAAATGAATATATCACACTTTTAAAAAAAATAAATTGTCGCTTCATCATTGGAGGTGACTTCAATGCAAAACACACCCACTGGGACTCAAGACTAATCAATACTAAGGGGCGAGAATTATACAGGGCTGCTGTCAGTTATGGATGTGAATTCATGTCAAGTGGTAAACCAACATATTGGCCTACAGACCCTAATAAAACTCCAGACCTAATAGACTTTTTTGTTCTCAAAAATTTATAAGCAAATTATATTAAAATTGAAGAGGGACTTGACTTGAACACTGATCATTCTCCAAGTTACCTAACCGTGAGGGACAAAATCATTTTGAAAGAACAAACCCTAACTCTTTGTAACAAACAAATAGATTGGATTTATTTTAATTACTTATTAGAAAATGATATCAATTTAATCATGCCGATAAAGACTATTGATCAATTGGGAAAAGAATTAAATGCTTTTACCGCAGATATTCAGGAAGCTGCCTGGAATAGTATGCCGGTTATTAAAAGAAGATTAAAAGGTCTTAATTATCCGAAAGAAACTAGAGTCCTAATACCAGAAAAAAGAAAACTTAGAAAAAAGTGGCATCAATCAAGAAGCCCATATGATAAAACTCTACTTAACAGAGCTTCTATACAACTAATTACAGAATTAAAAAACATCAAACAATTATCAAACAAAAATTTTCTCACAGAACTTACTGCAGATAGCAGAACTGAATACTTACTATGGAAAGCTACAAAATATCTTAAACGACCGTTAGCTCAAGTATCCCCTATAAAAAAGACTGATGGAAAATGGGCTCGTAATAATTAAGAAAAAGCAGATGTGTTTGCTCAACATCTTGAAGCAAGATTTTATCCAAACGAGGGAGATGATACTCTACCACTTCTTCGTCCCAATGCTTATCCTGTTAGAATTCCATTAGTTACGCTTAAGGAAGTTGCTGATGAAATTGAAAACAACCTGAATGTGAAGAAAGCATCTGGATTTGATCTAATTACAGGTGAAATACTTAAAAGATTTCAAAGAAAAACTCTGGTTAAATTAACTACTCTGATCAATGCCTGCATTCGGCTAAACTATGTCCCAGATGCGTGGAAAATAGCTGAAGTTATTATGATACCAAAACCTGGCAAAAATCTAAGTGAAGTTGAATCATATCGACCCATCTCACTCTTACCAATCATGTCAAAGCTATTTGAGAAACTAATTTTAAAGCGTCTCAAACCTATTCTTGATCAAAGAAACCTGATACCACCACATTAATTTGGTTTCAGAAACAACCACTCGACAATCGATCAAGTATATCGTATTACTGATGTTATTGAAAAAGCGATAGAAAACAAAAATGTATGTTCTGCTGCTTCTTGGATGTAGCACATACATTTGATAGAGTTTGGCACGAAGGTCTCCTACACAAATTAAGATTACTTCTTCCCGATCACTTCTACCAACTCTTAAAATCCTATCTGACTAATCGACACTTTCGGGTTAAATATGAAGACTTGTATGCATACTTGAAGCTGATTAAGGCTGGGGTCCCTCAAAGTAGTGTTCTAGGCTCAGTTGTGTATTTACTATACATTAATGATGTTCCAACAACGTTATATAGTACAACAGCCACTTTTGCAGATGATACGGCAATAATGGCAGTGGGGGAGACTGTGGAAGATTTAACTATAAAATTGCAATTTGCTCTCAACAAAGTAGCCATCTGGACAAAAAAATAGCACACGAAATTAAACGAATCCAAATCAACACATATCAACTTTACAAATAAAAGATAACACAACAACCAGTCTTAATTAATGGCACTCAATTACCACATGCAAACACCGCTAAATATCTTGGTATGACTCTCGACGCCAAGCTTCGGTGGAAAGAACACATTAAGAAGACACGCGACGAACTTAATATCAATTTCAGAAAAATGTATTGGTTTCTTGGTCGTAATTCTGAGCTTTCAACATACAACAAGCTTATTTTGTATAAACAAGTCCTACGCCCAATTTGGAGTTATGGAATACAGCTGTGGGGCTACGCCTGTAAGTCTAATGTCCAAGTGATTCAAAGATTCCAAAACAAAGTGCTTAAGTGTGTAGTTAACGCGCCTTGGTATGTCCGTAACTGTGATCTCCATCGGGATCTTGAGATTGAGATGGTAGACGATACTATTAGTAAATTTGCTAGTTCTCACCAAAAGAGACTTCAAAACCACATTAATCCTGAAATGTCTATACTCAAATGTGCAAAATAATATTAGAAGACTCAAAAGAATAAAACCTTTTGAGCTTGTTAGACATTAGAACACTAAGTGATTCAAAGGAAAATATTAGTATAGTCAGCACATAGTATATTAATTCAGAAACAAATTACTCGTTATATAACCAGTTTTAATAAAAATTGTAAAATTAAAAAAAAAGAAAAAATTAAATACTGCTTTCTTAACATACACCTATCGCAAAAAGGAAAAATATATCAGATTATTTAATATAGACCTGTTGTCAAAGGAAAACTTTGCAGTAGCTTTCGGAATTGTCTTAATTTTACCTATCTATTCGTATTTTCAATAAAGTGAGTAGATGAGCATATTACGATCGAATTTTGACCAATGAGTGATGAGACCACTAGTAAGTCTTAATATTAAAAAAAGTAAAACTTATCGTTTTTGGCAATGAGTTATTAATGTCTTTCCTTAAAGCAACTTATATCCCTGTATAACAAAATTGGGTAAGTGGAAATAAAATAACAGAAAAGATTAATTTATTTCACGTAATTTAGCCACAGTTAACTAAAAGTCCATGAAATTTTGAACTTTTCATTTAATCAATAACAATGTGGGAGAGAAGTGTATTTGGACTAAGGAAAAAACTTTATCGACGTTAATTTTTAGAGGTAAATTAAAACGCGCCACCGTTTTTGGAATATCTTTTTACTCTAATACATTTGTAATATAATATATAGTGTCATAAACATTTTATAATTATCGTAATATATTAAACTTTTAAGACATATTTAATTAGGATTATATACGTGTATACATAAAATATGTAAAAAGAAAACAAAAAACACTATTGAAATTATTGACTAACTATTGCATGGTCACTTCATTGTGATGTAAAAATGCTAGTTTTTAACGAAACTTACTTGTTTACGAACTGAAGTTGTACAACCTCTTGTAATATCTAATATGCAAAACAGTTTAAAGCAAATTCTCATTGGTGAAACTACATATTTCGTTTATATCGCAAGAATATATACTGCTGCACCTTTATAAACTTTCGTAGAGTATTCACTAGAGGTCTATCTTGAGGGTATTGATAAAGGGAAGTATTTCATCGTAGCCTCGAGGTAAATGTGCTACGCATCGTAACATGAAGGCATACCAGTAACTTTGCCCTAGGTAAAAGCTACTTTAATCGAGGAACACATGTTTTCATATGTATTTGTTTATTTCTACTTATGCTAACTTTGAGAACAGAGAATTACGATCATAAATGCAATTTATTTTGATCGTTTTTTTAACGGAGTGAGTGTAAATATTAAAGTTACTCTTAACGGTTTAGTTATTTATGAAAGTTATTTTTAACGGTTTATTTATTATTTAGACTGTGCTTTAGTCGAGTTCAAATTTGTATGATAAAATGTTGTTATATAAAGCGCTCGTAATAAACAATATATATAATTAGCCATTATCATAATTAGCCATATTCGACCTTAAACTCTTTAAAATTCCGTTATAGTTTATAATTTTTCAAATATAATTTTGAAGAAACCATAATGCTTTATAACGTTACACTTAAAAATATTCGATGATCATATTTTAATAACATAATATTTGTTAAACTTAGCAATGTAGATCGCATGAAACTTTTTTACAGATTCGCATATTTCTTACGTTATCTTCATATGTTATCTGGACCTTGCAAAGAAATGTATGACAACATCAAAAAATCTAATTTCAAGATACATGTCATCTATGTATAAATTGTTAAAACACTTCAAAGGCAGGCACCTGTGATTGTATTTAATATTAATCTTTGATAATGGAATCGTTCGTAGTGTATCTCTGTAGTTCGCATTCAAAAGTTGATCTGCTAAAAAAACACTCGAACGAATGTTTGTCAAGGTGACTAAAAAGGGTCCCTTTTAATTTATTATCAATTTTTACAGTTCATAATTAAGACACAATAAATACTTAATTATAGTTTAAACCTATAAATGTAATCTTTTCCATAATATCACTCCTTAGGTAATAACATTCGAAGAATTATGTTTAGTTTAATTTTTTTAATTTATTGTTATCTTTATATTGAAAATATTTGAACAATTATGTTTGAATGAAACAATATAATGTTATTTTGTGTTTAATGCAATTACTACAAGTTATTTTGAGTGTAATTTAAAATAAGTATTTTTTTAAATACATAGAAAACATATATATAGTATTACATAGAAAACATACATATTAAATGTTGTATATAGTAACAATATATAGATGACATCAACTTATTTTGGTTAATGTATTTTTTGCGTTGCACCTGTATTAATTTGGTTTTACATGATTTCAATTTAGCAGTGACATTTTTTGCTCTTTCTGTTATCGTTTCGTTTTCTTTACAGGGACTTATTTCTTATGTAGTATAAAACTAAAATGTTACAAGTAGAGAGTCATAGTAGTTTAATTTCTGTTATACTAGTATCTTTAATTAAATATTTGGTTTAACTATTTTCTAGTTTTATTGTATTGTCAAGCTATTAACACATAATTAGTAACGGAAGTTATTATTGTTTCTAACAGATGGTTATTAGAGATGGTTTTGAATAAAAAAAATAATCTTAACGTAAATTCATGTCATTCAAACCATACTGAAGGTGCGCTGCACGCAATTGGAATATTATAAACAGTTTATTAGTGATATTGAAATTGTATGAATGTTGCGCAAATATTAACAAACATTTCAATTTGTCTCTAATGGAAGTTAGTAAAAATGCACAAATACAGCATATTCACTCAAAAAGTGTCATCATCAAGTACAAGCTCCACTTCGTTTTCTTTGGTGTTCTAATAAATTCTTAAGTCCACCTCCATCGACCGCTATATACAAACCAGCTCAACTAGCTATAAATTAAAATGTTTTAAGCAACAAACAGGTGGAAATAAAAATGTTAACCCAATCAATGAAACCTGTCCACGTTGGTAGACGGAATTAGCAGATTTATTTTGAATTAGATTAAACCAATTAACAATGATACAATAGACGCTATCTTGAATGTTTTAATGAACAGAGTCTGAAAATAATGCAATCAATAAAGATCAGACACATGATGTTAATGACGAAGAGTCTTCAAGCAACAGTGGAATATCAGGAAAATATTTCTGAAAAAAAGAAAAAAACACAAAGAAGCGAAACTACTGTAAACATTTTAAGAAATTGTGATCTTCCTGATTACATCCTCACCTCAAAAAAAAGGAAAGGTTTTGTGGTTAAGACGCCTAAGAAAATTTGTGGACAAAAACATAGGCTGACATGAAAATATTTGACGAATATTGGGATATGGAAATCTTTGCTGCAGTAGAGAGAGCATATAGCTGGTATTGTTAGAAGGGTCTCTCCAATATACCTAAACAATACGTGATTAGAATATAAAGGCAGAGAATGCAATTTATTGTAAAATGTATGATACAAAAATTTTACTGAAATAGTTTTTTTTTAAATAATTTGATCAATAATAATGAATCCGTCAGAATGCGTGCTTGAAAGAGAAAAGAGACGTAAGCACGGAAAATTAGCAATTAATTTGGCAGACATACTGAAAAAATAAATATAGGCAACAACCCTCTAACTGAAAAATATTATTTGTGGTAATAGTCTAAAAGGGAATTTATTGATGGTGGAAAAAAATGTTTCAACCTGCAGTCAAACTATGAACAAGATTGAATTAAAGAAGGATTACATTACATTATGTACATATATGCAGGAAACAAATCAGGGAAGATTTTACCCTTGGTTTTATTATTCCATAAGGGGTCGTATAACGTTATCTTTTTTAACAATTCACCTCTTACAAACTAAGCGCAGGTCATCGAAAACAATAATGAAATGACATTAATTTCAGATAATTTTAATGTTGCAAGTAAAGACTCTGAAGCGGTAATGTTTAAAATCAATTTATGTAATTTTACGATGAAAAATCCAACACTGTATGGAATAATTTTACAATGAATCTCGAGACAACCATGATACTAATAAAATAGGCATAAATTTAACAAACAATTACTTTATTCACTATTCACTTAATTTCGCAATAATTATCTATTTTAAATCATAAGTATCCACTGTAGGATGCTCAAAACTTTAAATGGCTCTAGCGAATTTTTTGCATATTCTTAGATTTGTTTCCACGGTGCGACCTAAATAATGTTATAATGATTTAAAGATTACTTTAGCAATTCGGAGATAGGAAGGGGAGCGTATTTTTATACGAATTTATCAGCAATGTGTCTAGACACGTCCCGCATCAAAATCCTGACACAAAAAGTTTTTTGAATTCTTGTTACTTGTTACATTTGATATCCATATGACGCATTAAAAACAGTTCGAATACTTTATTTGCCCATTTAAAAGTGCCCATAAAGATAAATATTTATAAGTATTAAATGTTGAGGTATATGCTGGTTAAACGATAAGTCATTAGGCTTAATTTAAAAGTTTTACGTGAAGTAGTTTTTGATTAAATTTCTTGTTTGAGTTTTAATTACATCTTTAAAATTATCTTACATAAAATTATAGAGTAAATAGTTTTGTATAACTGAATTATTTAGTTAATCTATAAATTCTTTAATACCTCGATTTTAAACCCAGTACCTTGAGAAAGAAAAAAACCCAGTACCTTATAATATCACGTGTCTGTCCGTCTATACTGTGTGTTTAAAAAAAACATTCTAAGCTTTTAACATGGTTGCGGAGTTCTATTTCGATATCTTTATTGTATATATATAGATATATATATATATATATATATATATATATATATATATATTTATATATATTTACATATATATATATATATATATATATATATATATATATATATATATATATATATATACATATCGATATTGCACCGATATCTACACTTCTATCTAGGTAATCTAATACTTCAATAATTCAAAATATTCCATGAAGACTTCTACTTAGTATGAGGTGAACCGAATAACCACAGGCCGTGCGTGAGAAGCTGAAGTAAAGGTGCATCTGGAAACAATTCAAGTGGATTCAGCGACGAAGGTTATTATTTATACAAGTTTGTAATTTGGCGTTAGAAAAGAGTAAATGCGTTCTAACGTGTTGCGAAGTATATAGTTACCTGTCACTTACCTGATATTTATATGGGTTTATAAATCAAATCATGAGTATTCATCCAAACTCTTCAATATAGCAGATAAATAAAATTAATTATTTACTCACATTCTGACTACTATGTATGATAACTTAGTTTCTGCTCAGAATTCTACACCCGTGTGAGTGGCTTCACAACATATTTAAGAAATAATTAATTAGCAGTGATAAACAGGGAAGGTTAGTACTTAGACAAGAAAAAAATAGACTTCACTTTCAAAACTAATTATTCGGGCCAGAAATTCTTTAATAATTCTTTCTTGGATCACTTTATTCATAAATATATTTTATCTGATGATCTAAATATTTGAAACTTTTTTTACTGTGAAATGAAACTGCTTCGTAAAAATATCTCTTGTAAAATGTAGTTAAATGGAACAAATCAAAAAGCATTTTTAAATATTTTCTAAAATTTTGATAATTATCCTTATCAAGCGTTTTTAAAATGTATATCTATAAGCTTTTTCTCAATGTGTTACTGCAATTTTATCCCAATAAGCATCATATTTTAGGCAAATATTATTATACAGAACAACAAAACATTTTTCGGAATTTGGTTTTTATTTCAAATCTATGCATTATTTAATGTTATAACTTTTACCGAAAGATAAACTAAATAGAAAAATAACAAAATGATTTAGTCAAAAGAAATTTTTGCAACAGAAACCCGAAAAGGTCTTTCCGAAAGTCTTATTTAATAATCTTTATGTTGCTATATATTGACAAAACTTACGGTTTTAAATAATTTAATATGGAATCGTTAAATTTATTACTTTTATTTTACTTCCTTTTTGATCTCTTAGGACAATAAAAAGGTACTTATATGCATTATACATTAATAATAAAGACCCTATCCCAACATAACTGTATAAAGCCAAATTCTTCTAAAAATTAAAATTCTTGAGGAGCTGAAAATTTGCGTATGACTGAGCTAGGGCATGTACATGTTGAAATTGGCCGAGATAAATTCCTAACTCTCCATTGTGTTTGGTAATCTTTTAAGCCAGGAATGTGTTTGATTTTATATCGTAGTGAGTATCATAGTTGTTTAATTGTTGAAGAAGGTCGGCTTCGATGTGTTTTTGAATACAGAAATAAGATAATTCTTTTCTTTTATAATACAATAGGTATATTACATAAGTTAACACGAAAATTAATTTTTTGCGTAGAATATTTTTCAATTAATACTATTTGAGGATTAATATAAACATTTATGCGTAAGTTTTGATAAGGTTGTGATGAACAATTTAAATTTATGATAAAGAAGTACCAAAAGCAACTTTTGTTTTTAATATTTCGTTTACGTATTTAAAAATAATATCCTTATATTATTACTTTACTTATGATACAATAGCCTAATAATAATACATTTGATATTAATCTTCAGTGTGTGAGGAGATTTCATACGAAAACTTCTGCAAAAGCCCGTCTAAGAAATAAAACTCTTTTATTGCAGTCTTTCAGACCACCGGCAAAGATAAGACAATAAAATATACGTCTTATTTATGTGGAGAGTCGTAACCCTCTAAGATCCTTTATATTTTTTTTTGTAAAAATAATGTCGTGAGAATATTACGAGTAAATTTAAAAGAAATATGAGGTTGGTAGCATTACGGACTCCTACGGTCTCCGCTTAAACATTATATATCTTTTTATTATACAAACATGCCTATGTTTTATTAACACCCATATGCTTACTACCTTTCTTTTTGAATATAATATACCTTTATATGATCCAATGATGTTTTTATCTATTTTAACGTTTAATTTGGCTTTTTTATTTCATTTTATGTCCCTCTTCATTTCTTTGCGTTTTGTTCAATGGAACCACTAAAAGTTTTTAGATAAGTATTACCTTAACTGTTGTAATAAAAAGTATTACATAAAAAATGACGTTAAATTTTATCTCTTAAACTACCTCATTGCTAGTATTGCTGCATTCAAGGATATTTTTTGCGCAATATTTACACCAATTCACGGTAACCTTATTTTGACTTACTGTAAATTCCATATTAATGGGAAATCTCCTAGTTTTAGTTATTTGTCCCGAAGTCCCGGTCTGTTTGGTATTTTGTCCAGGTTGTTGTTTCGTGTCACGATAAGATGCGCGGGTATGGGATGCGCAGTATGAATAAATACACGCCATGGCAGGCGACATGTAGAACCACCTCCCATCGATCCACTCCCGTGCACCTTTTTCGCGAGGAGGATTATAGCAAACAACACTCAGTTTACGTTTATCACTTGTAGTGCGATTACATTATTTGATGGACGCATTTATAACACAGCTTTTAAGTAGGATACTAACAATATTTCTTAGAATGTTCTATTACACACAATGGACAAGCGGACAGAAAGGATGGTGCTAATTGATTGGGGTTGCGGCAACTTCAAACACTTCGCTAATAAAAACGTTTTTTAAAAACGATGATCCTTATTAAAATTATTTATTTATTACACGTACTTGTTGCGTGTTTTGCCTTTCATACAGCAATGCGTGAAATAAGCTTCAAAATTTCTGTCTATACGTCGTAAACGATCCAAAATTCAAAATCGAAATTTAGTGTCGCAAAAACAAAATGAAAAGAGTAATTTTAATTATCTACTAACGACGTTTTAAGCAGAAAAGGCATAAAACTAAGCCAGTTATTGTTAGATGTTTCATACTATTAGAAGACGTGGAAGTAAAACTATTAATTGAAAATATTATTTCAACATTATGTTGTCATGAAGAAAAAAACAACTGCATTTTATTGTAACAATTGCAACACATATTTTGGAAAGGTATATAGAAGAGGATATTATAATGGGTGTGGTCGTCTCAAACAAGAACTTGGAATGAATATAATCAGCATTAAACGTGGTGTATATTTTTTATACAATACACTTCAAAGTATTGTGGCCCATTGAAAAATGTAAGCTCCTGTTGTGGAAATATACAAAAATTTTTAAATTAACATCGTTATAGTGGAGTCACCATAACGATGTGAATCAGCTACAGGAATTTTCCAAATTTGCAATTTTTGAATAAAAAAACTGATTTAGCATGAAAATACAAGATAACTTTTTCTTTTACCGTAATCGAAAATTCGGATAATTGACATCATGTTTCTGTACGTAAGAAAACTTTCTACATGCAATGCGGTATTCTTTTCATAGTTACACAGGTTAGTTACATTTTGGTTTATGTATGGAAAACTGAATAATTTATTAATTAATACTCTGCTATGGAAAAAAATAAAGCAAGCACATCAGACACAAATCTTTGCGCAGTTTGCCAGCCAAATCTTTGCACTCTCTCTCATAGAAAAACTTGCCCTAAGCGTAATCTGCCGTCACCGTCGTATTCCCTCCTCCCCCGTAGTCCCGTAAGTATTAGTATCATTCTTACCTTAAAACCCACATTAATGCTTTACACGTAAACGTTTCAGTATAAACATATTAAATAATGACAGAAATTGTACTAAAATACATCTAGTTAAATAGAAATGAAATTATAAGCAAATCAATAGAATGATAGGTAAACATGGACGCACGTTACCGAAGTTGCGTTTATATCTTTAAGTTGTTGACAACTGAATTAATTTCATTTAAATGTTCTAATTAGAACCCGGTACTTAAAATTTTTTCAACATTTTATATTTGAAAAATTAGAGCAGGAGGGATAATAATAAATTCCGTTTTTGCTATTTGACTACAGAAAACAAGCAAAACAAAAGTTAGTTGAACACTTCATAATTTCAAAAAATACGACAATACTCTCGTATTGTATTTCTTAATTTTTATAAGGAAAACATTTCTCATGCCCTTTTAATTACTAATATTCTGAACTCAGTGCTAATTTAAAAAAAAAAACAAAAATGAAAGTCGAATAATATGGAAGTCCGTTATTATAAAATTGCATTTTACACAAATACTTATCGCCAAAAGAATATTGTAACTTATTTGGCTTGGCCTATAAAAGGAAAGGTGTTTTCGTATTCAAGAGCGCCATAACTTGACCTACTCATTTTACAAACCTCTAAAAATTATTAGCCTATTGAGGTATATTGCATTAGACAAATCTCATAATATTTTTTCAGCGACGTTACTTGGCAAAGTCGAATGTTAAGGGCTCTTGCCAGATTATGATTCACCTTCATAAACCACATACTATATTACCCATGACATTAAATGATACTGAAGGGTAGTAATGATTATATTTTATTCCACCGGTGACCTCGGGGTAACTCCACTAAATTTTGCTGTTATTATTTTTATCGTACATACTAGTACGGTCTTATCTTTTTCTTGATGAATGACTTAATGTATTTTTATTATATTTATATGGTTATGCGGAATTATGGTTATTGGATTTATATACAAAAGAAAAATTCAGAAAACGTAAAACACAATATAAAATAAATTTTAAATATTTGGAGGGTATCAATCAAGGGTCTATGAAGAGATAGAAGAATAAAATTTCATGGGAAGTAATATTTTTTCAAATTATGTCAACAAATACTTATTTTTGCGATCAATGCAGAAAGTGAAAGCCTGGTTAGAAAAATATTAACGAGGACATAAGCAAATTTATAGTCAACTCCCTTAATGGAATATTTTCCAATTTTTATGTTATTAACAATGGTATTATTATTAAAATGGCCAGCGGCGCCTGAAATCCACTTTCCGCGGCGGGGATAACTTTTTTAGGATCTGGAAAGTGGGGAGGCTTTAAGTCATACCGAAGAGTAATATCAATCTAAAGTTCTACAGACATGTTACTCTCCTTTCGGCGTTCGGGAAGTTGCTCGAATGAACCCTAGCGGTTCTGTTATTGGCACAGTTGTATCTTTCACGGGGATCCCCAAACCAATACGATATCTGATCCGAAAGGTCCACGTAACATGCAATCTTCGCCGCTTTGTCCTGGGTAGATGCGTACCCAGACAAATATGTTCTCGGTTTTTTCCTGGACGTCTCCGGCGCATTTTGGTAATGTCTGGTGGCAAGCCATTTCGACCACCTTCAAGTCACAAGAAGTGTCAACGGACCTTCGTTGAATAACATTGGACTACTTCATCATGTTATATACTTTCAGGGGGTATGACGTACATGTCAGGAAAACGTTGACCAGGGACAACGTTGGCAAGGTTTGGTTCTCAGATCAATTCTGTGGAATGTCATGTTTGAATTGAATTCTTGCAATACTCTCTCGAGAAACGCTCAAGGATGCGTCAAGGATCTTGCGACCATGGCTTACAAGGACAACATGCTGCTTTTGGTTGGAGGAGCGAGCCGAGGAGAGACAGAGAAGCAAATTCGTTTGCCAGGATACATGTCTGGGGCAATAAGAACAAGCTCAGCTTTGTCCCCCAAAAGTCAGAGGCCGTCTTCTTCAAGGGCATATTGGCGGGAGAACTGTCCATGATGATGGGCGTGTCTAGCATCGATGTGCGGGATAGGGTTACACACCTGGGTGTAATCATCAACTCAAGGAGGAGCTTTATATCATAAGCGCGGTAAATGGGGAGAGGGTCCGGCTAGATTTTATGCTATAGCCCGGCTTGCCGGTGCTGGCTGGGAGTTAAATAGCTCGCCCACCAAGCTGATGTATACAGCAATATACCTTGGTAAATTGACTTATGCGCCAACGGTGTGGATTGCGTATTGTTTTAGAGTCCAACTAGTGAGGCGGATTGTGCTCAAGTTGCAGCATGTGCCGGTCTTGGTTCTTTCCAAAAGTTACAGAACCTGTTCAACGCATCCTCTGCCGGTTTTGCCGGGTCTTTCCGCTGCCGACCTTAGGATTGTAAAATGGGCGGCTAATTTTACTTTACTTTACTTTCTCTTGACTAGAAAGCGTCGTATATTAGAGACCGTCACTGCTTACTGACAGTCCAGATGAACATCCTTTGATTCCAAAGGGGAAAACACTAGGTTATTCTCCCTAGAATTTCTGAGCGCCCAAATCAATACCGACTATTATATCTCCCAGTTTTTGACGGGTCATGGTGCTTTCCGCGCGAACTTACATAAATTTACTTTTAAGTACAGACTGACGTGGTTTTGATACGCAGAAAACGAATCATGTTATGCTCGGCTACGGTGAGCATGATGATGCGCGTAGAGTTTTGAGTGAGAGCATGCGTCAGCATAACAGTAGAGTAGAATCACGCGACTCATTAGAACGAGATATCTTTAGCTACCGGGGGTTGGTTGAGTATGTTTGAGTCATTTAAAACAGTCACAAAAAGCGTTCTAGACAAAATGGAGATATTAAATGGTTCATTGAATAGTGATAGTACTTAACCCTGTTTGGTGGAAGCACTGTGATTGTGCATTCGGGGCACTATTAGAGGACTTTCGACGGTTCGTACACTTGTATGAGAGTATATTATGGGCCCGTACTTTTGTATGAGAATATGTTATGGTCCCAGAAGGGCCCTGAGACAACCCGGACCCTGACATGGCGGGAATAGTAAATATTTTAAAAGATAAAAAACATATGAATAATTGGTAAATCCAATCTCTCTCCACGTCAAACAATTTTATTCAGATTTACATAACAAAATATTCTTGTAACATGACTTTCCACATTAAAAACTCAAATAGACCGATTAATATCTGATACCTATTGACGCCGCATTACTTACAACAACAAGTCTAAACTATTCTTCATATTTTTAATTATCAATTTAATTCAGTAAAGTTACGATAACTAATATGTTGGTTTTTACACTAATTTACTTATAAACTTTTTAACTTGGATGTAATCATATCGAATTCATAGTGGTTAGTGCGATAAAATGTTTGAATTGAAATATATATATATATATATATATATATATATATATATATATATATATATATATATATATATATACATATATATATATATATATATATATATATATACATATATATATATATATATATATATATATATGTATACAGTAAATGCATTAAAACTACTCTGTTTCGAATACTAATCGAGACGTGCATTAATTCAGCTTATATATTGATTGATACATTGTTTATGATTATCATATATAGTTAAGAAAGATTTGAAATTATTATAACAAATCTATTCAAACCATTACACTTTATACATCAGAGAATATATATATTCATATGCATGAACGTGTTTGGCAGAAGTCACTGATATTTTTTTTTTATCTTTTTCTGCCTTTTAGTGATCCTCGAATATTATTTAAGTGTATTTCAAGGGCAGGCATATGAAAAGTATTGTGCTAATGTAGCCAGGATAACGAAATAACCAAATAATGAAATATTGTTCCAGTTTTATGTGACGAAAGGTATATATTAAGCGTCAAGATAAAAAAAAATATTTTAGGTTTCAAATATAGGTACCTGTCACACTTTAGACAAATAAAAAAAGGAAGTAGTCTTAATGATCCAAGCCATAAAAAATTAAAGTAAATTTAATTAGACTTCAAAATTTTGGCTACTCAAATACTCCAATGATTGCCACTTGTAATTTCCTGCTTTCGCTATTTTAATAGAAACTTATTAAAATTGGTTGTAGCAATTATGTATTATTCATTTATGTTTCTCAAAAATACGTTATTTAGGGATATTTTCATATTCGGAAAATTATTATTATTTAAAACTTAGGATAACCGTTATTTGAATTTACTTCATTAAAAAACTGACCACACTTTTACTTAGGTACCCAAAGAATATATCGGCCAACTCGGTAATAATGTCCTGATAAAAAAACAAATAATTGACATGCCACAAATCCATTTCTAATTTGGACTAAATTATATAAAAAGTTTTTTGGCTTAATTGCTTTTTTGTGTATCATTTTTTTATGAACCAAAGGCAGCTTAAAGTTCTGCAAATGAACCAAAGGCAGCTTAAAGTACTGCAAATATTTAAAAATGGTATTTTTTCAATTGATTCCATGTATATATATGCACACTTGCAGTATAATTTCAGCTCGACCTTTCTCGTGGATTTATTTAAATGAACATTAAATATGGTTACATTTTCTGCAGTCTATATAATTTTGTTACAGAAATAAAAATGACAAAGTTTTCAAAAATGTTTAATATGTTAATTTAAAAATATTAGGAAATATTTTAACATTAAAATTACTGGTTCAATGGTTAGGTTTCTCAATAAATATGCTTGATGCTACTTAACTACTACTATGATACTACTTAACATGACTGGCATTATTTGTAATTACGATAAATATTCCATCTCATAATACTAGTTGGGGGAATCCATATTAGAGTAAAAGAAACATTTTGCGTTATTAGCTCCATTATATCTTGAATAATTGTGCCATACATATAATTGTGTCTTAGACACTACTACAGTTAATAAATAGCATCAGATTGTGAAAAATATATATACATATATATATATACATATACACATATACATATATATATATATATAGATATATATATATATATATATATATATATGTATGTATGCATATATCCTAATATATAGTCGCTTTATAAGTATTCACACCATTCATGTGTTCAATTTTTTTTTTAATCAGCCAATTTTCAAAGGTTATTTAAAAAAAACACTGTTAAGGTTCGAAATACATATTTCACATATATGAATGTAATTTCTTTCCATCTTCAATACCACTTTCATAAAAAGTTGTTTTTCACTATCTTCAATGAATTCAATAAATTTTTTATATTTTTTGAAATTGCTCCACCACAAGAAACTGTCCAATTTTATGCCTTGACTGGTTAGTGTTTGAGTTAGTAATAAAAGAAACGGATAATGGATCAAAAAATTTATTTGGTTTTTCTATTTACGCCACCAAAACTTTTTAAAGCGCAAATATCGGATATTCATTCTAAGAAAAGTGTCCTCACCAATAAACATACATGAATAAATATCCAAATGTTTGTTGTCTTAAATTTATAATAAAAAATGATTTAATACACCAATGATATTTTGATTTCTCCCGGCACACATACTCGATTACGCCGGAGGGCTGTCGTGATTAGTGCGACCTGTTTTACTCCCCCTTCTTTTGGGGTGCTATCTTTTTGATTTTTCTTCAAATGTCAATATAAACTTTTTTACACATATTTTTTGTGCAACTGTAATACTGCATTGATCGTTATTGTCATAAAATGCAAAGTATAAAAGATAAACTTAGGGTTAGTCAATCACAAAACCTTTTTCATTCAATTTCCGACCGATGATCAGATAGTCAGCTATATTTTGAAAATCAGTCAAATAAACATGTTTTGAGGTCATCATTATTTAATAAGTAGCAGTTCAGTTAAAGATATTTTAAAAATCTTGTATAGAAAGAAGGTGCAAGGGGAAGAGAACCCTGGTTTGATTAAGTTATTTGAAAACTTTAAAAGAGGGAATTTCGGAAAAAATATTACCACTAATATAATTTGCTTGAGAATTAATTTCAGACTTTGATTAATTAGCAGGATGACATTATACAAAATAAAAGAAAATTTATCAAACGGTTCGTGTTTGTTTCTTTTAAATCAATAAATTTAGTGAATACTATAGTTTTTAACTCTAAATAATTAAGTCGTTTCATTTCATTGGTCCTTATTCATTAACTTAATATCTAATTAGATTTAGGTCAAGAGTTAAGGTATGAATGCGAGAATACATAATGTCAAGGAAAAGCTCACGCTACATTTGACGGTAATAAGCGTACAAATACATTAAAAAGAACCTTTATTCGAATCATTGACGAATGTTCAAGCGAATCACAAAAAACGAGCGGCGATAAAAACATGCGTAGTGCTCCAACGAAAAGGTAGCCAATTCTAAACAATTTGCAGAAAATTTAACCTCCTACTTAACACCAAAACTAAATACTTTATTTATTTACCCTTATTAATGAATAGGTTACAGTATAAAAATACATTAATATTTATTAATGTATGAAATTTCACTTCAGAGATTATATTTATTAAATTTATCACGGCTATTTTTTTTCAAATCACTATTATATAAAAATGTATTATGTGATGGAATGGACAAGTCGTAGGTAAAGCTGAATTAACCTTAGTAATAATAAATACCTATGTTTGTCATCGTGAATTAATAGCAATCTCCATAAGGTAGCAAACACCCTTATGCGTTTCCTTAGATTTTTCTTGATTTCATTTTATATGTTTGTTCTATATTCTCACTGCTAAAATTTATATAATTACAATTTAATTAAAAAATATACTACGGTATTGCCACTTGTTTTGAGTTAAAAATTATAGTTGTAAGTAGTTTTTCGCGTCGTCATAGCTATAAAATTTTTTGAATATTACTTTTAATATATATGTAACTATAAACAGTAACTATGCATCACAGGGGACGCCAATCTTCAAATTTATGATATTGGCTTAGATGATAACGTGAAAAATCAAACAACATAAATGCGAATATAAAATAAATGCGTGGTATAAAATGATTCCAACAATATACTCTCAAGGGAAAATCTAAGATATTTTTGAAGCCAATATTACACGTTTGATGGCTTGGGGCTGCTTGTAGTAAAATGATTTATTCCCACCTGAAAAATTCATCCCATATAAAATATTTCACGTTGCTTTTATTGACAAACAAGCAATGTTATGACAATTTCTCGCAAATGGTGTTTTGAAATGTCAGTAGTTTAAAATATTATTTTTAGCAAAAAATGGCAGCATTTAATGACACTAAAGAAATACTTACGTCATGTTTTTAAAAATAACTCTATCCGAGCGATCGTAAATTATGTGAAAATAGTTTCGCGTTACTGTCATGTTAATTGATTTTGTAACTTAATATACGGAATTAATCACATACTACATTCTTTGAGCCATTGTTACTTACTTCATAGCAGTAATTTCACATTAAAGTAGACATTCATATGCTTCATAGCAGTAATTTCACGTTAAGGTAGACATTATTTTAAGTATGATCTGAGTTCCTAATTTTGGTTATGTGTATTAATTTGGATTACAGTTTCTTTAGTCAGTTATAACTAAAATATATATCCATGTTCCAATTAATGTCTTTTCTACTTAGAACATATTTACAAATAAAACATTAAGACAATATTTTCATCATAGATCGAATATTTTTTTAACCAAAGTACGCAAAACGTAAATCAAAACAATTTATGTTTTATAAATAAAATTATATTAAAACAGGATGGCAAAATACGAATATCTACACGTTCGTGAAATTAATGTAGGATAGGTCGTCATTAGATATATAAGTAATAAGAAATGACATATGGCATAAGTAATAAGAAATGACATATGACATAAGTAAAAAGAAATGACATATGACATAAGTAATAAGAAATGACATATGACATAAGTAATAAGAAATGACATATGACATAAGTAATAAGAAATAACATATGACATAAGTAATTAGAAATTACATATGACATAAGTAATAAGAAATAACATATGACATAAGTAATAAGAAATGATATATGACATAAGTAATAAGAAATGACGTTAGACATATAATAAGAAATGTATCAATTTCAAATTTCGTTACAGTAAAAATTTATGCGGTGCCTTGGCTCGTGACGTGTGTTTACTATATAAGCAACTGTAGAAAAAATAGCGAAATTACATATAATCTAAGCTAAAAATACAAGTATAATTATTAATGAAAAAATTAGTGAGATAATGGGAACATAACTCAAGTTACCTTATGTCGACCTGTGAGTGGTGAGCCTACGGGTCAATCATTGTCCATAATCCGAGGACGTGAAAATATTAATAAATATTGTTGAGTAAATATTGTTCCTTAATTTTTAATGTCATACTCCGGAGAAATAATACTATTTTCTCTACAATCTAGTTCGTTAAATAAAATATATTACAATACATTTCATTTGAACGATAATTTTAAAACACAATATTTTATATTGATTAAATACCCGCAAGGAAATAAATTTCAAAACTTAATTAATAAAAAAATGGGGCTAAAGATTTAAAGATAACATATTTAGGTTCATTAGATCTATATATATATATATATATATATATATATATATATATTTATACAAATATACACAGAGCTATGTAAACAGGAACGATTTATCAATCGTTTCATGTGTAACTTGTTACATTTAATAATGAATCAACTATCCTTTCTAATTATATAAATGTAACACATTTATAAAATTAGCAAAGATCAGGAATGTTATAGATATTTAGCCCATTTTGTAAGAGGATTTTTAGGATATTTGTTATGGGTTTTTATAGAATTTACACTTAAGAGCCCCAATCTTTTCCTTCTGGGATATTTCATAAATTAAGGTTTGTTATAAATTATGAATATTCTTTTTAATTCTTGCATCTGAACTGTTGTTTTCAGTTCTTATGAGTATAGGGATATTGTATTTTATACCCAATACTCATACTTCGTATGAGTATTGGGATATTGTATATTATAAATATTGCCTTGATTTAAATTCCATCTTCCGTACTTCATTCTCAAGTCGATTTACTTACCTTGCGACTTCATCCGCATGGAATTCTGAAATGCAAGTACGGTATTTCAATGTGTTTATTTTGTGCTCTTATATTAGACACAAATAATAAGTTTAGTTTAAATTCCACGTGGGCCGGCTTGCACTCCATCCCCTCGTTCCCATGTCCACTCCCGCGAATTCTTACTGCCCCCTGCTGGTATTTGCGTAAAGGAGATTTTCTTTTAATTACTACATAATTTCTCAGCGTCATAAGTTTGAAACCGTTTCTGATATCGCGATGAAGTATAACAAATCGAGTGTAATTTTGAGTAAAATATTATATTATTAAAATTAAACGATTGTTATGAAAATGTATCTGTTTGTTTTCTGTTACCTATTCATACAAACCGAAAGATAAACAGATACATGTTTATAAAAATTGATTTATATCTATGTTTTTCGATATGTTCTGAACTTCGGTGGGTATCACGACAAAACGTGTATTCAAAATATTCGATATTTGCTTAAGTACATAAAATTAGGTAGACGTAGAAAATACAAATGTATCTTTTTATATTATTGGGCTCCCAAACCCCGTACTGCTAAATTTGATTAAGTATAAAAAATATAAATCGTGAATCGAGGGAGAACGAATATTTTTGTGTAGAAGAAATAAAGAAATAATATAAATCAATTGAACTATTAAATTGTTACACTTTATTAAAGATTTAGAAGAAATATTTTAAAAATGTTTTGATCTCATGCAGTTACATTTTATGAATAATTATGTGGTTGTCTAGTAGCTTCCATATGTTTGATTTATTTTTTTGTAAAATCGAAACGGATATTTTAATAGTATTAAAGTATATTTAAGCTGATTTAGTATTAAAGTATATTTAAGCTATTTTATTTTGAAATAAAATATTTTAATATTTAAATTCGTAATAAAATATTAATGGCATATATACACGAATTAAATATTTAATTTAAAGACCAACTATAATTTTTACACTACTTTACCACGCAACTTGACATTTTGTTTTACAATGTGCACATGTAAATAACCTAAATAAGACTGACAAGTCTCATTTTAATAAAGCTATCTGTAGGTAACATTAGAAAAGCGCACGGTGTGCCAAATATATAAATATTACAAGTCCAGCATTATGTAGGTTTGTGATTTATATAAAATATGAAAAAAATTATTACAAATCCGAAAAAAGTGACATCTTTGAATCTACAATTGGGATAAAGTATTCTGTCTCTTTCTTTAGGAATACGAGACATTTTCTTTCTTTTATCATTGAGTCCTAATGCAACAAGCACTGGAGGAAATAGTGTGATAAAATGATTAAGCCATAAAAAAAATCAAATCTTCTTTGTGAAAGGCTTCGTATTTGAATAGATTGTGTGATTTTTTTTACTCAATTTTATTCTTTATCTAATGTTATTACAATTTATTACTTTTGAATGAATTGGCTCATTGCTTTCAATTTATTTTAAATTATAAATTAATTTACGTCTCTATTAGATTCATAAATACATTTATTGGCAAAATTAGAAAATTGAGAATTCAATTTTTTACTAAAAAAAATAAAAAATGGCCGTTAAAACGAATATGGTAGTAATACGAAGAAAACAAATCAGTTATACCTGAAAATAATTTATAAATATTTTTTATTAATCTAATAATAATTACGTATGGTTTTCAGCATGCTCCTGTCTTATTATTAGAAGCTTGTACATATCTATCTATATCTTGTAGCATATTTTGAACCCTGTTGCAATGAAAAATTGTGACTTCAGCCCGAAAATAAGTATAAAATATTAAAATAAAAAAGACATTAATTAACAAACTTACTAGTACAGTAAACCCGTGAAATTAACATTTCGGTAACGTTTACCAAAAATGCATCACTATTCGTCAAATGTATGTGTGGCCAACATTTGTGTGATAAAATTTATCACAAAAATGTTGATCACATGTAATTAAAAAAAACATAAATATTTTCATTTTTAAATTAATTTTTTTTAAAAGTACAAGAAATTCAAGCATTCATGAAAAAAGTACGTTTCCCTTAATATTTATTTATTTAATACCTTAAATATTTTGCAATTAATTATCTTTAAGGATTCATTTAATTCACAATTCATGAACAGATTTTCTTTATATTTTCAATATATTTTTTTTAAATATTTGGTTAATAAAACGACTAACAAAATATTTCTAACCAAATATATGATCTTTTACAATTAACTATTATATTATAGTTGTTATGGCGAATCGCGTGTAAATTGCAAAACGCTATAAGAAAAATAAAATTTAAAAAATTTTGAATCTGACAGAATATCTTAATGGAATGGTGAATTATATTATCGAATTAAATGAGTTATGAAGCAAAAATATTTTAACAAATTAATCTTTGTAAATAAATTTTTAAACTCAAACTAATATTTTAACAATTAAATAAAGTTTTAATGTAATAATGAATCTTAATTCTTTACTGTTTTCCGACAAACGAAAATTCGCCATCTGTATGAAAAATTGGCATTCATTGACCTTAAGGGAACAAAATGATTCTCGAAGTCTATGCCGCTCCACCAGATGAGCCCCCTGAAGATGATGATGTAAAATCTCGACTCAAAGCTGATCGTCGAGTGATCCCGACACGAAGATCGATCGTCGTTGGTCCCCAGGATAATTCACGATGTGATTTATATTGGAGAAAAACTTTTAAATGTGTTTTCCGAATAAAAAAAATCAGGACCAGTTTTATTCTTTATTTTTATAATATACAACTCATTAATTTTCTTATACTTATACTTTAAATTAGGATATAGAATATTCTCGAATTAATGTTCTATTTAAAATTAAAGTTTTGCCAAGGCCATGCAGCTAAAATGTGTAGATTGTTTACGTACTCTAAGAGTACAAAGAAACTGATATTTTGCAGCTACGGTATACAATAATTACCCTTTCCTTTTACGAGTTTAAAGTAACTGCTCACAGAACTTACTACAAGGATATATAATTAAAAATCCTCGCTCTTCAATAGTTTAAAAGTAACTAATCACAGAACTTTACTGCTTGGATATAAAATTAAAGACCCTCGCACTTTAATATTCAAAAGTAACTTTGCAGCTAGGATATATAGTTATACACCATGGCCGCTGCGAACTCGAAAGCAACACAAAAATGATTAACAATGTATGATTGTAGAAGGTTTCGAAAAGACCGAATGGACAATTTTGATATAAGAGCGCGTAAAAACAAAGGACACTTTTATTATTTAAAAAAGGAATACAACAGAATTTCCTTCGAGAATCTTTTATCTTTATCTTTGAATATATAGCGTTCGTTCCTTCGAGAATGTTCTATACTTTACAAAAATTATTCCTTATTTTAATAAAATTTAGTACAATGTTGTTGGCACTTAACCATCAGAAAGTCATACAGAAGAAAATAAAAAAAAATTGAAACTATTAATCATTTGGCAAAACGTCAAGTCACAAATATCATTCCTTACATAGGTGGCGATGAAATTAAGTGCGACAAATTTAATTGTTATCTAAATAAATTCTCATGCAATAATTATAAAAAAATAAAATATTATCATTTTGAAACATATGCGCTTTACACCCAGGAACATTTCGACATTTTTTTTAAATCAGATGAAAGTATACACATTAAAAACTATATATCAGGAAAGAAATTCTGCAGCTGATGCTTATTTATTATAAAAAAACCATTTTCAAACAAAAAAATACTCACCAGAAATATGTCGAAATTTGTACATTACATGGTTATTTCTCACTATATTCACAATAAATTTATCATTAGACACTACACATTTGACACAAACATAAAGTAATTAGAAATTAATGAAATTAAATCGTTTAGAATACATTTTTAAAATTACATTAAAGCAATGTAATTTTTAGCAGCCTTAAACGTCAAATAAGAAAAATTATCAATTATACCAACCTAATAGGTTTTACTATCTTTGCATCTATTATTTATGTTTTTTTTTTAATTTATGGTTATCAAGTTTTGCAATTGCTATATAAATATAATTATGGTTTTTATTATATATATATATATATATATATATATATAATATAAAAATAAGTCGGGTTTTCCTTCCTGACGCTATAACTCCAGAACGCACGAGCCGATTTCCACGGTTTTGCATTCGTTGGAAAGGTCTCGGGCTCCGTCAGGTTTATAGCAAACAAAATTCAGGAAAAATTCAACAGAAAAGCAGGAAAACAGGGAAAATCATTTTTTACATACAGCGCCATCTCTGATACATAGCATGTACTACAAACCAATATGGTTTTGCATGGTTGTGAAGCAGATGGCGCCAGTATTTTAAGTAGGTGGCGCCGGTGCGTGATACATTGTTTGACAGCTACTCATTGTACTCTGCTCAGTTAATTTCATGTGAAATTTATTATGCGCACGTTCTTTCAAACGCTAACTTAAAACCGGTATTGTGTTCACTGTGAAATTGTAAATCCGTTGATTCCATAACAAATCCCGATGATATAGTAAATTATCCAACGGAGTTTTTGAACTCTCTGGAGTTACCAAGATTTCCACCACATAACTTGCAACTCAAAGTTGGTTCAGTTATTATGATATTGCGTAATTTGAATCCACCGCGACTTTGCAACGGTACTCGACTTGCGGTGAAAAGACTTGTGTCGAATTTGATTGAGGCAACCATTATTAACGGAAAGTACGTAGGTGAAAATGTATATATTCCTCGAATACCAATGATTCCGACTGATCTTCCGTTTGACTTCAAACGATTGCAATTTCCGGTTCACCTTGCGTTCGCAATGACAATTAACAAGTCGCAAGGCCAATCGCTTAGTGTTTGCGGGATAAATTTAGAAAATCGTTATTTTTCTCATGGGCAGCTATACATTGCGTGTTCACGAGTTGGGAAACCATCCGCTTTGTTTGTGTTAACGTCAGACCAAAAAACAAAAAATGTGGTTTACCAAAGAGCACTTCAATGAAACGGATAATTTGCGGACACGTATAACGCTTCGATTCAGTATTTACTTTGGATTCACTTTAATTTTTTACTTAGAGAAGTTCAACTAAATTACACTTCATTTTTGTAATCGAAATGAATTCATTACTGTTGTGAAATGAAATAAAATTTTTCCTTTTCAAATATAAAAAAAAAAAAAATTTCTTCATCTTTTAATCCCCAAACGAAATGTTACAAAAAACGAAGCCATCTGGTGGCGAAACGGAGTTCGCCGGGTTTGCTAGTATATATATATATATATGTATATATATATATACATATATATATATATATATATATATATGTATATACACATATAAATGTAACTAAAATAATTACCGGCCGTGGCTAATGTATTAAAAAAATTTTTTATAAGTATTTCAAAAGTATAAACAAAATCCCAGCCAGGCCTGAGCTGAATTTAAATATCAATAATAAATATTGTCAATATTAATAATCTAAAATTTTGATAACTATAATATGAAATGAATAGCCTAGCCTAACCTAACCTAACCCGACCAAACAACACTAACCTAACATAACTTAAACTAACACAACCCAACCTAACCGTAACTAAAATAATTTCTAGCCGTGGCTGATGTATTAAAAAAATTGTTTAAAAAATAGCTTCCATAACAAATGTATAATTTCAAAAAAAAATTTGTTAAAAATATTTTGAAATAAAATTTTTTAACAAATTTTTAACAATTTTTAGCAAAATCCCAGCCTAGCCTGGCCAGCCCGCGGACAGAGCTGGGCTTGAACTAGACTAACTGGACTAAATTTAAATAAACAAACCCATTTTAGGATTAATCATTCGGTTCATAAGAAAGAACGACATCAAAAAATACAATTTTTCGTATATCTTATTTATTTTTGTCTTTATATTTATTTGTATATACTTATTTTATACTATCTTTATATTATAATTTAATTTTCTTATTTTTGTTTAATTGTAGCCAACTTCTTATTTAATTTTTATTATAGTGTTCATTGTTTTGTTAACAAGCAACAATGACAAATGTACGAAATATGGCATAATCAGTGTTACTTAGCCTTTTTTCCATACTTGATATTGGCAAAAGTTCCTTCTGTAGAGAACAAATACCATGTAACCAAAAATAAAAATAAAGATGTTATGATTCAAAATATAAACCATAGACAAATAGACTTTATCGTTTTCTGAATGTTGGTACAAAAAGAAAATGTAGTGGTGAAAGTGACAGGTTAAAAAACATTCTAATTAAATAACTAAATTTATTTATTTATAATTATTATAAATGATAGTTTATAATTAAGTTTTGCTTTCAATTGTGTAATAAGTGCTTAGTGATAAAAAAAAGTAAAGTGGAAAAAATAAAGTTTAAAACACATTACCCCGCAAACAAAATCGTCAGGTACAAAAATTTTCAAATTGTTTTTTTTATAATAAATAATCATCTACTGCAGAATTTCTTTCCAGATATATAGTTTTTAATGTGTATACTTTCATATAATTTAAAAAAAATGTCGAAATGTTCCTGGTTGTATAGTGCATCTATACCATCATTTTGAATTATTACAATTTTCAACCAATAATGATTAGATCATTAGAAAAGTGTGATATAGAAGTATGAAATGAGCAGCCTTGAATGCATGGCCTGATGTCATACAAACATCAATAATTGCTGCAAACAATAAGCCATTTAGGAAGAGGAAGGACAAATCCAATTCAGTATCATGAGTAACTTCCGGCTGACAATGGACGAGCTTGCACTGGAGGTTAATTAGTTTCTCGCTGCCGCATTTTGTTAGAAATTGTTGGCTCGTTTCAGTACGAATTCTGTTAAAAAATACATTCATAAACCTTTCGTAATCAGAACTCTGATAGAAAGTAGATAAAAAAAAACAAATTTGTATGCAGCCTTGACTTTTGTTTAAAAAAAAAAATTATTTAATGTGCACTTTTATAGCATTCAGATGGCATTGATATTAATTAAAAAAATTAAAGTAAAGAAAGTACAGTAGTTTTATGAAAAGAATACTATTGGTAACTTAGATTAATTGTAAGTTAGTAGTAATTTAAATAAAGTTAAATGCTCTAAAAGTTCAAAGTTAACTTAAGTTACTCGAACAAAAGCTACTCTAATTCAGCGCAAATTGTAAAAAAAAACAAATATTTATGTTAAACATATTTTAGATTAGTGGTCCGAGGGAATAATAATAATCAGACAGAAAAAATGTAGGTGTGCGAAAAAGTGTACTTGCACTATCTTACAATTATATTTTGGGCAGTTAAAATTTTCAAAT
Source organism: Druceiella hillmani (assembly GCA_039881145.1). Taxonomy (NCBI): domain Eukaryota; kingdom Metazoa; phylum Arthropoda; class Insecta; order Lepidoptera; family Hepialidae; genus Druceiella; species Druceiella hillmani. Next base: position 6,923,418 of record JAYKKI010000106.1, on the reverse strand, counting down.
ATCTGTTTGTGAATATTTGAAACTTAATATCATATATTAAGAAACTGATCGTACGCAAATGATTCTCGGCGATGGTGCTCTTTGCCAGTGTTTCGCATTTGTTTAATGTGTTTTTAATTTCTTTTCTTATTCATTATTTATTTATAAATAGTAGTTTTATATATCTAAATGACACATGACAGACTAATTACTATGAGAGCAATCTCTTACAGTTAACCAGAACACCAGTCCAGCCCCACTGGAGGAGCGACTGGGAATCTAACCCGGGTCCCCGCAGTGCGCCGTGCAATCAAAGACCGTATGCATTGTGATCAAGCCAACACATGTAACAATAGGTCCAAATAATTAGCAGGTATTGCCAAAATAAGATTGCATTCTCCATTTTATGGAAGCATAAGAATTGACAAATAATTACAGTGATGGTTATTTAATAAATACCTAAGTTTCCACTAGGAAATAATTTTATTTCTAACCTGAAAATATGATTACCAGCTGAAAGACACCCGTTCGTGATACAAGTGTCTCCAGGGATTCACACAATCGATTCACTGCCGATTTTCATCAACTTCCGGTGACTTACTAGGTCATCTATCTACGTAGCGGGAGGTTGTCTCTGCGTCTTTTGGTACATCTATTTTCCGCACTATGTGTTATGACGGTAACCTTAATTATCTTATGGCTTTTCTTACTACGAATCACATTTTGTAGAGAAACCCCGAGGTTTCTGTACGCCCTTTCCACAGCTCGCTCAATAATTTACAGTATTTTCAGGAGGCTGATAGTAAGGAGCCGTGTCTCACTTCCGTATGACATCAGGGGCAAATCACGCTGGTGAAGGGCATCACTTTTCTAGTATAGGGTTATTTTTAAAAATAATATATGGTGATGTTTCCAAATACTGCCAAGCCAAGTTGGATTAATTGATTCGTACAGTCTTTAATCAATAAATACATCACAGATATGGTCCTGTGACCAAAAAGTAAGAGAGACTTCAGTTAAAGCCTCGAGTATGCAGACCACTTTGCGGTGACATCAACACTGGCGTCAAGTTGATGAAGTAATATTATTTCATTATTTAATGCAAAATTAACAACTTCAAAAGTGCTAATTTTGCTGTAATTAAATTTAATTTTGATACATAGACAATAAACTAAATTTAGTTACAACAAAAAACCCTCCTTCTCCAAAAGTCAGCCTTTAGAGTTTCGTCGTCCATAACCAAGCTTCGCCTCGTCGTCGTACCGTAAATCGCGTTGTTTCGCGTTGAAGTCTCCCATGATGAATTTTGTAAATTTTTAAGTGTTTAAGATTTTCGAGATATCCTCCTACAGTAAATTTACCTCACCATCGGAATGTGTTGACGCAGGTGCGCATATATTAATTCGTAAAACTAAGGCGACTGCAGATAATGACTGATGTTTATTCATATAGCTGTTAATGAGTATCTCATTATGAGTACATATAGCAAGTTTCAGCTTAATTGTGTCATTAATTCATGAGTGATTCTTGATCAAGTAACGCATTCTGAAAGAAATCATCTACTAAAGAAAATTTGATTTTTAGTAACTTGATGATAGATCAAGTTACTAACAGAGTAAGGAAAAATACTAAAAGTCATATCGGCTGAGATATCATCGATTCACAGAGGCTCTTATTCTAGTAAAACCATAGTATGATCGATTGAGTCTTCTTTTTCGAATATTATTGAAAAAGTTGGGAAACTTTTATTGGAAGATGCGCGACTACAGAAGAAGTAGTTGTAATAAATAATTGGAAAATTGTTATGACCATCTCGGTGCCGAAAATGCTTCGATTGTGGCAAAAGCAACGACATGTCAAGTGTTCACGCGACCTTTTGGATCTTTCTAAACAGGATAAAGATAAAGTTTTGATCTAAATTGTTATGGATGAAAAAATTTGAATTTTCATGAGTTTCATTATCATCATCATAATCTTACAGATCATTATAAGAAGAAAAAGAAAAAGTATTAGTGAGAGTTTTTTGGGATACAAAGGGTATTGTTCATTGACATCAAAGATATGGGTTTTTCGGAAAGTAGTATGCTGGTTTACTGAAGTAGCTTAGGAAAACGTGAGGTAGCGAAAGATGTGTTACTTTTGCATGAAAATAAACTTGTACATAAGAGCTATGTTGCAATGGTTGCACTTCACAAATTCGGCTTTCGGATTTTACAACACCCACGTTACAGTTCAGATTTAACCCTAAAGTAAAATTGTTAGCAAAGCTATGACAAATATTACATTATTTCAATGAAGTTCTTCAGAATCTCGTGAATGTTCGACACAGGACTGGAATAACAAAATAATGCAGGTACGTGAAAGACTACTGCAAAGCCAGAAGTGGTAACCTTTGAAGTTGGTTGGCAGCCACAAGAAAGTGTCTGGGCACTTTAGGCGAAGAACATAGGTCTCAGTAAAACATCAAACAGCGAGAGATATTACTCATATTTAAAGTTTGCCATATAGCTTAATTTAGGACACGATACAAAGTATTAGAAACATTTTGGAAACTATTTTATCACTGTAATTAATGTTTCTTTGTTACCACCAATGTAAAAAAGAGGCAATTGACCTGAGACTAAAAAGAGAAACGTTTACGAATTTTTAACTACACTGTCTGCTAATAATCCATAAAAATGGTAAATATGTTAGGAATATATTTGTACAGTTTGCCATATCCATAAAATAATATGCGCTGGTACTATAAATAAATGGTCTCTTATATATATGGGTTCTTAAATAATATATGCCTAATAATATTTAAGAAAATCTTTAAATCTAAGAAAGCAGTTTTGGAGTTTGTAAATATTTATTTGGAGTTTGTAGTTATTTATTAAAAAGTGGAAAAAATTCTTACTGTGCATACATTTTAATAATGTAGAACGATTTAGATTACATCTATAGTTACAAACTCATATATGTGCTAGAGGTGTTCTCATGCAAAACTATGGAAAATACCACTAATATTAATATCAGTACACGTGACACCGCTATTACAATAATTATGGAAGCAAACATAAGATTTTGATATTAGACCCACCAGAATCTTCTATTAAAAACTTCGTCGAAATTATTTCGGATGATCTTGCGTAGTTCGGGAACAAATAAATAGGTTCACGGTAGAATTACCATTGTTTCTATTTACCAATTTGGTTACAAGCGAAATTCCTTCAAAGAACTCGCCACTACGAAAATGTGACTGTCCCAGACCGGGTGTTGTTAGCAGCGCCCAGCGTGGTTAAATTTAATCAAAATCGACCAGGTGACAGTCGGAGTTGAAATAGTTAGAATTTATAATTGTCCACATCTTTTGAAATTGTTGATGTTGTAGAACACAGTTAATGGAAAACATCAAAATTGTTTGAAATTTCTACAAGCTTATAGTTCAACATTTACA